>BLSH010527116.1:678896-715572 GCA_018402905.1 Glandirana rugosa | reverse complement strand
GAGGAGTAATTTTATTTAGTATTTATTTTTACGGAACTTAAAAATAGAATCTGCCTTACCCAAAGAATTTGCCTTTCCATTCCCAAGGGTATATAAAAGTAAAGAGTAGACCCAAATGGGACGAACTTTTATTTGGACACAACGTGTAAAGTATAACCTAATCATTATTTTTTAACCTGAGACGAGATTGTCGAACATATTGTCACATTTAAACGACGGGGTAGTTTTTATTGAGTTGTGCGTCGGTAATTGGCGAACGGCTGCCGACTAGCCGTTTACTGCCGCTGTCCTTACACGGACCTCCGTTCCTTCACTCCGGGGGGGGGGGCATCGCGGGTAGCCGGCGGCAATCGAAGCCGCCGCACCCGCTCCCTGGCCCCCCCGAACACAGTGAGCGCGCTCACTAGGCTCTGTATCGTATTACGGCGTTTCGCGTTACAGAGCCACTCTGTCGCCGTCATTTGCCGATCAGCCGTCGGCAAGCGGTTAATGGCTGCGTGTTGAGTTATTTTTGATGGGGCAGCAAATTTACACTGTTATACAAGCTGTTAGAGCAGAGTCCAATTTTTTATTACTAATCCAATATGAAATGTGCAACACAGGTTTATTTTCAAGCAGGGTAAACCCAGATGAGAAATGAAAATATATGGGAACCCTTACCTTTCCGTTTAAGAAACCCATTCCGTCTAAGATAAAAATTCAAGGCATTTTTATTTATGATTTATTTTAATGAGGAGGTAAGTAAAACCTTGGACAGAGGGGTGGCTGTGGACGTGGTATACTTGGATTTTCCAAAAGCGTTTTACACAGTTCCCCACACATGGCTAATGTGTAAGGTAAAATCTACAGGTTTGGAAAGATCAGTTTGTAAATGCATAGAAAACTGGCTTAAAGGCTGAATTCAGAGAGTAGTGGTTAATGATTCATACTCTGAATTTTCTAAGGTTATCAGTGGTGTACCCCAAGTTTCAGTGTTGGGACCCTTACCTTTTAATACATTTATAAATGATATAGGGTCTGGGATTAAAAGTACCATTTCAGTCTTTGCAGATGACACCAAGCTATGCAATGACAGGATGTCTCCAATTTATTAGCCAACCTCAATGCACTATTTAATTGGGCGACTATGTGGCAGATGAGGTTTAATTTTGATAAATGTAAAGTTATGCACTTGGGGGCTAATAAAATGCATGTATCATACATACTAGGGCGAGTACAACTGGGGGAGTCAATGGTGGAGAAGGATCTGGGGGTTTTGGTAGATCAAATAATAGCATGCAATGCCAAGCTGTAGTTTCCAAAGCAAGCAAAGTCCCTTCCTGTTTAAGAGCGGTATGGACTCCAGAATGCGAGATACAATTTTGCCCCTGTACAAATCATTAGTAAGACCTCATCTGGAATAGGGATGGGCCGAACACCCTCCAGTTCGGTTTGCACCAGAACATGCGAACAGACAAAAAGTTCAGGGCGAACATCCAAACACAATTAAAGTCTATGGGACCTGAATATGAAAAATCAAAAGTGCTCATTTTAAAGGCTTCTGTGCAATGTTATTACCCTAAAAAGTGTATGGGGACCCGGGTCCTGCCCTAGGGGACAAGTATCAATGAAAAAAAGTTTTAAAATCAATAGTTTTTTCAGTGTAAAAGGGCGCATATCTGTGAGGTGTAGAACATAGCCAGAGCAAAATGACATTTCCATAGGAAAAATTGTCATTTAAAATCGTGGCTGCAATGTATTGCCGGTTCCCGACAATATACAAAAAAATTGCTGAAAAAAAGTGCGTGCGCCCCCGCCCCCCAGTCCAAACCAGGCTCTTCGGGTCTGGTTTGGATATTAAGGGGAACCCCGTGCCAGATTAAAAAAAAAATTGACGTGGGGGTCCCCCTAACATCCAAACCAGACTCTTATCCAAGCATGCAGCCCTGGCCGGTTAGGATGGGGGGCGGGTGCCCCCTCCGAACCGTACCAGGCTGCATGCCCTCAACATGGGGAGTATGGGTGCTTTGGGGGAGGGCCACCTCAAAGCACCTTGTCCCCATGTTGATGGGGATAAGAGGCTCTTCCCCACAAGCCTGGCTGGTGCTTGTGGGGGTCTGCGGCCGGGGGGGCTTATCGGAATCTGGAAGCTCCCTTTAATAAGGGAGCCGCCAGATCCCGCCCTGCATGTGAATAGGTTTGGGGTACACTGTACCCCTACCCATTCAACAAAATAGGAGTGTCTTCTGGTCTTCTGCTTCTTCTTTTAGTCTCCTTGCTTCCTCTTTTCGTCTTCAATCTGCATCTTCTTTCACCACTGCCGCTCTCTCTGCTGCCACCCGGTGATGTAAATGGGTGACCCGCCCTCTCTGACATCACATGATGTCAGAAGGGGCGGGTCACCCATTTACATCACCGGGTGGCCCCACCCCTTCTTATAATAGAACTGTCATCGTGAAGACCGCCCATTCGGCAAGACGTACAGAGGCCGGACTGCAGCAGTAGAGAGTTCGGCAGCGGTGAAAGAAGAAAGAAGATGAAGATGAAGATTGAAGATTGAAGACGAAGAGAGGAAGCAAGAAGACTAAAAGAAGAAGCAGAAGACCAGAAGAAGGACTGGGCCAGAAGAAGATGGAGGAAGAAAGAAGAAAGGGCTATTTTACAAAATAAAGGACTTGTCAAAAACTGCCTCTTGTTTTTTTTTACACTACACTCCTTTTTTGGTGAATGGGTAGGGGTACAATGTACCCCAAACCTATTCACATGGGGGCTTCCAGATTCTGATAATCCCCCTGCCCGCAGACCCCCACAACCACCGGCCAGGGTTGTGGGGATGAGGCCCTTCTCCCCATCAACATGGGGACAAGGTGCTTTAGGGGCAACCTCAAAGCATCCGCCCCATGTTGAGGGCATGTGGCCTGGTATGGTTTGGAGGCGCTCGCTTGTCCCCACCCCCTCCTGCCATGCTAGGGCTGTATGCTCTGATACGGGTCTGTTTTGGATTTTGGGGGGGACCCCACACCATTTTTTTTTAATTTGGCACGGGGTGCCCCTTAAAATCCATACCAGACCTGAAGGGCCTGGTTTGGATTTTCAGGGGAAACACACGTCATTTTTTTTTAATTTTGGCGTGGGCCCTGTTGTTGTAAATTAGTTAAAAAATGGTGATAAAATCTTCCCAGTCAAACAAGTGGCGAAAAATCTGGCCTTGGGTGCTGGCGGTGCCAGAAGACTGTAACCACTTGCAGTTACTCTTGTTGGATGGAGGAACTGGGCCTGATGTTGTAAATTAGTTTACAAATTGTGACGAAAGCCCCCAGTCAAACAGGTGGCAAGAAATTGAGCCTTGGGTGCTGGCGGTGGCAGAACACTGTAACCCCTTGCAGTTACTCTTGTTGGACACAGGAACAGGACCTGCTGTTGTAAATTAGTTTAACCATTTATGCCCCGGAGCCCTTTTTTGCACTTGTTAACAAGTTAAAATAATTTTTTTTGCTAGAAAATTACTTAGAACCCCCAAAAATTATATATTTTTTTTCAAACACCCTAGAGAATAAAATGGCAATAGTTGCAATACTATTTGTCACACGGTATTTGCGCAGCGGTTTTCCAAGCTCAATTTTTTGGGGAAAAAAATGCTTTTTGAGTTAAAAAATAAGACACCAGTAAAGTTAGCCCAATATTTTTATATATTGTGAAAGAGGATGTTACGCCGAGTAAATAGATACCATACATGTTAGGGTTCAAAATTGCGCACACTTACGGAATGGCGACAAACTCCGGTACTTAAAAATCTCTACAGGCAACGTTTTAAAATGTTTTAACAGTTACCAGGTTAGAGGTGCAGAGGAGGTCTTTTGCTAGAATTACTGCTCACACTCTGTCGATCGCGGCGATACCTCACATGTGTGGTTTGAACACCGTTTTCATATGTGGACGTGACTTACGTATGTGTTTTCTTTGCTGCGCGAGCTCGCGGTTACGGTGGCGCTTTACATTTTTTTTATTTCAATGATTTTTATTGAGATTTCAAAAAGAAATACAGAGCAACATTTCAGATCAAAATGAACATTCATACATCGATGAACCATAGATTACAGGTGAACTTAGTGGTACAAGATAGCAGATGAATGTATGTCAACATCCGAACTGCTCCTTCCTCTGCAGGGCAGCTGCTGGCTCATACCCATGCCCAACTCCCCTAGGAAGTTGAGCCTTGCTCTCCAATTTAGCCAACTGTTCCAGCCGGGAGCTGGATCATATTCCTAGTTTGAGGACTACAGATAGTTCCCAACCCATTAAGTCCCCCTAAAATGGCCATACAAGTCCAGGGGGGGCCCCTAGGGGGCCCGACTCACCCCAGTTGGGAGCAAACTGTGGGCTCGAGCCCCCCGTCAGCTAACCCCCGTGGGTGGATGGGGGAGAATTTGGGGGATGTATTTATACCAGCTAGTGGAGCGCCAAAAGGCCCGGAGGTCCCATGTGTTATCTGAATTCTCGTCGAGCAAGTACACTAGAGAGAGAGGGATAGGAGCAAGAAGAAATAGTGTGATCTAGCAAAAAGGTAGGAAAGGGGGATGCTAGAGAGAAGAAGGAGAAACAGGAGAAATAAAAGACAAAAGAGGAGAGGGGTAGATTCCCGGGTCACTTGGTGGCTGGAGATCCAGAGGGTAGGTTTCCTGAGAGTACTGGAATGTGGGCAAAAGCCATCCAAGGAGTCCAGACTGCCTCAAATAACTTGACTCTATCCCTCAAAATGCTAACTAACTTCTCTTGTGCCATTATCAAAGAGATTTTTCTTTTAACCGCTGACCAAGATACCGAGGATTTTTTCCAATGTACTGCAATAGTAATTTTGGTAGCTGAGAGAACAAAATAAACTAAATGATTGGAGTGTCTATCAAGCATGTCGACTCTTTGGTTGAGTAAAGCAATTTCTGGAGTCTGTGGGATAGGGATTCCGGTTAATTTTCTAAGAACCGCGAATATTTTATTCCAGAAGCTCCGTATCCGTGGGCAGGACCACCAGATATGAAACATAGTTCCTGTATGATCACATCCCCTGAAGCTGAGCGGGGAGGTGTTTGGGTATATCTTAGCAAGAATATAGGGAACTCTATACCATCGTAAGAGCACTTTGATATTGGCCTCAACGAGAGAGATGTTGACAACACCTTTAAATGAGCGGCATGACCGGGTGTTCCAGACCTCCGACTCCCAGGAAGTGTCAAGATCCATCTCCCACGCCCGAGCATAGGTTGTCTTGTGGCCGTTATCAGCCAGGAGTGAGTATATCAGAGAGATCCCCCCCCCCCTTTGGTCTGTAATCCTCGCACACCAGGTTTCGTAAGCTGTAACGGGGGGTAAGTTCGGTTTCGTATGCCAGATTGAGTGTAAGAAATGAGATATTTGTAAGAAGCGGAACCTCTCACTTTGGGGCATGTCCAGTTTACTGATGCAATGCCCCAAAGTGAGAGGGCCAGAGGAGGTGAAAAAGTGTCCTATTCTAAAGAGCCCCTTATTCAACCACCATTTAAATGCTAGGACATTGCATCCCGGCTGAAAACTGGGGTCATGGAACAAGTGGGCCAGTGGGCGGAGATGAGAGATCAGTGAGGGGATTTTATGGAGTCGGTCACACAGGGCTAAGGATTGTGTGAGTGTAGGGGCTAAGATAGGTGGCCGTAAATTGGGGGAGGACCATGCAAGAAAATCGACTGTGTAGTTCGGGACTGCCTGCCTTTCCATTAGCAACCAGTCGGGCTTTGAGTGGCGATAGTATATCGAAGAAAACTGGGTAAACTGAGCCGCCTGATAATACCACCATAGATTGGGAACACCGAGACCCCCCTGTGATCTGAGTCTAAATAATATGTTCCTGGAGCATCTACTGCCCTTCGCGCCCCAGATAAAACGAATGATTTTAGATTGAAATTGCAGCAGTTGGGCCTTCTTAAGGGGGATGGGTAGGGAACGGAATAAATAGAGCAGGCGGGGGAGGAGGGTCATTTTAATCGTATTGATTGTACCCAACCATGACAAGTCATATTTTGCCCAAGTCTTTAGCTAGTTTAAGGAACATCGGGGGGTAGTTAGACTGGTATAAGGACTCGTACCCCGAGGTGAGGTTCACCCCTAAATACGGGATAAATGTAGAGCTCCATTTGAAGGGGAAATATTTTATCAGGTTATCTACTGTAGATTGGGGGACCGTGATGTTCAATGCTAGGGATTTGGCCATATTCACTAAGAGTCCCGAGACTTCCCCAAAACGTTCAAGTGTGGAGAAGATGTTAGGAGTGGAAATAAGGGGGGAGGTCACGAAGAGCAGAAGGACGTCGGCAAAGACAACAGATCCCCTTAATGTCCGGGTTGTGCCTGATCGCTATGGCCAGGGATTCAATAGCGACCGCGAATACAAGAGGAGACAGAGGACACCCCTGCCTTGTCCCCCTGCCTATATGGAACACCTCAGAGTAAAACCCCTGTAATTTAAATTTGGGCACTGTGGTTTGAGTATAGGGAGTGTAGAATCCCCATGAAGTTAGGGCCAAAACCCCACTTAGTTAGGACCCTAAATATGTATGGCCAGGTTACTGAATCAAATGCCTTTTGGATATCGATTGAGAGAAGGAAGCCCTCCTGGGGGGGTCCGCCGTCCCATTGGGAGCGTAACAGGGATACAATATCAATAGCCCTACGGATTTGATCCGGGCCTTGTCTCCCCGGGATAAAGCCCGCCTGGTCTCTATGTATGTATTGAGCAATAAAATTAGAGATCCTATTAGCCAGGATTTTTGTTAGAATTTTTAAATCGTTGTTTATTAACGAAATCGATCTGTAATTCTCCACCAAACTAGCATCTTTACCTGGTTTGGGTATAACTGAAATATAGACCATATTTAGGGCTTTATCCAGGGGAGCACCCCGTCTTAATGAATTGAAAAATTTGGCCATATGTGGGGCCAAGGTTTGTGCAAATTTTTTGTAGTAACAGGCTGAGAAGCCGTCAGGACCAGGGACCGAGAGCAGTTTGATGGCTTCAATCACCCCTACAATTTCAGCTTCGGAGATTGGATCCTCCAAAGCCTCCTTATGATCCTGACTGAGGGTTGGAAGAGGGATGCTATCCAGGTATTTATCTAGCTCTGCATCAGAGCTTGTTACTGTAGGTTTGTATAAGTCTGTGTAAAAACCTTGGAAGCGCTCCATGATGATTTTAGGATTTTGTGTAAAGGAGCCCTCAGGTGTTCGTATTTTGGGGAGCGAGTGGGAATATACTCTAGGGGAAATTTTGGCTGCCAGTTTGGCTCCCACCTTGTCCTTATGTAGATAAAAACGGGCTCCTGACCACCTAAGCTGCTTTTCGGCTGTCGTAGTGAGGGCTAAGTTTAGGGCTAACCTGGCATTCTCCCTGTAGTCTAAGGTGCTCTTGGATAGAGATTTCTTGTGGGTTTTACTAGCTGCGAGAAACTCCCTTTGGAGTTTGGTGATGTTAGAATGGTGCTCACGGCGTAGTTTAGAGGAAAGCTGTATAAGCTTCCCCCTAATGACCGCCTTGTGGGCCGCCCAGAGGGTCTCAGGGGAAATCTCAGGACCGGAATTGAGTCGAAAGTATTCTTGGATGTCCTTATCTATCAGGGTGCAATTAATTGGATCGCTTAAAAGGGATTCATTGAGGCGCCATTTAAAGTTAGATTGGGACCACGCTGGTCTCGATAAGTCCAGGAGGACCATAGAATGATCAGAAATGGCTGAGTCCTTTATAGATGCTTTGGTGATAAGCGGGATATGAGGAACCTGTATCAAAATATGATCTATCCTAGCATATCTTTGGTTAGGTGCTGAGTAGTGAGTATAGTCTTTGTCTCGGGGATTCATTTCTCTCCATGCATCCACAAGGCCCTGATCATAGAGTAAAGCAGCTACTTTGGTGCTCTGTTTGGCCGGTTTCTTCAGCCGGGATAGGCCCTTATTAGACTTATCAAGGGAGGGGTCGAAGGCTAGATTTGAGTCTCCGCCCATTATGCAAATACCCTGAATATGAGAGGACGATTTGTGGAGCATGGAGCGGAAAAAATCCGCTTGGTTACTATTGGGGGCATAGTAGGATATGAACGTATAAAGTACCCCTTCTATTGTGCCTGAGACTAGTAAGTATCTTCTCTCTGAGTCTTTGTGTATGCCCGATAAGGAAAATTTGCTATGTTTGGAGAAACAGATTGCGACTCCTTTAGTTTTATTAGGGGCATAAGGGGCAGAAGAAAAGAGAGAAAAAGGAGAGGGGGAGTGTACTTTGCCTGGAAGAAAAAAGGGTGGTTGATTAACATATGTAAATTGTAGGACCATCAATGCTGTATAGTCAATATACCACCAAAAACATGAATCAAAACTTGAATAATGAGAGGAAAAGAGAAAAAAAACCCCCAAACCCGCCAGGGCAGAGGGGGACCCATCCCCCCATGTCCCTAAGAGGAACCCAAAATTCCCCCCCACCTGACTGGGGAGAGAAGTCATCCCAGAGTGGAGATACTGGAAAACCACTCAGGGATGAGTAGAGGTGCAATGCAGCCCGATTGGCCACACCGTCTTAAGACAGATCTTCTATTAACTATATATTAACCGCACCAGCATAGCATTGGTCAGTTGAGAGACTGTGCAATCAGTTGCCCCCCCTGCCAGAGGAGAGGAGGCAAGTGCAGGAGAGGGCTCCCCCCCAGACATCTGAGGAGAGGGGGGAGCCCCCTGCCATGGCTGCACCTAACACAATTTCCCTCCAGGTAAAAAGAGGGAGAAAGGCGATAATAGGATACTTCCTTAACTTTTAGTATTTCCTCACTTAACTGAATAAACAGAAAACTAAAATTTAAGAGCAAAAAGAGATATTCTCAGAGAAGAAAAGGGTGTCCTTCAAGGAGCCGGGAGTGCCCTATCGGGCAGAGTTGATCCCACCGAGTGAGACCTAAAGATTGAAAAAAAAGGGAGTTACTGGATCAGGGCAACACTAAAGGTGGTCTCACTTCTTTAGACCTTTTGGCCTGTTGCTTCTGCCAGAGGGGCAAGACAGGGCTCGGTGGAGATAGTCTCTTCGCAGATGCTGGGGTTTTTGGCTGGTTCTTGTCAAGGGGTGACTGTGTGATCAGACCCAGACGTAACAGTATGCGTTCCCCTTCCTGAATGGATGAGAATCCATATGCCTTGCCTGAGTGTGAGAAGTTCAAAAGGAAGGGAAATTACCATTTATAGATGATGGAATTCTTTGTCAGGACCTCCAATAATGGTTTCAGTGATCTCCACCGCTGTATTGTGTATGGAGACAGGTCAGAAAAGATCTGGATTGGGTGACCTTGAATCTGGAGTTGATCTTTATTACGTGCTAAACGCATTACCGTCTCCTTAACCCTGTAATGGTGGGGTTTGACCACAATATCCCTCGGCAGTCCATCTTGTCGTGGGGCCTGAAGTGCCCTATGGGTGCGGTCTAATTCCAAATGGTGAGCTGGGATGTTAGGAATTAATTCTTGCAGGAGGGAACGAGCCGCTGCCTCAGAGTCCTTAAACATTCAGGGAGCCCCCTGATCCTAAAATTATATCTGTGGGACCTATTTTCTAGGTCATCCAGCTTGTTAAGTGCCATGTCCAGTTGCCCATATAGTTCCTGTTTACGGTCAGAGTTCTGGTTAGCTTGCGCGACCACTTGATCTGTTTTGGCTTCAATCGCTTCAATCCTGGCTCCAAGTTGGTGTAGATCTGCTTGTATAGCGGTGGTGATCTGTGCAGCGTTTTGGGCCAGACCTTTTGTTAGCATCTGTGAGAAACCTTCCATCAGTGAGGACATATTCATAAGGGAGGAGGAATGAATAATGGGGGAAGCTCCCAGGTGATCTGGCGTTTGCTGAATGTCCCCTAGCACTGAAGGGGGTTAATGAGCCTATGTATCCCTCTGCAAGAGATCCAGAAGGGACCGGGGAGACTGCAGTGAATTCCTTACCCGCTATGGGGCTGGTCATTGGGTTCTGTCCGCAGCTAAGGTTGTCCTGGTCTGCTATTGAACATTCCTCCTCCTCCTCCTCCGCGTGTCTCCATGCAGTGCTTGCGGCCACCATCTTAAGATTCGGGCCTGCTGAAGCCCCGGCCTCTAGTTGCCAGGTAAGGTCCCTCCGCACCGCGGGATTCGCCATCCAAGGGTGCCCGGGGGCTCTCTGTGTCCTGAGAGGGGTTATCTCACCTGGATGCTCGCTGTGGGTCGGGGCTACGGCGGTGATTGCTGGCCGTTCGGGAGCGGAGCTCTCAGGGCATACGTCCGCACCAGGAGCTGCAGCGCATGCGCCTCGCTTTACATTTTTTTTTACATGTTTTTATTTATTTTATTTTATTTATTTTTTTGAACACTGTTTACAAAAAATAAATCTGATCACTTTTATTGCTATCACAAGGAATGTAAACATCCCTTGTAATTATTATTATTATACAGGATTTATATAGCGCCAGCAGTTTGCGCAGCGCTTTACAAAAATGAAGGCAGACAGTACAGTTACATCACATGGTACAAGAGGAATCAGAGGGCCCTGCTCGTTAGAGCTTACAATCTAAGAGGGAGGGTCAATTGATACAAAAGGTAAAAGCTGTGGGGGATGAGCTGGTGTAGAAAGAAAGAGTATTAGGTTGAAGCAGGATAGAATTCTTTAAAGAGAAAGGATTTCAGGGATCGTCTAAAGATGGATAGATTAGAAGACAGTCGGACTGATTGGGGTAGGGAGTTCTAAAGGATCGGAGAAGCTCTCGCGAAATCTTGGAGGCGAGCATGGGAGGAGGTGACAAGTGAGCTAGAGAGCAGGAGGACCGAAGAGGGCGGCTTGGTTGGTATTTTGAGACTAGGTTAGAGATGTAGCTGGGGGCAGAGTTGTGGATGGCTTTGTAGGTTATTGTTAGTACTTTGAATTTTATACATTGGGTGAGTGGAAGCCAGTGGAGAGATTGGCAGAGAGGGGTGGAGGACACTGAGCGGTTGGCAAGGTAGAAAAGTCTTGCAGCAGCATTCATTATTGACTGAAGGGGGGATAATGTATGCAAAGGTAATCCAATGAGGAGAGAGTTGCAGTAGTTGAGGCGGGAGATAACCAGAGAGTGAATTAGAAGCTTGGCGGCGTCATTGGTTAAAAAGAGGCGTATTCTAGCAATGTTGCGTAGGCTGAGGCGGCATGATTTGGACAGGGATTGGATGTGGTCTTGAAAGGACAGTTCAGAGTCTAGGGTTACCCCTAACACCCTGGCATGTGGGGACGCACTAATAGTTGTGCCATTGACCTTAACAGAGAAGTCAAGGGAAGGGGCACGTGGGGGAGGAAATATAATGAGCTCAGTTTTAGATAGATTCAGTTTGAGGAAGTGCTGTGACATCCAGGCTGATATGTCTGTTAGTAAGGCAGTGATCTGTGAGAACACTGATGGGGTGAGTTGAGGGGTAGAGAGATAGATTTGGGTGTCATCGGCATATAAATGATAGCGGAAGCCATGGGAGGTTATCAGCTGACCCAGGGAGGACGTGTAGATCGAGAATAGTAGGGGTCCAAGGACAGAACCTTGGGGGACCCCAACGATGAGAGGAGTTGGAGAGGAGGAAGTGGAGTTGTAAGTGACACTGAAGGTGCGGTGAGATAGGTAAGATTCAAACCAACGAAGAGCACAGCCATGGAGACCAAGCAGATTGAGTTTTTTGAGGAGGAGGGGTAATAGTAATATATGGTGACAGGTACTCTTTATGGAGGGATGGGGGGGTCTAAAAGACCCCCCATCCCTCCTTTGCACTTCATAGTATTCAGATCGCCAAAAACGGCGATTCTGAATACTGTCATTTTCTTTAAAACCGGTGCCGTTTGCCGCCGAGTAAACCAGAAGTGATGTTGTGACGTTGCTTCCGGAAATGTACGAAGGAGTCCCAATTGCAGCCGATTCTGGCTTTCACAAGGACTCCACACAGGCAGCGGCCAGAAGTGTCGGATCACAGTTCCGGTCTCCTGGTGGGACGGGAGACCAGAGAAGAGTGCCGGACGGTGGCAGGACTGGGATAAAGACCGAGCGGCTTCCGAGCCGAATCAGACATTATCACTGGATAGCCAACCGCCTGCTCTAAAAAACGGTACCAGGGTATAGCCTGTAGCTGCAGGCTATACCCCGATGCATCCATTTAAAGCTGCCGCCGTTTATAATTGGTGATTCGCGTTAAGTGGTTAAAAATTGTGATGACATGCCCCAGTCAAACAGGTGCTGAAAAATTGGGCCTTGGGCGCTGTCAGTGCCGGAACACTCTAACCCCTTGCAGTTACTTTTGTTGGGTGCAAATTAGTTTAACCACTTAATGTTGAAAACAACCGTTCCGGCTCGGGAGACGCTCGGTCGTTATCCCAGGCAGCGGGAGGGGACACCCGCCACCGTCTGCTGCTCTTCTCCGGCCTCCCGTCCCACCAGGAGACCGGAGCTCCGATCCGGCACGTCCGCCGGCTGTGTGGAGTCCCTGTGGAAGCCAGAATCGGCTTTGATCGGGAATCCTTCGTATATTTCTGGAAGCAATGTTACAACGTCACTTCCGGTTTACTCGGCGGCTAACGGCGCCAGTTTTAAAAAAAATTACAGTATTCAGATTAGACCCCCCATCCCTCCATAAAGAGTACCTGTCACCATACACCCTGTTCCAAATTATTATGCCAATGATATTTTTCTAATTTACCTAAATAATTAATGTAAACAACAGTCAGCATAATTCTCATGTTATCAACTATTAAGAGTACAATTCAAATTTTATTCGAACAAACCTCCTAATGATAACAGTATTTTTTTTCAAAATACGCACAGTAAGTTTCAAAACACTTTATAGGTTGTAAAGAACTGATAATTGTCATTTGTTGTGTTTGCAGCATATTTACTGAAATCAAAAGCTATTTCAATCAAACTTTGAACAACATTTTAACTTTTTAAACATTTTAACAGGTCATGTTACATTTTAACATAGGACCCCTTATTTGATAACATCTTCACAAGTCTTGCATCCATTGAACTTGTGAGTTTTTGGACAGTTTCTGCTTGAATTTGTTTGCAAGATGTCAAAATAGCCTCCCAGAGCTGCTGTTTGGATGTAAACTGCCTCCCACCCTCATAGATCTTTTGCTTGAGGATGCTCCAAAGTTTCTCAAAAGGATTGAGGTCAGGGGAGGATGGAGGCCACACCATGACTTTCTCTCCTTTTATCCCCATAGCAGCCATTGATGCAGAGGTATTCTTTGCAGCATGAGATGGTGCGTTGTCATGCATGAATATTATTTTAATAAGGAAAGCCTAGTTCTTCCGTCTGTACCAGGGAAGGAAGTGGTCAGTCAACTCCACATACTTTGCAGAGGTCATCTTTGCACCTTCAGTGATCCTAAAGGGGCCGACCAGCTCTCTTCCCATGATTTCGGCCCAAAACATGATTCCACCACCGCCTTGCTGACGTCGTAGCCTTGTTGGAACAGGGTGGCCATCAACCAACCATCCACTACTCCATCCATCTGGACCATGCAGGGTTGCACAGCACTCATCAGTGAACAGGACTGTTTGAAAATTAGTGTATTTTTCTGAAAATGAAAACTAAAAATTATTAATTTTCAGCAGCGCAAACAAACTATCATAATAAAGTGCATACATATCTCATAATTAGTGCATGATAATTATTGCATAATACAATCACATCAAAAATTATTGCATCAAAAAAATATATATATAAGTAACATGAAGTCCACTACTGATTGAATAAAGTGCTAGTGCCCAAACCTAGTCCCATTTGTGAATCCTTAATCATGAAGATATTGTCGATGGATATCAATAGCAGCCACAATACTTCCTCCACCAATGTCACCACGTGATGGACATGTACACACACTGAGGCTCACCAAACGGATGTTAGCTCAATACACTTCCAAAATCCTGTGAGATCCACTGCCGCTTCTATGTCCCCCTCAGGACCAGTCACTCAAACAGTGCCTTTATCTGCACAAACCCGTCTGTGCTCTGAATCAGCCACAAATCTCTTAATAGTGCGATGATCACGCTTAAGTTTTTGTGAAATATCCAATGTTTTCATACCTCGTCCAAGGCATTGAACTATTTCACTCTTTTTGGCAACAGAGAAATCCTTTTTCTTCCCCATATTGCTTGAAAATGGTGCTCTGCTTAATAATGTGGAACACCCTCCCTTAGTTTTTCCTTTATTTGGGCTCACCTGGCAATCTAATTATCACAGGTGTCCGAGATTGTTCTCAGTGATCAAAAGAGCCCTGAGACACAATGCCATCCATGAGTCAAACTGAAAAACAAAATATTTAATCTTTGTGACACTGAAATAGAATTTGCATAATTTGGAACAGGGTGTATATCACTATCACAAGAGGATGTTTACATTCCTTGTGATAGCAATAAAAGTGATCAGATTTTTTAAAAAGGAACAGTGTTAAAAGAAAAAATATAATAAAAAAAAAAATTAAAGTGCCACCATCTCTGCGAGCTTGTGCAGCAAAGAAAACGCATACGTAAGCCCCGCCCACATATGAAAACGGTGTTCAAACCACACATGTGAGGTATCGCCGCGATCGCGAGAGTGTGAGCAATAATTCTAGCAAAAGCCCTCCTCAGCACCTCTAAGTTGGTAACTGTTAAAAATGTTTATAGGGTCGTCTATAGAGATTTTTACGTACCAGAGTTTGTCACCATTCCGCAAGTGTGCGCAATTTTCAATCATGTCATGTATATTATTCATTAACTCGGCATAACATCCTCTTTCACAATATACAAAAAAATGGGCTAACTTTACTGTTGTCTTATTTTTTAACTCAAAAAAGTGTTTTTTCCCCCAAAAAAAGCGCTTTAAAGACCGCTGCGCAAATACCGTGTGACAAAAAGTATTGCAATGATTGCCATTTTATTCTCTACGGTGTTTGAAAAATATATATAATGTTTGGGGGTTCTAAGTAATTTTCTATAAAAAAAATGATTTTAACTTGTAAACAACAAATGTACACCATGTCAAGTGTAATACATATACCGTATGGACAGATATATAGTGAACACTCAATATGCGGTGTGTATGTATATATATATATATATATATATATATATATACCAGGCTGTATATATTTTAATACACCACATCAAGTGTACTATATACCTTATGTACAGTGTACACTGATATATAGTACACTGTGCGTATATATATATATATATATATATATATTCACACTAGACTGTATATATATATATATATATAGATAGATATAGATAGATATAAAGATATGTATATATACTGTATATATATATATATATATATATATATATATATATCTTTTTTTTTTTCCTACACTAACCTGTCTGCGTTCGAGAACCTAAACTCTCTCACTAACAATGCCAACACGGGGGCGTGGCCTGGACAGCGATGTGAGTGGACGTGTGTGGAGTGAGCTCCGGTCCCCACAAACTCCTGTACCGTGAATCCTGCTCAATATTCGGCTCCAACAATACCTCCGCGGGGTAAAAGAACGCGCCGACACTCTGAGGGAGATGTCGGCAAAAGCAGCCAAAGACGCGGCCAGTAAACTGGCTAAATACCGGGCGACAGACAACGAGCCGTCGGCCGAAAATGGCGCCGACGCCACACCCACGACGGAGCAAACGGCCTCAGAGCGCAGAGTGCTGGATGCAATAGCTCAATGCCATGGCACCCTCACGAACAAGCTGGATGAGGTCAAGATTGATATCTCCCTGATCCGCCAAGATATGTCCGCTCTCAGGGATAGAGTCAAGGAGACGGAGGACAGAATTTCGGCGGCTGAAGATGCTCTACACCCACTGAGACACACAACTGAAGACATGCAGAGACAGATCCAAGCCATGTCGTCCAAGCAAGATGACATGGAGAATCGCCTACGTAGATGCAATCTGCGCTTCATCGGATTGCCGGAGGCTGCGGAGGGCACAGACCCGGCTGGCTTTCTGGAGGATCTCTTGGTTACTACATACGGAAGGGAGGCCTTCTCCGCCATGTTTGCGGTGGAGAGGGCACACCGCATCCCAGCCAGACCGCCACCGCAGGGAGCCCCGGCACGGACATTCATAGCTAAGTTCCTTAATTTCAAGGACAGGGACAAGATTTTAAGGTTATCCAGAGAGAAGGGCCACATTCAATATCGCAATCTGCAAGTCGCAGTGTTCCCAGACTTCTCTAATGAAGTTCAGAAACAGCGCTCAAAATACCAGGAAGTGAAGAGAAGATTGAGGGCCCAACATTTCAAATACGCAATGCTTTATCCGGCACGAATAAGGGTGGAGGTAGAGGGCCGGGCCCAATTTTTTGATTCATCAGAGGCGGCATCGGAGTGGCTGGATCGGAGGGGGAACAGGGCCTGAACATCCTGACAATGCTCTGGATACCTGCTGGACTGGGGCGAGCTATATGCTGTGAGTAACTCTCTTATTAATGTTGCCCCAAATGCATGAATACATGATTCTGTACCCATCAAAGAAACTTTGCTGTACTAGCCGTTCTCCCCTTCCCCCCCCCCCGTTTCTCGGATGTATGTTCCCTCCCGCTGGCCTATGCTCCGGCACAGACACATGATTCACGGAACCCGCTGCTCTCCTGTCCCGCTGTTGGCCTTTCGGGGTGCACAACCTATAGACCAAATCGCAAACTATGTACCGTCTCTCCTGCACCCTGGGACATGGGCGTTCTACCCGATCGTCCTGGACGGGAGAGTGGCGGGGAGCACTCCGCGGAGCCATTTCGATCCGACAACAGACTACGCTAAGAAACACATTGGGACCCGTCCGGGACAGCTCACGAGTGACCCAGCTGTTCCAGTGATATGATTGCTCCCCTAGGTAGGGGAAACCTCTTCACAAGCACCACTGTTACAGCAAGAGACTACCTCCTGTTTATCCTTTTAACCGCCTGCCTGGCACAGGCCAAGGTGTGCAGAGTAACTGGTGCACACCTAAGTACTGTACCTCCATCCTATAGACTAAGATGGAAGACTGTTATTTGATTACAGGTTATGGGATTTACGCTTGCATCAAGTTGGGGAGATGTAGAGCAGGGTGGGGGGAAAATGTTTATCCAAAACTACGGTTACACTAGGCTGATTGTTCTTACTACACATAAAGCTAAATTTCTATATAGTTTGAGATACGGATATGCACATAGAGTGAAAAGTACAATTTATGTTAATATGCAATTCTTCTGGAGGGGGCGTATATGTGGAACCCTGTGGATCCGTTCGGGGACAACAGGCCGACAGATAATATACCCAAAAACTTAAGATGACCAATATAAAATTCCTCATTTGGAATGTCAGGGGGTTGAGAAATCAAATCAAGAGAGCTGCGGTCCTCTCATATATCAAAGCCCAACAAGCAGGTATCACGGCCTTAGTAGAAACACACATAACAGGCCGCCTGCAAATGTCATTGAAGCGTCCGTGGGTAGGATGGGCGTTTCACTCAACGTACTCCCAATATGCCAGGGGGGTCTCTGTTTTAATCAATAAAAGAATCCCATTCGAGTTGGTTGAGCTCAGGACGGATCCACAGGGGCAATATGTATTTATATATGCAACTGTCAGAGGTAAACTGTTGTTAATAATGGCATGCTATATCCCCCCTCCGTACTGCTCCACTGTGATCCAGGAAGGACTTGCCTTCATAGCGCAATACTCACAGGTACCCACGGTGTGGATGGGGGATTTCAACATGGTCATGGTTCCCGAGCAGGACAGGGCAAATGCAGCTGGGGGAGACCACGGGGCGCCCACTCTTACGAGATTTGGTAGACTAATCTCGGACTTTGCCCTTGTGGACTCCTGGCGACATAAATACCCTGACACCAGGATGTACTCCTGTCACTCAACAACACACCACACTATGTCTAGGATAGACATGATTTTTTTGACCCAAACACTACTGCCAAGACTTGAGGAGGCGGGATTCGCAGCCAGACACCTGTCAAACCACGCACCCCACTGGGTGACCCTCCAGTTATATGGAAACTACCAGGTAAACACTTGGAGACTGAACCCATTTTGGCTGACGCTTTTAGAACAGCAAATAGATATACCCAGGGAGTTCCAGCTCTTCTTCACACAAAACCTTGGTAGTACTACCATGGGAAATGTGTGGGACGCTTTTAAGCTCCACGCAAAGGATGTACTGACACTTAGGATCAATAGACATAAATCTAATTCTAAATTAATCCTCCGGCAAGCCACAGAACATCTTTCACACCTAGAACACACATTTATACAAAACCCCACTACTCAAAATAGTGCCAATGTTCGGATGCAAGCGCGTATAGTGGCCCAACTACATATAGATAAGGCTAATCAACATCTGCACTTTATGAAACAACGCATGTTCGAGCATGGCGAGAAGGCGGGCAAACTGTTGGCCTATCTGGCACATCTTGATAACACCCCGCCGGTGGTGGTTTCACTAACTAATCGGAACGGGGACGCGATCACTGACCCGGGGCTGGTGGCAGAGGAATTCAGATTCTATTATGACAATCTATACAGATCCCAATGCGCCTACACCTCGTCCCAGGTAGCAAAATTCCTCCAAAAGATACCCTTTCCCCAACTGAATAGGGAACAAGTAACACTGCTAGATGCCCAAATAACCTCGGAGGATGTCTCAGATGCGATCTCGCAGATGGCCGCCTCCAAGGCCCCGGGTATGGACGCGTTACCCCTGGAATTTTATGCCACCTACTCTGAGGTCTTGGTTGAAAGGCTGAGGGCCCTCTACCAACACATGTTCGAGACGGAAACCATACCTGACTCTATGAAAGAAGCCAAAATTGTGGTTTTGCCCAAGCTGGGAAAAGACCCCCGCTCACCTGAGTCATATAGGCCAATATCGCTGTTACAAGTGGATATCAAAATTTTGGCTAAAATCTTGGCCTCCAGGCTAAACCAGGTCATTCTGACTTTAATACACACTGACCAAACCAGGTTCATGCCGTGAAAGAATATGGCTATTAACATTAGGCGACTCTTCATGAACATACAAGCAAAACATAATAATATTGGTTGTAGAGTGGTGGTGTCATTAGACGCCGCTAAGGCCTTTGATTCTGTGGAGTGGACATTTTTGTGGGAGTGCCTGAGGAGGTTTGGATTTGGACCGAATTTCATTAAATGGGTACAACTTTTATACCAGGCACCAAGAGCTAGGGTACTCGTGAATGGGTGGCTCTCAAACAGCTTCTCCCTGGGCAGAGGCACCCGACAGGGATGCCCACTGTCCCCCCTATTATACGCCCTAGCGGTGGAACCACTGGCGATAGCTATTAGAGCAAATGATAAAATTAGTGGCATGCAAACTGGATCCTTAGTAGAGAAGGTTGGGTTATACGCAGATGATATGATTTTATTCCTTGCAGACTCACAGGGATCTTTGATAGAAGCGCTCGCAACTATCAGAAATATGGGGAAATACTCGGGATTGAAAATAAACTGGGATAAATCTCAGATCCTACCCACTGACCTCTTCCCTCAGCCTAGGATGGATCCCCCCTGCCACTGACCAGAGTCTCTCAAATAAAACATCTAGGGGTGATGGTCACTAGACATCTGGGAGATTATAACCGATACAATATAGAACCCCTATACGCTTTGATAAAACAGTAAACACAAATCTGGGCAAAACTACCCCTGGGAGTCACCGGAAGAGTTAATATCATTAAAATGATACTGCTGCCAAAACTGTTATATGTGTTGTGGCATGCGCCGCTCCCCGTCCCAATGAAGTTTTTTAAAACAGTAGACGCTATCTTAAACTCATTTGTATGGGGACTGGGCAGACACAAACTCCCATGGCATACGTTGAAGAATCCCACAGACATGGGCGGATTGGGCATGCCAGACTTTCGGGACTACTACCTGGCCTCACAAACCTCCCACTTCTACCACTACATGCATACAGACTTGCCGAGATACCAAGCCCTGATACCCCAAGCACCCGACAGCCAGACATGCACCTCCTTACAGACTATTCTGCGTAACACCTCTCGTTCCCATCGAAATAGACATACTGAAGATATGGCCTCACACCATCAATATGTATGGGGCCCCGTTATGAAGAAAATTGAGGCCCCGACTTATCACAGGTATACGCCTCTTTGGTTTAACTATGACTTGGCGGAGCTACTGACGGTCCCAGACCCCAGGCTGTGGATGGATAGAGTAGTCGTCTACTTGTTCCAGGTCCTGACCTCACAAGGGCCTAAATCCTTTCAAAGACTAAAAGAAGAGCTGGACCTACCCAATTTTATGTTTTTCCGGTTCCTTCAATTGAGGCATGCCTTAGAGACACAATTCACAGCTGGATACCCTGATCTCGGGGAAATAGATATACTTCAGATAGTTCAGGGGGATGACCCATCCAAGCTGACTTTGGTGATATATCAGGCTATCCGGGTAAAGGAAGTTATGCGGGCTGTAAGTGCTGCCAGGGCCAAGTGGGAGGGAGACATGGGGCAGATAACAGAGGAGGAATGGAATGAGGCCCTGGAGGGAGCCAAACTGGCCTCCCCTAGGGCATCTGACAGACTAACACAGGTATACATCCTACACAAAGCATATCTCACACCCATACGGGTGGCTAAATACCAGCCTAACAAAAATCCACTATGCCCAATATGCCAGGCGGTTACCGGATCCTTCTACCACCCTCTCTGGTCATGCCCATCGATGCAGACCTTTTGGCTCCAGGTGATCAGGTTCCTGCATGACGATATGGGCACCCCGGTGGCCCTTGACCCTAAGCTCTGCCTCCTGGGCATACTTCCCTACGGGAACATGGATAAATACACTAAAACATTTGTCCGAGAGACACTTTTCGTGGCCAGGAAAGTCACTGCCCAACAGTGGATGCGGACGAACGTGCCAACACTTCAGGATTGGGCCAGGGAAATTGACTGGGTGCTGCCATATAAAAAAAAGATTTACATAAATAGGGTGTCCCCAAAAATACGAAAAAATATGGAATAGGTGGCTCTCCAACCCAGGTCCTGGATAGGGTGGACTGTAGTATGTTGGACTCTGCGATCGATTGTTCACTTGGATTATAACTCACTCTAGCTATGTAACTCGGCTATGTAACTTGACAAAGTGATTTATGTGTATCTGTATCACCAATTGCAGCGATTTTCAATAAACTGTTTTTTGTTTAAAAAAAAACAATGCCGACACACTTAATAGAGCTGCTGTACAAGCGGTTTTATATAGTGTGGGGCGTGGATTGAGACTGCTGTGCAGTGATAGGCTAAAGGCATCCTGCCTTTAGCCAATCAAAGCTCTCACAGCAGGCCGCCCGCTGATTGGTCAAAGTATGCAGGTCATTTGCATGCTTTGGCCAAACAGGGAGCGGCATTCCGCCGCCATTTGAGAACATTATGGGGCACGAGAAGTTGCCACGAATGCCCCATAATGTTCGGGTTTTCCCGAAGAAACGAACAGCCGATGTTCTGGTGGAACTCACGTTCAACCAGAACACGAAGCCCATCCCTAATCTAGAATATGCAGTTCAGTTTTGGGCACCAATTCACAAAAAGGATATAAAGGAACTGGAGGAAAGTGCAGAGAAGGGCAACCAAACTGATAAGAGGCATAGAGGAGCTCAGCTATGAGGAAATTTTAGAGGAACTGAATTTATTCTCTCTTGTGAGGAGGAGATTAAGGGGGGGGGGGGGTATGATCAACATGTATAAAGACATAAGTGGTCCATATAGTGAACTTGGTGTTGAGTTATTCACTTTAAGGTAATCACAGAGGACAAGGGGCATTCTTTACATCTATAGGAAAAGAGATTTAATCTTCAAATATGAAAAGATTTCTTCACAGAGCGATGGAAATGTGGAATAAACTCCCTCAAGGGCTGGTTCTGCCTGCTCAGTAGATTGCTTCTAAAAAAGACCTGGATTCTTTCCTAAATGTACATAATATAACTGAATACCAACATTTATAGGTAAAGTTGATCCAGGTAACATTCGATTGCCTCTTGGGGGACCAGGAAGGATATTTTTCCCCTGCTGGAGCAAATTGATTCATGCTTTGCTGTTTTTTTGCCTTCCTCTGGATCAACTGTGGGTATAGGATTGTGTATATGATTTTTGAATGAAAGCTTTGCCTCATTTACTAAGCTCTAGAGCAACTGCACTTGCAGAGTGCAACTGCATTTTACAAAGTGCACAGTCGATTTGCCTTTAGTAAATCAACCCCAATGACACAACAAAATTACCAATAACAGCCATTAGCACCAAATAAAACTAAAAAAACTATACTCAGCTAAACCATCCATACAATTAATATACAACATAAAATAAATAACGCAGATTAAAAAATAACAGAAAAACAAACTATCAAAATGCAATTAATGCACCACTTTTTCTAGCATTACCCCAAATAATAATTAACTTAATACACATACTATAAAAACAACATAAAAATGATTTGACAATCTGTCACTGATGGTACTCTACAGACTGACCAGCGTGTTGTGGAGTGGATGGGAGGAGTTGTCTAAGATTGAACATACCTTGAACAACATTCTCCACTCCAACACTGTTGTTAAAGACTCCAGCTCCAATTCAAGAACATCACTGGTCTTGCAAATTAGTTTGTTGAGTCTGTTGTTGTCGGCCACCCTAAGCCTGCTTCCCCAGCATGCCACCACATACAGGAGAGTGCTGGCCACCACAGACTTCTAAAACATCTTCAACATCGTCCAGCAGATGTAAAAATACAGTCTCCTAAAAATATAGAGTTGGTTCTGGCCCTTCCTATAGAGTTCTTGCTCCAGTCCAGCTTATTATCTATGTGTACCCCCAGATACTTGTAACTCTCTATTACATCCACGTCCACTCCTCGGATGGTGCCTTTCTCCTTTTCACACCCACAACAAGCTCCTTTATCTTTATCACATTTAGATACAGATGCAGGGCTGGCCCAAGAAATTGTGCTGCCCTGGTCCAAGAATGAAATGCTGCCCCCCCTCCGCCCCCCAAAAAAATAACACTCACCAAAAGGCCCCCACATTCATTATTTTATATCATAATTAAAACTAAAATTTAAATTATCAAGAAGTCACATTTACATGCAACAGCACCTTGTCTATATGCAAAATTATATGGCATTTAACCATGTGACCACTGCCCCATCTCAGCGCCCTAGGGCACAGTGGGCCCCCACCCCTCAGGGCCGGTGTGCAGTGAACACGTTTCACCCATGGATGATATGCCACTGGGATTGGGCTGTATAGGGGCGGGGTAGGGTAGTATATGGACAGGTTAGGGTAGTATATAGACAGGCTAGGGCAGTATGTGGACAGGCTAGGGTAGTATATGGACAGACTAGGGTAGTATATGGACAGGTTATGGTACTATATGGACAGGCTAGGGTAGTATATAGACAGGCTAGGATAGTATATGGGCAGGTTAGGATAGTATATGGACAGGCTAGGGTAATATATAGACAGGCTAGGGTAGTATATGGACAAACTAGGATAGTATATAGACCAGCTAGGGTAGTATATAGACAGGCTAGGGTAGAATATGGACAGGTTAGGGTAGAATATGGACAGGCTAGGGTAGTAAATGGGCAGGCTAGGGTAGTATATGGACAGGCTAGGGACAGGCTAGGGTAGTATATGGACAGGCTAGGGTAGTAAATGGACAGGCTAGGGTAGTATATAGACAGGCTAGGGTAGTATATGGACAGGCTAGGTTAGTATATAGACAGGCTAGGGTAGTATATAGACAGGCAAGGATAGTATGAATAGAATGCATTAAGGTAAAAAAATCTTCACCCTTTACAGCCACTTTAAGCCTTAGGATAAATAAGGCTTGGACATCCACATGTAAGAGATAAAAATGTATAGGAACACTGCTCTGCAGTGAAATATTTTGCCTGCAATTTCGATGCTCCACATTTAGATCTATTGTACATCAGTAACATTTAATTGGTTCCCGTCCTGCCTATTGTACAATGACAGGCGGGCTGGGCGGGTCTTGTTCTATGAGGATGTCATGTTACGTCCTCCCATTATTGACACGCAGCATGGCGATTGTGGTGAGCTGTGTCCCTTGGACATAGCACATCACCGATCACAGTAAAGAGCTAATGACGTAGGCTCTTTATGTGATCATCTGTGTCCAATCACAGCTGATCACATGTAAACATATGTCGGTTATCGGCATTTCCATTACTCAGCGCTGTCACTGTCTGAGGAAAGGTAAGCCAATAAGGGCTTTTCTGTGACAGGGGACATTTACATTGATAATCAGTGCCACCCAATCAGTGCAGCATATCAGTGTTCATCAGTGCAGCATATTAGTTCCCATCAGTGCTGCATATCAATGTCCATCAATGCTGCATATCAATGTCCATCAGTGCCGCCTATCAGTGCCCATCAATGCCACCTTATAAGTGCAGCCGCATCAGTGCCACCCATTAGGGCAGCCTCATCAGTGCCCATCAGTTCAGTCTTATCAGTGCAGCCTTATCAGTGCCTATTAGTGCAGCATAATCAGTGCAGCCTCATCAGTGTCCACCAGTGCAGCCTCATCAGTGCCCATCAGTGTAGCCTATCAGTGCCCATCAGTGCAGCCTCACCAGTGCCCATCAGTGCAGTCTAATCAATGCCGTGCCCACTAGCGCAGCCTCATCAGTGCAGTATATCCATGTCCACCAATGCAGCCTTATTAGTGTCCATCAGTGCAGCCTATCAGTGTGCATCAGTTCCACCTCATTAGTGCAGCCTATCAGTGCCCATCAGTGCAGCCTATCAGTGCCCATCAGTGCCCACGAGTGCAGCCTATCAGTGATCACCAGTGCAGCCTATTAGTGCCCATCAATGCCACCTCATCAATGCAGCCTATCAGTGCCCACCAGTGCAGCCTATCAGTGCCACCTCATCAGTGCCCACCAGTGCCACCCACCAGTGCAACCTATCAGTGTCTATCAGTGCCCATCAGTGCTGCCCATAGGTGTCCATCTGTTATACCTGAAGAGTTTCAAATGAACTGTCACTTTAAGGCTGGCTCCAGGAGTGATGGCAAGGGTCAAGGGGCATGGAAGCCATCTTAGAGGACAGATGCAATATAATGTAAGGGAGGCACACTAAGAGATGCTGTCCTTAGATGCATTTTGGAGTGCAGAGTGAGTACTGAAATATACATTGATTGTTCCAGACCT
This sequence comes from Glandirana rugosa, assembly GCA_018402905.1. Taxonomy (NCBI): domain Eukaryota; kingdom Metazoa; phylum Chordata; class Amphibia; order Anura; family Ranidae; genus Glandirana; species Glandirana rugosa. The sequence goes on along the minus strand of BLSH010527116.1, from coordinate 690,319 downwards.
GAGTCTTGTGTCTCTCACAACTCAGAGAATATAACAGTGGCGACGAGCATGGGATTTACAAAGTTGCTATCAGTCTGAGAGAGAGAGAGAGAGAGAGAGACTAAGGCAGTGTGAATTGCCACCTGGATTAAAGCACTCACAGAGCCCAGCAGGAAAATGTCATTGGTCGGGACATTAAGTGAATTTGATGGAGAACAGACAACCTGGAGTTCCAGCGTTCAGAGACTGGAATAGTATTTCAGTGCAAATGCCATCCCAGATGACAGGCAAGTAGCAGTATTTCTTACAGTGGTTGGTGCTAAGACATATGACACTCTTAGGGATCTCCTTTCCCCTGTAAAACCAACATCTAAGACATTGGCAGAGCTGTTGACACTGTTAGAGGATCACTTCCAGCCTAAACCACTAGAGATTGCAGAAAGATTTCGGTTCTATGAGAGGCAGCAGCAACCAGGTGAAGAAATTAAGGCTTATTTGCTCTCCCTTCGCAGACTAGCCTCTACCTGTTCTTTTGGGAAGTACTTACCTACTGCACTGAGAGATAAGCTTGTCATGGGACTGAAAAGTAAGTCTACCCAAAAGAGACTGTTAACAGAAAAAGACCTTACCCTTACAAAGGCAATTGAGACAGCTTCAGTAATGGAAATGGTTGTGAAAGATACAGAGGAATTGAACCCCCAGGGCAGAAGGGAAGAAGAGAAAGAGGAAGTTTTCAGAACAGCAGTCAAACTAACTTCCGCAAACTGGAAATACAGACCCCCACCAAGCCAGGAGTCAGCTTGCTACTGTTGTGGGAATACAGACCATGACCACAAAGTCTGCTGGTTTAAGGATCAGACCTGTCATAATTGCGGTAAGATGGGCCATCTTAAACGGGTGTGCCATAGCAAGAAGGTGCGAGATAAACAACCTCTGAACCCCAAGACAGAAACATATATGGTGGGAAGATATACATCATCATCTGAGTCAGAGGATGAAGGAGTACTCCACAGATTAGACATACATCATATGCATTGATCACCCTCCACAATGACTGTAGAGGTAACCGTTGAGGGAAAGAAACTCAAGATGGATGTAGACACAGGAGCAGCAGTTTGTCATCACCCAGAAACAATGGAGACAGCTTCAGACCCAAACAACTGTCTGCCCAACACCAATCAAACTGCAGACATACTCAAAACAGATACTCCACCCACTGCGTTACGCTAAAGTTCAGGTATCCTACAAGGGCCAGACAAAGAGACTGCCATTATATATCCTAGAACATGATGGACCCCCTCTCTTTGAGACTGGATTGCTCACTTTGGTATGCCAGACATTGCCATAAACCCCTGTAACACCGTTACAATTCCATTAGGAGATGATGAGGGATGGGTGGTGTCCCTGAAGCAGCGGTTCCCAAAGATGTTTGATAACCAGTTAGGGAAAATAAAGCATGAGTGTGTGAGACTCAAGCTGAAACCCAACACTCAGCCTAAGTTCTTCAAAGCTTAGACACTACCTTTCACACTCTGAGCAGGATTGGAAGCTGAACTAAGTCAGCTGGAGGAACAAGGTGTCATCTCGAAGGTAGAGCACAGCGAGTGGGCATCACCAGTTGTAGCAGTAAAGAAAGCGAATGGGGACTTATGCATTTGTAGCGATTTCCGCATGGCACTGAACTCCAAAATTGAGATAGACCAGTATCCCCTACCTAGAGTAGATGAGATTTTTGCCTCTCTTGCAGGGTGTCAAAAGTTCACCAAGCTTGATCTCAGACAAGCATATTTACAGTTTGAGGTCCATCCTTCGTCCCACAAATTTCTAACAATCAACACCCACAAGGGACTGTATGCAGTGGTGGCTGGTGAAATTTTAGGATGGGGGGCGTCAGACCCCGTCCTTCATTTTTTACCACTCCCACTTCTCATAAGCCCCACCCTTATAGATTCCACCCATTGTGTCAGGATAGGGTATACAGCATTGCCAGATAGGGGTATATACAGCATCACCAGATAGGGGTATATACAGCATCACCAGACAGGGGTATATACAACATTGCCAGATAGGGGTATGTACAGCATCACCAGATAGGGTTATATACAGCATTCACCAGATAGGGGTATATACAGGGGTATATACAGCATTCACCAGATAGGGGTATATACAGCCCTTTCTTTTTGACCCCTCCCACTTCTCATAAGCCCCACCCCTTATAACAGGGTTTCTCAGCCAGGGTTCCATGGAACCCTAGGGTTTCTCCAGAGGTTGCTAGGGGTTCCTCAAGCAATGGTCAATTTCTATCTCTCAGATAAATTCCCAATGACATCATTGATCTTTTCAGCTATCTGTGAGGGGTAATTCTTCCCAATGACCACATGTGTAAGGAACATTCTTCCCATTGACCATCACACTAATGTATCATGAGTTGTAGATTTTTAATTTTTAGGCGGGGTGTCCCGAGACCGGAGAATTATTTCAAGGGTTCCTCGGTGTTGAAAAGGTTGAGAAAGGCTGCCTTATAGATTCCACCCATTGTGTCATACAGCCCAGTATCACCAGATAGGGTATACAGCATTGCCAGATAGGGGTATATACAGCATCACCAGAAAGGGGTATATACAGCATCACCAGATAGGGGTATATACAGCATTGCCAGACAGGGGTATGTACAGCATCACCAGATAGGGGTATATACAGCATTCACCAGATAGGGGTATATACAGGGGTATATACAGCATTAACCAGATAGGGGTATATCCAGAATTCACCAGATAGGGGTATATACAGCATTCACCAGATTGCGGTATATACAGCATTCACCAGATAGGGTATACAGAATTCCCCCGAGGGCAGTCGGGACATTAAAGTCCCACACTTACCCCATCTAGGAAGTGGGCAGCGGCGTCCAGGGAGCGGGAGCGTGCTGTGTGTGCTTTGGCGGCTTTCCCTTCCTCCTCTGAGAAAGGCGTCCAATAGGATCGCCTATCTTCTCCACCAATCGTGAAACTGGTAACATACCCGTGCTCCCTGATTGGCGGAGAGGCTACTCCGTGTTAGAAAAGCAAATATTCATTTGCTTTTGTAACACACGTGAGTAAGCTTGCGAGCGCAATGCTCTATGCTCCGAGCCACTCTATTAACCACTTCAGCCCCGGAAGGATTTCCAGCTTTAGGACCGGAGCCCTTTTTGCGATTCGGCATTGCGTCGCTTTAACTGAAAATTGCGCGGTCGTGCGACGTTGTACCCAAACAAAATTTGCGTCCTTTTTTTCCCACAAACAGAACTTTCTTTTGGTGGTATTTGATCACCACTGCGTCATTTCTGATCGCCGCTATAAACAAAAGAAGAGCGACAATTTTGCAAAAAAACCCAAATTTCTTACTTTTTGCTAAAATACAAATCCAAAAAAATATATAAAAAAACATTTTTTTTCACCGTTTTTGGCCGATTTATATTCTTCCTCATATTTGTGATAAAAAAAATCGCAATCTGCGTTTATTGATTGGTTTGCGCAAAAGTGGTCGCGTTTACGGATGATGAGAATTCATTTCTGGGTTTTTTTTTTATTTTTTACTAATAATGACGGCGATCTGCGATTTATAGCGGTACTGCAATATTTCAGCGGACATGTCTGAACATTTTGACACTTTTTTGGGACCATTTGCATTTATACAGCAATCAGTGCTATAAAAATGCACTGATTACTGTGTAAATGCCATTGGCAGTGAAGGGGTTAACCTGCAGGGGGCGCTCTAAGGGTTAACTATGTTCCCTGGGCGTGTTCTAACTGTATGGGGACTGCCCTAGCTGGGGAAGGGAAGTGGTCACAGCCTCCATGTACAGGAAGGCTGTGATCACAGCCCTTCCCCCCTCACAGAACGGAGGTCCGTGTTTACTTACATGGACCTCCGTTCTTTCACTCCGGGGGGGGGGCATCGCGGGTGGCCAGCAGAGATCGACTCCACCGCACCCGCTCCCTGGCCCTCCCCGAACACAGTGAGCGCGCGGGCGTGCCTCCGGCGGCGCGCGCGCGCTCACTAGGCTCGATCCCGCACCCGCCGTTGTATGACGGCGATTTGCGCAATAGAGCCACTCTGTCGCCGTCAATTGCCGATCAGCGGTCGGCAAGCGGTTAAGAAGCTTATTAGAGATTATGGCTCTAACCAGGTGATTCAAAGAAACCCCCCGCCGCTGTAATTCATGCGTCTGGTGTCCTGAGAGGGGCCGGCCGCGTGAATTAGGGGGTGGCTGCAACAGCCATGAATAGATTCATGCTATGGGGTGACCGGGATAGAGGAGGCAGCACCCATGTGCCCTTAATGGACGGGCCGCCCCCCGACTGTATGAATACAATCGGATGGTGTTTGCTGTAGCCTCCGCCCCAGCCATTTGACAACAAAAAATGGATGAGATTTTGGTGGACATTCCTTTCACGCAGTGCCTGCTAGATGATATCCTCATCACGGGACGGACAGAGCAGGAACACAAGCGGAACGTGGAGCTTGTGCTGGCGAGACTCCAAGAGCAAGGTCTAAAATTGAACTTAGCGAAATGCCAATTCATGCTGCCTAAATTGGAGTTTTGTGGGCACCTTGTGGATGCGGAGGGTATACGCACAACAGAAGCCAAGGTTTTTGCTTTAGTCAAAGCTCCAGCCCCACCAACCAATGTCCAGCAGCTGCAATCATACCTTGGCTTGCTGAACAATTACCACAAATTCCTGCCTGATCTGGCACACACCTTGTTTCCGTTGAACAAGCTTTTGGAGAAACACTCCAGATGGGACTGGTCAACTGTATTCCAACGTGCTTTCAAAGTTTCTAAGCAGAAGCTGTAGGCGTCACGCATGCTTGTGTACTATGACCTCCAGAAGCATCTCACCTTGGCTTGTGATGCCTCACCCTATGGTCTGGGGCACCTTGTGGATGTGTAGGGTATAAGCACTACAGAAGCCAAGGTTTTTGCTTTAGTCAAAACTCCAGCCCCACCAACCAACGTCCAGCAGCTGCAATCATACCTTGGCTTGCTGAACAATTACCACAAATTCCTGCGAGATCTGGCACACACCTTGTTTTCGTTGAACAAGCTTTTGGAGAAACACTCCAGATGGGACTGGTCAACTGCATTCCAACGTGCTTTCGAAGTTTCTAAGCAGAAGCTGTAGGCGTCACGCATGCTTGTGCACTATGACCTCCAGAAGCCTCTCACCTTGGCTTGTGATGCCTCACCCTATGGTCTGGGGGTTGTACTATCTCACATCTTACCAGATGGGTCAGAAAAAACAGTGGCATTTGCCTCCAGGTCCTTGACAAAAGCAGAAAGCAATTACTCACACAATGACAAAGAAGCTCTTGCGCTGATATGAGCAATTAAGACGTTTCATCTTTACCTGTATGGTAGGGAATTCACCATACTGACAGACCATAAACCACTCCTTCAGATCTTTATTTAGGCCTGACAAAGGCATCTCTCAGATGACTGTGACCCACCTCCAATGCTATGCCCTATTCTTGGGTGCATACAGCTACAAAATCCAGTATCGCTGTCATTATGCCAATGCAAATGCGGATGCAATGTCACAACTGATGGTGACGTCGACAGACTCTTCTCCATCGGTCAAGATGCCGTTACACCAGCCTGTCCTTGTCTTCTGGATAGCAGCCTATACAGCCAAGGACTTCTTCCTAAAACCAATACTCTCTTGGATACGGTGCGGTTGGCCTAAAACCGTCACACAGGATTATGAACCTTATTTCCAAAGGCGTATGGAATTAACTGTGGCTGGCAACTGTGGTTTATGGGGAGACTGAGTGCTCATTCCATAGACCCTCTGGAGACACATTCTGGACTTGCTACATACTGGTCATCCCGAAGGCACACATATAAAACAAAAGGCCCGAGGCTATGTGTGGTGGCCGAACTTAGACACAGATATCACGACATATGTGAATGCTTGTGCTGGATGTGCACAAACTGCAAGAGACCCTCCTCGGGGGTGCGTCTAGCAATGGACTGGGCCCACGGTTCCCTGGTTTCGCCTACACTTGGACTTTGCAGGCCTGATCAGAGGACACACCTTCTTGATCATAGTTGACGCCCATTCAAAGTGGCCTGAGATCATTCCCATTACTCAGCCAATGACTAAGGCAATGATTTTCATACTGTTACATCTCGCTGCTATGTTTGAATACCCCAGAGAAATCGTCACGGACAATGGTGCGCAATTCACCAGTCAGCAGTTTCAGAGTTTCCTGACTGCCCACAACATCAAGCACAAGTTCACCGCATTTTACCACTCAGCTACAAATAGTCAAGCAGAATGGTTTGTGCAGACTTTCAGTCCCTGCCACCCCAGCAGCTGGACTCCTTCCTTTCTACTTATAGAAACAGACCACATGCAACCACCGGGAAAACTCCAGCTGAACTCATTCTGGGTTGGCAGCCATGGAATGTTTTGGACATGCTCCCCCCTCAAACGGTCCAGGAACATGTACTGCACTCTCAAGACAAGATGGTCAAACACGACAAGCTCCCCCGGTTCACAGCCCAACAAAAAGTATGGGCCCGATGTTATGGGGCTTCCAACACCCATTGGCTTCCTGCTATCGTTGCAGAGACTTTGGGACCCAAGATGTATAGTGTCTGCCTGGAAGATGGATCCATTTGCAGACGGCATGCGGACCAACTGCATCCTCATTCTCAGCTGCCCAAATCCCTGACGCCAGCCGAATCACCAGTGTCTCAAGGGTCTGCACCCAGTGGATCAGGATGCACCGGAACTGATGTTTGGGGGGACTCTGTACTTTGGAACTCAATTCCAACAGAGCCCTCTAGCTGTGGTCCAGAGGTCTGTGCATCCTCTGAGCTAGTAGAGCCCTTCTTGGCCCTGCTGGTGCCCAATCCGGCCAGCCCTGTTTCCACCGGCCCCGAGTCACTGAGTGCCCGCCCTCAATGACACTGTCACCCTCCTGGCTGGTTTCAGCTGCAGGACTGGTTATGAGACTTTCAACGGGGCCGCCGAAAGTGATCCGTTGCCATTTTATCTCCATAGCTGTCCCTGGAAGATTGGTCTCACATCTGGACGTGGGTGAAGTCCTATGAATCTCCGGTGTTTGGAGGACTATTGTTGGACAGTTAATTAGTTACTGTTTTGTGCCTGTTCTTGGTTTTGTTGTGTTGTTCTGTCACTTTAAGGCTGGCTCCACCCATGAGTGATAACAAGGGTCAAGGGGCATGGACTTCATCAGGGGGGTGTGATGAAGTCACGTGACCAGGATGACATGCGTAGAATAGAGTCAGGTGACACTGCTGCACACAGGAAGGGAGGTGGAACCTTTGTATCCAGCCTACCACAGGAGCTGTTTGTTTTAAACTGTAAGTTACTATTTTTTAATAAATACCTATTTTGAAATTACTACACTATGAGGACCCCCTTTTTTGCATGAATCTTTATATGGAGGAAAAACTGTGGTTTTAAAGGGCCACACACCCCACTAAAGAAAGGGTATCTGGATATACAGTAGAACAAAGGAGGAGGTCAGAGGAGCTCACCGTGCATACCCCAGTATATAGGGGAAGGCAAAATTTGACCTAGTAAGAGAGGTCAAACATAGAGGTGAGAGCATTAGTTGAGAGGTGGTGGGGATCACTGAAGCACCAGCCCTTTTTGACTATGGATTATTATTTATATGGACTCACTTGTGAACTGCTTATACATGTTGGACCTTTAACCACTTCCCGTCCAGCCTATTGACATGGCCAGGCGGTGGCTTTGTTATCCTGAGTGGGCGTCTATTGATGTCCTCAGGACAACCCACGATTGTGCACCCGCGATCGGTGGTGCCGTGGGTCAGTCAGTCTCGGAAGCTTTTTACCATGTGATCAGCCATGACCAATCACGGCCGGTCACAGTTTAAACAGGAAGAACCGTTTATCAGCTTTTCCTCTACTCAGGTCTGCAGACCTGAGTAGCGGAGAGCCGATCGGCTGCTCTCCTGACAGGGGGGTCTGCACTGAATGTTTATCCATGCAGCCCCCCTCAGGATCACCACACTTGACCACCAGGGAGCCTGCCCAAGACCCCCAGGGACACCATGAGGAGGCCACCCAGGACCACCAGGGAGACGATCTGGAGGCCACCCAGGAACCACCAGGGAGCCCACACTAGACCACCAGGTAAGAGGTATACAGTGCACTGTAGGGATGGAACTGTGCCCATATGTGATGTCTGCCAGAGCCATCCCTAACAGTGCTGTATACAGTGCCATGTACCAGTGCCACCTATCAGTCCCCACCAGTGCCACTTATCAGCGCCACTTATCCGTGCCACCTATCAGTGCCCATCAGTGCCACCTATCAGTGCCCATCAGTGCCACCTATCAGCGCCCATCAGTGCCACCTATAAGTGCCCATCAGTGCCCAGTGCGACCTATGAGTGCCGCCTATGAGTGCCTATCAGTGCTCGTCAGTGCTGCTTATCAGTGCCGCCTATCAATGCCCATCAGTGCTGCATTTATGTGCCTCATCATCAGTGCCACCTTATCAGTGCCACCACATCAGTGCCAATCTGTACTGCCTCATCAGTGCTGTAAGTGTAGCCTCATCAGTGCCCATCAGTGAAGGAGAAAATGTACTTATATACAAAATTTTGTGACAGAAATAAGGAAAAACTATTTTTTTCAAAATTTTCGGTCTTTTTTTAATTGTAGCGAAAACAATAACCGCAGAGGTGACCACCAAAAGAAAGCTGTACTTGTGTGAACACAGTAATAAAAAATCCTGTTTGGGTACAACATCGCAGGACCGCGCAATTGTCATTCAAAATGCAACAGCGCTGAAAGCTGAAAATTGGTCTGGGTGGTAAGTGCCTGGTATTGAAGTGGTCAAGGATTTTTTGAGCTTATGTGTTTTATGCTTCGATTTTTTCACATTACACATTACACATTGTATTTGACATTTATTTGCACTGTTATTAGATTATATTTAGGAACCAGTGCTTGATTTTATGCAATTGATATATATATATATATATATGATCCATCAATTCTATTCACAAAGGACACTAAGGAGGAAGATTTCATACTTTGTTTGCACTTACATTTGGTAATATTATGGACTCACTTATGAATTGCATACACATGTTGCACTTTTAAGGACTTTTTCAGTTTTATGCGATTTTACTTGAGAGTGCGATTTTGCCAATTTGTTGCATTTTGTTTCACATTTTCACTTATATTTGTGTACTCACTAATATTATTTACCAAGGACAATAAGGAGGAAGGTTTCAGATCTTGTTTGCACTTTATAATTTCAACACAATTTTATTGACACTACAAAGGGCACTAGGCGCAACAACATACTCTTATTATTTGATTCACATTGTGGGACCACAATTAGGTTGTATGCAGCCAGCCATCACAAGACAAGCCACATATAAATACCTACAAGATAGCGCAGGATATCCTACACATTTTTTGTCTGTCTGGTAACTAAAATCAGTGGTATAGACAGTAAAAATAAAGGGAGAGAGAACTGTCCCCAGTGGAAACCCAATATTGCTGATCACCCTATCAGACACACAGTCTTGCAAATGCACATACTGCGGTCTTCCTGTCAGGTAGTACACTCCATGACACAAGGGAAGCATCAACCTGTATCGCTGCTAGCTTGTCGCCCAAGAGATCTGGCCTGATAGTATCAAAAGCCCTGGAGAAGTAAAAAAATATGATCCCCACAGTGCTTGCTGGTTTATACAGGTGTGCATGCATGTGATTTAGCATGAAGATAATAGCACCCTCAACTCCCAGTCTTGGCTGGTAGGCAAACTGCAAAGGGTCTAAATATTTCCTAACCATGGGTCATAACTGATGTAAAACAAGTCTCTCCAAGGTCTTCATAATGTGGGAGGTCAAAGCCACAGGTCTGTAATCCTTGGAGCCACAATTACATGTTATCTTTGGCACAGGGACAAGACATGAAGTCTTCCATAACACAGAAACCTTTTATAGACTCAGGCTCAGGTTAAAGACCCATTGAAGGATACTCCTCAGCTGTTCTGCACCTGCCCTGAGCACCCTGGGGCTAATGACACCAGGATCTGTTGATTTTTCTGCCGTAAGTTGCATTAACTGTCTACTCACCTGATCAGCTGTAAAAGACATTGATGCACTTTCCCATAAAGGAGGAGTAGTATTGTTTTTATTAAAAGAACAACCAATAAAAGTATCCAATAAGGGGGAATCAGAACACATACTAAAGGAGGAAGGACATCTAGTATGAGGAGTGGAGGGTATTTTCCTCAACTCTGCTTCCCTACAACTTTGTGTTACATCTGAGGTAGTCAAACTCAGGACCTCTGACTCAAACCTTTTAAAAGAATGGTTTAGTTCATGTGCCATCTCCACATCTCTCCCAGTCCTTTCACCAACTGTCTTTAGACCTGTAATGGTTCTCATGCCACTCCAGACCTCTCTCACTTTGTTTTGCTGAAGTTTCCACTCCAGCTTTCTCCTATATTTCTCCTTTGCCTCTCTAATCTTTATCCTCAGGTCCCTCTGAATCATTAATTGGATGATAGAAGTCAGCAAAACTTCTGCTCATTTACTAAGCTCTGGAGCAACTGCACTTGCAGAGTGCAACTTCACTTTCAAAGTGCACAGTCTTTTTGCCTTTAGTAAATCAACCCCATTGTCCATTCACAGGAGCACAGCTCGGGAGCAAGCCCCATAGCAAGAGGCTTGCTATAGGGGGTGCTCAGCATGGGTAAGGAGCCAGGAGTTCCGGCCAGCGGACCCAAAAAGAAGAGGATCGGGGCTGCTTTGTGCAAAACCATTACACAAAGCAGGTAAGTGTAGAATGTTTGTCTTTTTGTGTACAGAAGGCAAGATGTCGAAGATTGCTGACCTCTGAAGAGGGGAGCATATGGTGAGGCCTATGGCCTAGAAGGAACTGACTCCATGATTTTGGGACATAATGGCACACAGTAGGCCACCAACCTGTCACTACATTTGGATGGGATCTGTAGGTTTTTCCCTAACAGTGGATTCTAGCCATTTTTTGGGACTAAAGCTATCAGATATTGGAACTATATTAACTGGAAGGCATGTTGCACTGGATTTATGTCCTTTGTTTTTATTGTTAGGTAGAACATTTTCACAGTAAATTAGTCACTTTGCCTCCATGTAATGCAGACTGTAATCAATTGCAGGTATAGTTGGTGCCAGGGCTTTTTTTCTCAGAGAATAGGTGCAGGAACTCTCCCTCCCCGGCCAACTTCCCGCCCCCAACCACGCCCAAACCCGCCCCCCAACCCCCCCCGCCCAAACCCGCACCAACCCCCGCCCTTCAACCGGCCCCTCCCTCTCAAGGACGTGGATAAGAGACTCTTTTTTTCGGGACCGTGGTTGATATGGACGTTAACTAATGTCAGACGTAATGTACC
>BLSH010527116.1:600006-624802 GCA_018402905.1 Glandirana rugosa | reverse complement strand
GAGCAGACACATTATTAACCCGCAGCACTGGTGTCAGCAGACGCATTTTTAACCCCCAGCACTGGTCTCAGAGGAAGCATTATTAACCCCCAGCACTGGTGGCAGCGGAGGCATGATTAACCCCAACATTACCCCCACATTCCACAAGTACGCCCACACACATCACAAGTACCCCCCCACACATCACAAATATCCCCCCACATCTCACAAATACCCCCCCACACTCCACAAATACTCCCCATGCTTCACAAATACCCCCCCCCCATACACACACACATCACAAATACCCCAGTCGCCCTACTAAGGACTTCTGCCTCCCTTGTCCTCTCCTCTTGGCAGGGCACCCGAGAATGCCACAATCCCCTGCCAAGAGTGGAGCCCAGATGGGTGGCAGCAGGACCCTGTAGCCCAGCACAGCCTCCGAGGGAGCACAGCTCTGAGCAGTGCTTAGGTGGGCGGGGCGATGGGCAGATCCTCCCTCCGCTCTGTTCTCTCTCTGCTCTCCTGTGCTGTGTGTCCTTTGCTGTGCGCACAGGGCTGCAACAGCATGCGAGGGAGAGGACACAGGAGATGGAGAGAAAAAGATCCCAGCCGCTACATGCTGATGCATGTGACCCCCCTGGCCCCCAATGGGGGGCACAAGGAATACACTGGGGGGCAATCACCCCTCCTAGCAACCCCACTGTGTGTGTGACACACACAAGGAGAGGAGGAGGGAGGGAAGCATTTCTGGCACTTTAACACCCCCCACCTCTGCAGTGCCTGGGCCCTGGAGGACAAACAAAATGTCTACATGAAGTGACATGCTTGGGAATCGAACTCAGGCTGTCTGCAATGGTAGGCAGAATTGCTACCTTTTAAACCATGGAGCTACTGCATGTCAAGTCCTTCTACACATAAATACACAGATACTGCATTTCTAGTTATATATAGAAATTACATTAGTCAGGAATTATTCTTGATTTATTCTGTGATATTTGGTGGTTCTTGCTGCGTGAGCGTAGAATAGTAATGATTTTTGGTAATGACATTTTTATTTCTGATGTTGGTACACATATCACATTTTTGGGCTCAAATTAGAATCATTTAAAAAGAATAAAAAATAAAAAAGGGACTAATTTTACATTTCCATAAGCAATGGTATTGTTTTTGGTTTGTAAAGACACCTGTGTGAGTTTGGGGAAATATTTTTGCGAGATAGATATCAACAAGTGAAAGTGACAGAGAAAAAAATATTTTACCAAAACATGAAAAGATTACACATTCTAGCATTCTTAAAAACAAAATAGATTATCAAAATTGCAACATTTTCTTTGAGAGAAAGATACATTTCAGCTCCCGATATCGGGTGTTCATTTGTTCGGGTCTTTCCGAACATTATGGGGCATTAGCAGGAACTTTGCGTGCCCCATAATGCATTCCAATGGCAGCGGAATGCCGCCAGCTGATTGGCCAAAGCATGCACATGACCTGCATGCTTTGGCCAATCAGCGGGCGGCCTGCTGTGAGAGCTTTGATTGGCTAAAGGCAGGGTGAAAAAAAAGAAAAAAGATAGATAGATAGATAGATAAAAAGAAAAAAAAGATTGATAGATAGGGCTATCTGTATACAGTCAGGCAGTGCAAGAATATATATATATATATATATATATATATATATATATATATATATATATATATACACACACAGCTTATAGAGTGTACACTATATATCAGTGCATTATAGTGCATTCGGGGGTTTACGTATGGTATATAGTACACTTGACATGGTGTCTTAAAATATATACAGTTTTTAACCCCTTAACCCCCGGAGCCCTTTTTTAAATTTGTTGTTTACAAGTTAAAATCATTTTTTTTTAATAGAGAATTACTTAGAACCCCCAAACATTATATATATTTTTTTCAAACACCCTAGAGAATAAAATGGCGATTGTTGCAATACTTTTTGTCACACGGTATTTGCGTATCGGTCTTTCAAGCGCTTTTAAAAAAAAATCACTTTTTTGAGTTAAAAAAATAAGACAACAGTAAAGTTAGCCCAATTTGTTGTATATTGTGAAAGAGGATGTTATGCCAAGTAAATAGATACCATACATGTTACGGTTGAAAATTGCGCACACTCGTGGAATGGCAACAAACTCTGGTACTTAAAAATCTCCATAGGCGACTCTTTAAAATTGTTTAACGGTTACCAGGCTAGAGGTGCAGAGGAAGTCTTTTGCTAGAATTATTGCTCACACTCTGGCGATCGCGGTGATACCTCACATGTGTGGTTTGAACACTGTTTTCATATGCAGGCGCGACTTACTTATGCGTTTTCTTTGCTGCATGAGCTCGCGGGGACGGTGGCACTTTAAATGTTTTTTTATTATTATTTATTTATTTTATTTTATTTTTTCTTTTAACACTGTTTCTTTAAAAAAAAAATCTGATCACTTTTATTGCTATCACAAGGAATGTAAACATCCCTTGTGATAGTAATATATGGTGACAGGTACTCTTTATGGAGGGATGGGGGGTCTAAAAGACCCCCCCTTATCCCTCCTTTACACTTCACAGTATTCAGATCGCCAAAAATGGTGATTCTGAATACTGTAATTTTTTTTTTTAGCCGCCGAGTAAACCGGAAGTGACGTTGTAACGTTGCTTCCGGAAATGTACGAAGGAGTCCCAATCGAAGCTGATTCCGGCTTCCACAGGGACTCCACACAGCCGGCAGATGTGCTGGATCAGAGCTCCAGTCTCCCGGTGGAACGGGAGGCCGGAGAAGACGGTGGCGGGTGGGGGTAGATGTCCCCTCCCACTGCCTGGGATAACGACCGAGAGGCTCCCGAGCCGGATTGGCTGTTATCAACGGATAGCTGACCGTCTGCTCTAAAAAACGGTACCAGGGTATAGCCTGTAGCTGCAGACTATACCCCGATACTTCCACTTAAAGCAGCCACCGTTTATAAACAGCGATTCATGTTAAGGGGTTAAACTAATTTACAATAGCAGGGCTCGTTCCTGCGCCCAACAAAAGTAACTGCAGGGGGTTACAGTGTTCTTGCAACAACAACACCCAAGGCCCAATTTTTCTCCACCTGTTTGACTGGGGCATGGCATCACAATTTTTAACCACTTAACGAGAATCACCGTTTATAAAAGGGGGTCGGCTTTAAGTGGATGTATCGGGGTATAGCCTGCAGCTATAAGAAGAAGAAGCAGAAGACCAGAAGAAGGACTGGGCCAGGAGGAGATGGAGGAAGAAAGAAGAAAGAAGAAAAGATTTATTTTACACTATTTTACACAATGGACTTGTCAAAAACTGCCTCTTGTTTTTTGTACCACTACACTCCTTTTTTGGTGAATGGGTACAATGTACCCCATACCTATTCACTTATTAAAGGGGGCTTCCAGATTCCGATAAACACCCCTGCCCGCAGACCCCCACAAGCCAGGGTTGTGGGGAAGAGGCTCTTGTCCCCATCAACATGGGGACAAGGTGCTTTGAGGTGGGGGGGCAGAGCCACCCTCCCCCAAAGCACCCATACTCCCCATGTTGAGGGCATGTAGCCTGGTACAGTTCAGGAGTGGGGGGGGGGCGCACGCCTGTCCCCCCCCCCCATCCTAACCGGCCAAGGCTGCATGCTTGGATAAGGGCCTGGTTTGGACTGGGGGGGGACCCCACGCACTTTTTTTCAGCGTTTTTTTTTGTATATTGCCGGGAATTTTTACAGCCGCGATTTTAAATGACAATTTTTCATATGGAAATGTCATTTTGCTCTGGCTATGTTCTGCACCTCACAGAGATGCGCCCTTTTACACACAGACTAAGGACACCCCCCAGGCACAATATTTAAAGGAATTTTTCTTTTTTTCACTTTAAGCATTATTAAAGTCAGTGCTCCTGAAAAAATCGAATTAAAAACTTTTTTTTCATTGATACATGTCTCCTAGGGCAGTGGTTCTCAACCCTGCAGTGCTATAGTAAATGACCCCCAGTATCTCATAAAAGTGAATACACTCCTCACATTTTTGTAAATATTTTATTATTTCTTTTCATGTGACAACACTGAATAAACTGATACTTTGCTACAATGTAAAGTAGTGAGTGTACAGCTTGTATAACAGTGTAAATTTGCTGTCCCCTCAAAATAACTCAACACACAGCCATTACTGTCTAAACCGCTAGGAACTAAGTGAAAATGTCCAAATTGGGCCCAAAGTGTCAATATTTTGTGTGACCGCCATTATTTTCCAGCACTGCCTTAACCCTCTTGGGCATGGAATTCACCAGAGCTTCACAGGTTGCCACTGGAGTCCTCTTCCACTCCTCCATGGCGAGCTGGTGGATGTTAGAGACCTTGCGCTCCTCCACCTTCTGTTTGAGGATGCCCCACAGATGTTCAATAGGGTTTAGGTCTGGAGACATGCTTGGCCAGTCCATCACCTTTACCCTCAGCTTCTTTAGCAAGGCAGTGGTCATCTAGGAGGTTTTTTGTAGGGTTTGGGGTCGTTATCATGTTGGAATATTGCGCTGCAGCCCAGTCTCCAAAGGGAGGGGATCATGATCTGCTTCAGTATGTGACAGTACATGTTGGTGTTCATGGTTCCCTCAATGAACTGTAGTTCCCCAGTGCCGGCAGCACTCATGCAGCCCCAGACCATGACACTCCCACCACCATGCTTGACTGTAGGCAAGACACACCTATCTTTGTTCTCCTCACCTGGTTGCCGCCACACACACTTGACACCATCTGAACCAAATATGTTTATCTTGGTCTCATCAGACCACAGGACATGGTTCCAGTAATCCATGTCCTTAGTCTGCTTGTCTTCAGCAAACTGTTTGTGGGCTTTCTTGTGCATCGTCTTTAGAAGAGGATTCCTTCTGGGATGACAGTCATGCAGACCAATTTGATGCAGTGTGCAGCGTATGGTCTAAGCACTGACAGGCTGACCCCATGTCTTCAACCTCTGCAGCAATACTGGCAACACTCATACATCTATTTTCCAAAGACAGCCTCTGGATATGACACTGAGCACGTGTACTCAACTTCTTTGGTCGACCATGGTGAGGCCTGTTCTGAGTGGAACCTGTCCTGTTACACCACTATATGGTCTTGGTCACCATGCTGCAGCTCAGGTTCAGGGTCCTGGCAATCTTCTTATAACCTAGGCCATCTTTATGTAGAGCAACAATTCTTTTTTTCAGATCCTTAGAGAGTTCTTTGCCATGAGGTTCCATGTTGAACTTCCAGTGACCAGTATGAGAGTTGAGAGCGATAACACCAAATTTAACACACCTGCTCCCCATTCACAACCGAGACCTTGTAACACTAATGAGTCACATGACACCGGGGAGGGAAAATGGCTAATTGGCCCCAATTTGGACATTTTCACTTAGTGGTGTACTCACATTTGTTGCCAGCGGTTTAGACATGAATGCATCCCTTCTCAATCTATTCAACACCGAGGAACCCTTGAAATAATTCTCCAGTGTCAGGGAACCCCTGCTAAAAATTAAAAATCTACAACTCATGATACATTAATGTGATGGTCAATGGGAAGAATTACCCCCTTACAGATAGCTAAAAAGATCAATAGTGTCATTGGGAATTTATCTGAGAGGTAGAAATTGACCATTGCTCAAGGAACCCCTAGCAACCTCTGGAGGAACCCTAAGGTTCCACGGAACCCTGGTTGAGAAACCCTGCATTAATGGCTGAGTTTTGAGTTATTTTGAGGGGACAGTACATTTACACTGTTATACAAGCTGTGCACTCACTACATTGTAGCAAAGTGTAATTTTTTCAATGTTGTCACATAAAAGTAGACATGTGCATGACACAAAAAATTTGTTTAGTTTAGTTTTGATTCGTTAATCTAGTTCAGCCTTTCTAAACCTTTTCAACACTGAGGAACCCTTGAAATAGTTCTCCAGTCTCGGGGAACCCCTGCTAAAAATGATAAATCCACAACTCATGATACATTAGTGTGATGGTCAATGGGAAGAATGCTCCTTACACTTGTGGTCATTGGGAAGAAATGCCCCCTCACAGATAGCTAAAAAGATCAATGATGTCATTGGGAATTTATCTGAGAGGTAGAAATTGACCATTGCTCAAGGAACCCCTTGCAACCTCTGGAGGAACCCTAGGGTTCCACGGAACCCTGGTTGAGAAACCCTGATCTAGTTATTTTGTTTATTTAAATTCGGTTGATTCGTTCAATTCATATTCGTAATTCGTATTCAAATTTTTTTGAATTTTCTTTGAATTTACCAATTTTTTTAGATTTGAAACGTTCAAATCGATAAATGTTCGAGTCGGTCGAAAAGAAAAAATTATATTTTTTCGATTCAAATACAGCATAGTGAACAAACAAAAGAAAATTGTCATCAAATTATTACAATGACCCTTTAAATCACTTTTGGCTTAACAAAAACAACATTATTTTGAAATGGTACTTTAATATCACACAAAGTCTTTGATTTCAGAAGTATGTTTACAGTTCAAATTGGAATGGAAAGCGATGTAAAATTTCATTAGAATTTCAGAAATTCAGACAAATTTTGTTTCGTTATTCTGAACATTCGGTAAACTTTGTTTATACTGTAATTCGGAGATTCGGATATATCCGAGTGTGTGGACAAGCATGCAGGGTCCCTGACTGCTGACTCTTTTGTGTCGCTCCTGGGGGCACAGCTTTCTCTCACCTTGCACTGCTCCGACCTAGCTCACACAGAGGTTAGAAACACCTCAGAATCCTTGTTCTTTCAAGGAGACAAGAATGGCAAGCTTTTGGCCCTTTTAGCGGCTGATTACTCACTCATTACTAATATACCTCTTTTTAAAGGTAGTCTTGGCGAGGTGGTTTCTGACCCTGCTGATATTATGGAAGTGTTTGTTCAGTTCTTCTGGGGACTGTACTCTCCCATCCCACCGTATAGCCAGGATGTCCTGGAGTCCCTTTTACAAAAGTTGCCTATCCCCATGTTGTCAGAGGAGGACAGGGAGGCAATAGATGCTAAAATCACCCCTTCTGAGATAGAAACGGCCATACATGCCTTTCCCCCTGGCAAAGTGCCGGGGCCAGACGGCTTCCCAGTTGACTTTTATAGAACGTAAGAGGAGACGGTGGCCCCTAGGCTCAGTACCCTGTTTGACTTCTGCCACGACAACCACATGCTACCGCAGTCTATGTTGGGGGCCTATATAGTCCACTTATTGAAGCTGGGCAAGGACCCCCTGGATTGCTCCTCATACCGACCCATTGCTTTACTCAATATGGATCTTAAGATCCTGACTAAAGTACTGGCCACCTACTCTACGGATACCAACCTTTGCAGGGTGTTCACTCACCTTCAATTGCCACCTACTGTCTCATCCCAAAGGGTGTTGGTCTCAAGCGACATAGCGAAAGCATTTGACTCGGTGGACTGGGAGTTCATGCACACTGTCTTAAGGAGGATGGGGTTTGTACCGGGTTTAGGAGATGGATTGAGCTACTGTATAGGTGTCCAAAAGAAGCTATTAGGCTGGGGTCGACGGTCTCTCCTTTCTTCGACATAGGTAGGGGCACTAGGCAGGGCTGTCCTCTTTCGCCCTTCCTTTTTGCCCTAGTTATGGAGCCACTGGCGATCGCCCTTCGGTCGGCCAACCCGTCTGGGATCCATGCCGGTGGTCTCAATAGAAGAGTGCTTGGCGTTATATGCCGATGATCTTATTCTATTTCTCAAGGATCCTGGCATCTCCCTGCAGCGATCCCTTAATATCCTAGATGACTTTGCTGCCTTCTCAGGACTCCGGGCGAACTGGGGGAAGTCGTCCATCTTGCCCCTTGATGAGGGGGCTTGGACGGCGGCGGATCTGTCCCTCCCTCTGAAATGGGTCTCGTCACTCACCTATCTGGGAGTCAGGAACTCAGCAAATGTTAAGGATTATTTGTCCCTAAATTTAATACCGTTACTTACCATATTCAAACATAAAATCCAGGCATGGAGCAAATTCCCACTCTCGCTGATAGGGAGAATAAGTCTGCTCAAAATGAAACTCCTACCAATTATTTTATATTATTTGAGACATGCCCTGGTTTGGATTCCCAAATAGTTTTTCTCCAAACTAAATAACTTAACTAGCTCGTTCCTATGGGCCCGGGTATCCCTAGGATAGGTCTAAAAACTCTCCAAGAGCGTTTGGGTAGGGGCGGTCTGGCGCTCCCAGATTGGCAGAAATACTTCCTAGTTGGCCAGATGGTGTTCATACATAGGTGGTTAACAGGGGATGATGGAGACTCGGCCACAGTGCTTGATGCGGCATAATCGGGCTCTTATGAGAGTCTGAGGCTGGCGATTTTTAGGGGCAGCAGCCCGGGTAATCCTCTTCTCACATCCATGAAGGTCGTGATTAGAGCATGTCACTGAAAATACCATGCCCAAGCTATTGGGGATTTTCTCCGTCCACGCCTCTGTGGTTGAACCCTAAACTCTCCCACTTCTACCACTTCCAAGACCCAATAATATGGGCCGGCAGGGGAGACTCTTGGCGACATAACTAGGGAGGGAGAGTTACTTACCTTTGAGCAGCTCAAAACAAGACATAATTTACCAAACGCCTACCTGTTTTGATTCCTCCAGCTCCGCCATGCCTTTCAGGCCCAATTTATAGACACCCCAGTGGAATCACTAGCCTCGGACCTGGAGGGTCTTCTATCTGGGGGGGATCTTCCCAAAATGTTGTCGGTGGTATACAAAGAATTTTTTAAAACAACCCCACCCACAGTGACGAAATGTAGAGAGCATTGGACAGGGGAAGTGCCAGACCTCCAAGCCATTTCAGAAATCTAGTGTCAGCCCGAGATAGGCTGATACAATTTAAATTTTTTCACAGATCATACTTTACTCCTGCAAGAATTGCAAGAATTTATTCCGCAGCATCTGCAGAATGCTGGAGATGCACGCACTCTCCGGCGGGTGCAGAACATATTTTTTGGTCATGTCCCCTGATTCAGACCTTTTGGACAGCTGTGTCGACCTGTATACCTGGCCTTCTTTTCACTCCGGTCCCACTGACAGTCAGGGTTTGTCTGCTGGGTTTGGTTGAGGAGGTAGTCCCCTCCAGGGCGCAGAGAACTCTGTTGACCATACTATTGTTCTACGCCAAAAAAGCAGTTCTCTTGAAGTGGAAAAAAGTGGCACCCCCCACGCTATCCTTTTGGAAGGGCCTGGTGAATGCCATGGTACCATTTTACAGAGCGACCTACTTGGCAAGAGGGTGCGAGAAGAAATTCACTAGAGTTTGGCAGCCGTGAGTTGAGTGGTACTAACAGGAACAGAATGTGAGTTTTGCCAGACACCCCTGAAACTCTTAGGAGGGAATGTATCGATTCAGATCCCAGATGAGGCCATGAGGCTTCTTACAAAAGCAATCTACTGATTGTTGTATGTTTTAGTCTAATGGGTTGGGGAGGTTGATCTTTTCATGTTTTCCTAGCTAAAGGACTTTTGGATATATGTCTTTTTCCTTCTTATTTGACTTCATCCTGAACTAACTTGTGATACTAGTCTGCGGGTTGAGTTGAGAGAAGTTTGGGGGAAGGGGGGGTTGGGTATGTACACTGTTATAGTGGACCCTGTGTGGTCCGATTTACTGGCTGGGCCTACCCCAGTCAGAAGGCTGTTTTCTATTGTTGTTTTACCTGAAAACTTAATAAAAACAGAATTAAAAAAAAAAAGAAACTGGGTAAACATTTAAAGGTAAAGTTGATCCAGGGTATATCCAATCGCCTCTCGGGGGATCAGGAAGGATTTTTTTCCCCTGCTGTAGCAAATTGGATCATGCTTTGCTGGGGTTTTTCACCTTCTTATGGATCAACTGTGGGTATAGGATTGTGTATATGAGATTGTATGATTGATATATATATATATAATTTTTTTTTTTTTTTTTAACTAGATGGACTTGTGTCTTTTTTTAACCTAACTATGTAACTTTGTTTGTATATAACATTTTTGTAAATTATCTTATGCTATTCTAATCATATTATGATGTATTTTAGGTAGGTAGCACAGGAAGGGCTTTCATGCAATGAGTTAATGGTGGGTGGTGTGCAAGATCAAGGAGAAATCTTAAATGAGCACCATACGACCAACCTGCTTGGGGTCATAAATAGTGTATAAGTACCCCTGCATGTGGGTGTTTGGAGGCAGTCATTAAACAAGGAACACTGTTTTAATTGGATTTGATATTTAGTTTAAACTCTTCCCACCAAGTGTATGCATAAGTACGCATATATGCAGCCTCACTGAAGTGTTTATTCTGAGAGCACCAGATCACTGGCAGCTCCAAGTCTTGTACCAGCGATCGGGAGCTATGAAGCCTGTAAATTGTACAATCTGCCACTGTACTCTTTCTCCTCTTAAATGGACAAAAAGGAACATTGTATCTTTTTCTCCTTAAAAAGAAAAAATGTTGGCTAAGATAGTAACATAACATAACTAAGATGGCTGCTGGTCCCAGAAACTGAAACAGGGGCAAGATGTAAGCATGTAGCTCTGCCCCAAAGTGTTTTATGCAATTGCCCATCTTCAGGTGTTTCCGGGACCAGCAGCCATCTTAGGGCCACCAGGCAAGAGAAAAAGGATCATATGACTAGCCAGAAGAATTGGAAAAAAAGGTAAGTGAAAAAATAAAATTTCAAGTGTATGTTAAGTGAAAACCTTTCCACTTTTTCAGTTTTGGACAGAGTAGGGAAGCGTTAGAACCTTTATCAGCTTATTTTTGCTTCCTGTTTTGTCCCTTCACTTCCTGTGCTGAAAATGCAACTGCAAGTGAAAGAAAATAAACAGAATTCACATCTTAGAGAGTTGTCATAGAACAAGTGTCCCCCTTGGAGGATGTTTCCTCACCTCTTTCTCTGGAAAAAACTCTAAAATTGTCACCAGGACAAATGGAGGGATGAATCTCTGCAGTATGGACCTTTCCACATGCCATCCATCTGTTTACATACATTACTTTATGCTATAATTAGCCATTTGGGTCAACTAAATGAAAGCCTCAAAGTGCATATCTGGGTACAGAAAAGGAAGTGGGAGGAAATCTCTACAAACTGAGGTGAAATCCCACCTTTGACATTTGTCACTAGAGCAGATGTCTTCTGATAAATTTCCCCTTACATTCTGTTCCAGTGAACCCTTACCTTGCAAAACAATCCATTTAGACCCCTTTCACACTGGGGCCGTGGGTTCGTTACTGGTAAAGCGCCGCTTGTTTTAGCGGCACTTTACCATTGTTTAAGCAGCACCTTTTTGGCTGCTAGCGGGGCGCTTTTAACCCCCAAGAATGGGTTAAGAAGGGGATAAAAATGCCCGTGTTGTGTCACTTCTGAAGCTCTTTTCAGGCGATTTGGAAGCTCTCGAGAGGTTGCCGCTCTCCCTACAGGACTATACCAGACTAAAACATCCTAACTCTTCAATTTTTCAATATATGGTGAGTCGTTATTTGTTCTTTTGGTGTCATGGATGCCCAGCAATACAACTATATTGAACCTGGCTGATGGCCGGCTCTCTGTGTTACAATATGTGTAGATGTCTCTAGTCAACAAATTCCCTTTTTCCTCTTTACAGAAATTTTTGAATTTAATCTGGTTTGCAGCCGGAGGTCCTTGTCCCCTTTGGGGTGCTTTTTTGGTCTCGGGATCAATTTTTTGGGAGTTCAGTGGGACACTGGCGGCCCTCTGACCTGTCCCAGGGCTATTCCATCATTCGGTGGATCTTAGGGTCCACCCACCCTGTGGTTTGGTTTTCTGGGGTGGCCATCCATTGGAGGAGGGTTCAAGCATGGTATAACAAGGTAACCAATTAGATGTACAAATTGTGTTGGCAATATGCATGATGTCTACTATTCCTCAATATGTATTATAACCTGTACTTGTATACATTTTGCAGTGAAAGTTTGATCTTGTCTGTCTAAATGCCCCTGAAGAAGGGATTGGAATACGACTAGGCAAGAATGGCGACTAGGCAAGAATCCTATATCGGGGTGAACATATTCACTTCCATTGGATATAAGTACCACACATTTGTTTTTATTAATGTCCTTTGATATATTGATATGTTGGCTTTGATATATCTATTTTGTTACATTTTTGTACATTTCAGTGTATTAGCACAATAAAATATGTATGTTTTTTTATACCATTGTAATTCATCATCTATGCCCTGAAAATCCCAACTTACTTTAAAGGGGAGGTTTTCTCTATTTTCCTATTACTTCTGGGATGTGAGGCATATAGGGTCTAGGATGGCCCAATTGACCAGAAATTGCTAATATTGTGTAAGTTATAGAGTCTATGGTGCCAATCATTGAAAATTGATCACACCTGATATACTGACAGCCTCTCATTTCTTGAGATCCTAACAAGCCAGGAGAGTACAAATACCCCCCAAATGACCCTTTTTGGAAAGTAGACAGTCCAAGGTATTTAGTAAGAGGCATGGTGAATTTTTTGAAGTTGTAATTATTTCCCACAATTCTTTGCAAAATGAAGAATTTTTTTTTTTTTTACACAAAATTGTCATATATTAACAGGTTATTTCTCACACCCAGCATATGCATACCACAAATTACACCCCAAAACACATTCTGCTACTCCTCTTGAGTATGCCGATATCACATGTCTGAGACTTTTTCGCAGCCCGGCCACATACAGAGGCCCAACATGCAGGGAGCATCATCAGGTATTCTAGGGACATAAATTACACATCTAATGTCATGACGACCTATCACATTTTTGAAGGCCCTGGAGCACCAGGACAATGGAATTGTCCACAAAATGACCCCATTTTGGAAAGCAAACACCCCAACATATAATCGATGAGGCATAATGAGTCTTTTGAACATGTCATTTTTTTTCCACTAGTTTTTGGAAAATGTGGGAAAAAAATGAAAACGCATTTTTTTCCCACAAAGTTGTCCATTTATATGATATTTCCAACACATAGCATGTACATAGCAAAAATGACACCCCAAAATACATTCTGCTAATCCTCCTGAGTATGGCAATACCACATGTGTGAGACTTTTACATAGCCTGGCCACATACAGAGGCCCAACATTGAACTAGCACCTTCAGGCGTTCTACGAGCATAAATTACACATCTCATTTCTCAACCACCTATTACACTTTTGAAAGTCCTGGAGCAACAGGACAATGGAATTGCCCACAAAATGACCCCATTTTGGTAAGCAAACACCCCAACATGTAATCTATGAGGCATAATGAGTCTTTTGAACATGTCATTTTTTTCCAGTAGTTTTTGAAAAATTTGGGAAAAAAATTAAAACGCTTTTATTTTTACAAAAAGTTGTCCATTTATATGATATTTCCAACACATAGCATGTACCTAGCAAAATACACCCCAAAATACATTCTACTACTCCCCCTGAGTATGGCAATACCAAATGTGTGAGACTTTTACAGGTGATCTTTACTGCTAGGTGATGATGGTCTCTGACAGGTGATTGGCGATGGTCACTGATGGGTGACTGGTGGAGGTCACTGATGGGTGACGGGTGACTGGCGGTAGTCACTGATGGGTGACGGGTGTCTGGCGGTGGTCACTGATGGGTGAGGGGTGTCTGGCAGTGGTCACTGATGGGTGATGGGTGACTGGCAGTGGTCACTGATGGGTGATGGGTGACTGGCAGTAGTCACTGATGGGTGATGGGTGACTGGCGATGCTCACTGATAGGTGACGGGTGACTGGCGGTGGTCACTGATGGGTGACTGGCGGTGGTCACTGATGGGTGACGGGTGTCTGGTGATGGTCACTGATGGGTGACGGGTGACTGGTGGTGGTCACTGATGGGTGACTGGCGGTGGTCACTGATGGGTGCTGGGTGTCTGGTGGTGGTCACGGATGGGTGCTGGGTGTCTGCCGGTGGTCACTAATGGGTGTCTGCCGGTGGTCACTAATGGGTGTCGGGTGCTGGCGGTGGTCACTGATGGGTGACGGTGTCTGGCGATGGTCACTGATGGGTGACGGTGTCTGGCGGTGGTCGCTGATGGGTTACGGGTGTCTGGCGGTGGTCACTGATGGGTGATAGGTGACAGGCCATGGGTGACACGCTACGGTCACTGATGGGTGACGGATGACACCCCACGGTCACTGATGGGTGGCACGCAATGGGCAGTGATGGGTGACGGGTGACAGGCCACGGTCAGTGACGGGTGACACCCCACGGTCAGTGATGGATGATGGGTGACACGCCATGGTCACTGATGGGTAACGGGTGACATTCCACGGTCACTGATGGGTGACAGTGACATGCCATGGTCACTGATGGGTGACAGTGACATGCCATGATCACTGATGGGTGACGGGTGACAGGTGCACTTTATGATGACAGGTGCACTTTATGGGGGCAGATGGGGTGACTGTTGGGTGACAGGTGCATTGCGGGGGCAGGGGGGAAGGGACAGGGTGTGTTGGTGTTTTACAGATCAGTAACTCACTGATCCTAGCTCTTCTCTCCTCACAATGGACACTGTGTGAGGAGAGAAGAGCTGGTAACAGTGAGTTACTGCTCTGTTTACATTTACATGTGATCGGCTGTGAGTAGATCACAGCCGATCACAAGGTAACAGCCGCCAGCTGGCGGCTGATACCAGTGTCGGTGACAGGCAGGGTTCCCTGGGAACATGCCGCCACCGACGCGCACGCGCAGTGAGCTCCCTATCGCACGCATGCGCCGTGCAAATGGGGACAATACCATTTGTGATCAGCCATGACTTCTTCACGGCCGACCACATGGTAAACAGCTATGACCAATGTCTGTTCACCCCGTCGGTGACACGGTGTTTCCCGGGGACACGCCACCACCGACAGAGCCAGGATGCAATCCCGGCTTAAAGGGGCGACGTCATATGACGTCCGCCCGCCACGAGAGCCGCACCGCTCTGCCGTCATTTGACAGTGGGCGGAGGGCAAGTGGTTAAAATTGAAATGCAAGGAAGATGTTTATGTATGTAAAACACCATAATAATAATAATGACACATAAATAATAATAATGACAATTAACTTTTTTATTAGTGGTCATATGACCACTGTTCTCAGCTGCATAAGGAGCTTAGAGAGGTAGGGGTGGAGACGATCTTCCCAGTGGAATCTGTGCAAGGGGGCGTGTAAGCAGGAGGCAGAGAAACAGCAGTACACTGATCTACTCACTGAAGAACTGTGCAGGGTAACATGTCAGCAGGAGGCAGAGAACCAGCAGTACAATGTCGTTCCCAGCAAAGAGATATGCAAGGGGTGTGTCAGCAGGAGGAAGAGAAACAGCAGTACAGTGTTCTTCCCAGCAAAGAGCTATGCAGGGGGGTGTCAGCAGGAGGCAGAGAAACAGCAGTACACTGATTTTCCCAGAATAGAGCTGTGCATGGGGGCATATCAGCAGAAATCTTACTGGTGATGTACAGGCAGGCTGTGCTCCCAAGTAGAATGCAAAGTAGAAAACTGAGCACACTGGGATGTATGCACTTCCATGCCTTGATATAGACAGTTTGAAATAGAAAAGTAGGGGGACTGGCATGATTAACAGGTATTTTACACAAAAGAAGCAATGCAAGGAGAACAGGTTACTTTTTAGTACATGGTACCACAGACACATATCAGAAATATGAAATAGGCTTTAATTTTAGATTAAAAGAAACACAAGAGTGCAGTAAATTAAATCATTTATTAGTTAAAAAAGCAAATTAGCCACTTACATGAAGTAGGAATAAATGTGCATATCAAGCTTAAAAGCCATCATACATAAGGACCTGGGTCATCTGAAGCAGATGAGAGCAACACCGCCAGTGTTCGGAGATGTACACGCTCAATACCAGAGAATACATCAGCTCAGGAGCCAGTCTGACAACATGGGAACTTGGCCAATTACATCAGATGCCGGAGAGTGTGGAGGGAGTGGAGCTATGCATTTTGAGGCAGCAATGCCTTTTTCTAAAGCCTAATTTTTAGATTGCCCATCATCTTGTATCCCAGAGACAATGGTAGTCATTGAAGAAAGGCTGCCCTGAGCACATAGGAGAATGGGTGGGCTGGAAGACAGGAGAAGGGTTAAGAATGGTGGAAGACTGGTTTCAGGATATGATGTAGGGAGCAGGGAGGTAGTGGTCATAGCTTAGAGAAACCTCAAGGAGGAACAGACAGTGTGGTGAGCAAGAACAAATCTCATTAATGAAGCCACAGGTAGCAATGAAACCAAATAGATTTTCTAATACTTCTTCAAAAACTAAAAAAAAAGGTTTTGAATGCAACCATAATTAATGCATGCATTTGTAGTGCAAAACCAGCCACTTACAGTGTGTACATTCATAATCCTTGTGGTAAAGGAAACAAGTTGTTGTAGGCCAGCCTTACACAGTTTGGCTGCAGAGCAGGTGTACCCATGGCTTTGGTTTGGTTGACCCGTGGTTTCCCATAGGCTTTCTATTAGGTTGTGCATTTTTGGTGCGTTTACTGAAAGCGCATCAAATGTCCTGCATGCTGCATCTTTGGTGCGCTTTCAGAAAATATGCCAAAAATGCACAACTTAATAGAAAGTGTATGGGAAACCATGGGTTAACTGCACAAAAACCGTGGGTATACCTGCGCTACAGCCAGCAGTATGAAACCAGCCGTACAGTGTAACACACAGAGGGAGAATATCAGTACTTCAACTATAACAATATAATAAGCATTTTTGTACTTACAGGTCAGGGAAGAAAAGGATCCCTTGATCAAGGTGCAAGAACCCCCACATAGACTGTGAGCCCTTTTTTCTTTTCCTTATCGGTCAGCATTATACAGCTGAGGATGGAGATGGAAACATATTGTATGAGGGCATCATGTAATAAAAAGCTTCTAAGCTGAAGACTGATAGCTGCTCAGTTACGAAGCAGTTAAACATTTTACTGTTTACAATTAATGATTTGAACACATTTTCATTACAAAACCATATGCTGCTTTTTAATTAATGTGAAGTTCCTCTTCTAATATATTGCTTGCAAATTTTCCATAACAGACAATTTTTCAGGCAGCTTTTCTGTGTAGACCAGCCTACAATCAGTAACTTGTCCAAGGCCAAGCCAGCTTTGTGGCACATTCATCAGTGTCATTTTTCCGCACACAGCCGACAGCCCAAGAGAGAGGAGGAAGGAGTGAGGTCAGGATGACGTCTAACACGCTACACAATGCAATTACAACAATAAAATGCTTTGATGATATATATGGTAACCACTCACTCATCTTCCAATTACAATGACAAGGTCTGAATGAATTCACAGATATATATTATGTTTTTACCTACTAATTGTGTAATACAATCTGGACTCATCATTACTAAGAAAGCAGGAGCATAACCTTATCTCATCCACCCCCAGAGGGGCTCATTTATGAAAAAAATGGAGCAATGAAAAGACACTGACCATGCTCATAGCAGCAGTTCAGACGTTAGCTTTCATTTCTCATCATATGTAATATGTGAAACTGCCTGATTAGCTGCTACAGGTTTAAACATCAATCTTCTCTTTCTCTCTCTCTCTTTCTATATATATTTATACAATATATATACAGTATTTTGCAAAAGTGAGTACACCCCTCACATTTCTGTAAATAATTTATTATATCTTTTCATGTGACAACACTGAAGAAATGGCACTTTGCTACAATGTAAAGTAGTGAGTGCACAGCTTGTATAACAGTGCAAATTTGTTGTCCCCTTAAAATAACTCAACACACAGCCATTAATTTCTAAACTGCTGACAACAACAGTGAGTACACCCGTAAGTGAAACTGTCCAAATTGGGCCCAAAGTGTCAATATTTTGTGTGACCACCATTATTTTCCAGCACTGCCTTAACCCTCTTGGGCACGGAGTTCATCAGAGCTTCACAGGTTGCCACTGGAGTCCTCTTCCACTCTTCCATGATGACATCATGGAGCTGGTGGAAATTAGAGACCTTGCCCTCCTCCACCTTCCCCTTGAGGATGACCCACAGATGCTCAAAAGGGTTTAGGTCTGGAGACATGCTTGGCCTGTCCATCACCTTTACCCTCAGCTTCTTTAGCAAGGCAGTGGTCATCTTGGAGGTTTTTTGGAGGGTTTGGGGTCGTTATCATGTTGGAATATTGAGCTGCAGCCCAGTCTCCAAAGGGAGGGGATCATGATCTGCTTTAGTATGTGACAGTACATGTTGGTGTTCATGGTTCCCTCAATGAACTGTAGTTCCCCAGTGCCGGCAGCACTCATGCAGCCCCAGACCATGACACTCCCACCACCATGCTTGACTGTAGGCAAGACACACTTATCTTTGTTCTCCCCACCTGGTTGCCGCCACACACACTTGACACCATCTGAACCAAATATGTTTATCTTGGTCTCATCAGACCACAGGACATGGTTCCAGTAATCCATGTCCTTAGTCTGCTTGTCTTCAGCAAACTGTTTGTGGGCTTTCTTGTGCATCGTCTTTAGAAGAGGATTCCTTCTGGGATGACAGTCATGCAGACCAATTTGATGCAGTGTGCAGCGTATGGTCTAAGCACTGACAGGCTGACCCCATGTCTTCAACCTCTGCAGCAATACTGGCAACACTCATACATCTATTTTCCAAAGACAGGCTCTGGATATGACACTTTGTGTTTGGGGTCGTTATCATGTTGGAATATTGCCCTGCGGCCCAGTCTCCAGGAGGGAGGGAATCATGCTCTGCTTCAGTATGTCACAGTACATGTTGGCATTCATGGTTCCCTCAATGAACTGTAGCTCCCCAATGTCAACAGCACTCATGCAGCCCCAGACCATGACACTCTCACCACCATGCCTGACTGTAGGCAAGACACACTTGTCTTTGTACTCCTCACCTGGTTGCCGCCACACATGCTTGACACCATCTGAACCAAATAAGTTTATCTTGGTCTCATCAGACCACAGGAAATGGTTCCAGTAATCTATGTCCTTAGTCTGCTTGTCTTCAGCAAACTGTTTGCTGGCTTTCTTGTGCATCATCTTTAGAAGAGGCTTCCTTCTGGGGCGACAGCCATGCAGACCAATTTGATGCAGTGTGCGGCGTATGGTGTGAGCACTGACAGGCTGACCCCCACCCCTTCAACATCTGCAGCAATGCTGGCAGCACTCATACGTCTATTTCCCAAAGACAATCTCTGGATATGATGCTGAGCACGTGCACTCAAATTCTTTGGTTGACCATGGTGATGCCTATTCTGAGTGGAACCTGTCCTGTTAAACCGCTGTATGGTCTTGGCCACCGTGCTGAAGCTCAGTTTCAGGGTCTTGGCAATCTTCTTATAGCCTAGGCCATCTTTAAGTAGAGCAACAATTCTTTTTTTCAAATCCTCAGAGAGTTCATTGCCATGAGGTGACATGTTGAACTTCCAGTGACCAGTATGTGAGAGTGAGAGTGATAACACCAAATTCAACACACCTGCTCCCCATTCACACCTGAGACCTTGTAACACTAATGAGTCACTTGACACCGGGGAGGGAAAATGGCTAATTGGGCTCAATTTGGACATTTTCACTTAGGAGTGTACTCACTTTTTGTTGCCAGCAGTTTAGACATTAATGGCTGTGTGTTGAGTTATTTTGAGAGGACTGCACATTTACATTGTTATACAAGCTATACACTTACTACTTTACATTGTAGTAAAGTGTCATTTTTTCAGTGTTGTCACATGAAAATATATAATAAAATATTATGAAAATGTGAGGGGTATACTCACTTTTGTGAGATACTGTATATATATATACACACAGTATATCTTTAAGAACTGGCTAGCAAAATTGTGAACTGTGTCTATGTGTCACCTAGGTTTCTCTCCTACACATGGTGAAGGGCCCCATGGTTTATGACTCATGTGGAGAAACCTGACTTTTAATAGTTTTTGATTTGGGCCCTGGAGCCCAGCGGTTTTGACGAGCTTTGGGTGGGATAAAGACTCTGCCAGCATCTGGATCTGAACCTAGGACCTCTGCTGTGTCTAGTAGTAGCTCTTCTTACTGTGCCACCGGAGATGCTGGAAAGCTTCTTGCTTGATCCCTTCCACAGCCTTACTTTCTATTTTGTTTGTGATGAACCTTGAATTTTTTTCTCCTCCCATTAATGTTTATGCCATGTCTTTGCACTTCCTGTTTGCCAGATTATTGTGCTCTTCTCCTGTCAATATCTTGCTCTTTGTGCTCCTGTTGCCATCTGTATCTTAAATGCTACTCGTTATCGATCTTTGGCTTATTCTTCGACTATACTTCCACTTGATCTCAACCTGCAACCAATTGTTACCAACCTTTGACTTGTTTCCTGACTACACATCTGCTTGATCACCACCTGCTATATCTGCTACTGTACCCCAACTTGCTCACCTCCTGGTGGGACGATCCTGAGGAGAGCAACTTGTCACTAGTATGGAACCCATCTCCTCCATCAGGAGTTCTGGGGTAGGCAGGTTAGTGCTTGGACCCTGCGCCTTGGGCGAGCCTGTGTCACCTGCTGGTGTAGTTATTCTGCTAGTTTCTGGGTGAACCTTTCAACTGGTATAGCTACTGGCCTCCAAGTCTGATCCCTGACCGTGACAGCCTCCATTCTTATGTTAACATTTTACCTGGTAGCCAGACCTCATGACTAATCATGGCCATGCACAGGCCTTTATATATGCAAGCTGACTGATGCTTGGGGCTCTCTCTCTCTTTCACACACGGGAAGTCTAAAGCTGCCTTAGTGATATCTTGGCTTCTGATGTGCTGTTGTACTTCTGTGTTAGCAAACTCAGTAACACCTTCAGTACAGGTTCATTATTTATGATAATGGAACTCACAGTAAGGCTGGCAGTATAACAGCATAGCTTCAGCATGCCAAGGCATCACGCAGGCATAGCCTACATTAACGGGGCTGCATCCACAGGAGGGGTGGTCATCTGGCAGAGTGGCAGCACAAGCGGTACTTGAGGAAGCGTTACAGGTTCTATGCAGTAATTTTGGAGACCGGTGAATAGCAGGGCATACAGTGTGGTCCCTAACTTCACCTTTCTTGAACAGGAGCTAGTTCACTGTCCCTGATGAGCGTGGTTCCACTCCTTACTACAGCCATTCCAAATACAACAGGGCACTGCTATTTATTAGCACTGCTTATACTATATATGGCCACCAAAGGTCACCCAGTGATGCAGGGGAGTCTGCAGAAGAACAGTGTTCCTCCCAGCCTCCACTTCATTTGCACAATTTCATAGCAACACAGAGCCACATGCAGAATGGAGGATAAACAGCACCTGCCTACACATTGAGGTGTGAATCAGGGCTAAGAGCTATTTCGCTGTCTGTTACAGGCCTCTTTTATGAAAGGGATTTGTCATTCATAGCAACCAGATTTTTCTCCTGTAGCATAGACCAGCCTACAATCAGTAACTTGTCCAAGGCCAAAGGATCTTTGTGACACATTCAGTAGTGTAATTTTTTCTGCACATTTTAGAAAGCCTATGTAAGAGGGGGTAAGGAGCGAGGTCAGAATGACTTCTACCTCGCTATACAGTGCAACTGCAATAATAAAATATTTTGATGATATGTATGGTAACTACTTAAAGTGGTTGTTAAGCCCCTCTGTATTAGCACAATAAGTTCCCCTGTGCCTGTGTAATAACATGTAGTGGGGGCCTGCTTTGCTGCCCGCTATTTCTGAGGTTTTGCCAAGGGGTCACTGAAAGTATGCAGACTCTTTTAGCAGAGAGCATATGTATATTTATGTCTGCATTTTAGAGACAGAGTGCAGTGTTGTTGTGTGGAGCAGACTCCCTCTAATGGCCAAAGAAAAGAAGATGATATTGTCACGTTTTACAATTACAGTCTTTATTCCAGCAGAAGCAGTGCATCTTGGGATTCGTAGTTCACTTCCAGAAAGATTCCCTTGGACTTCCTTCATTCCCCACAAGACGGTGCGGTGGAAAGGGACTTCTGGGGGAAAATGGTGCATCTTGGGGGACTATTTAAGCAGAGGCTGTGGCCTGCTTCAGTCTCTTGGAAACGGCGTGGACAACCAGCAAGGATCCTGTGTATCTCTCCCAGGTGGGCTGCAGCCTGAGGCCTACCAACAGCGATCCAGCCAGCTAAATTTCTGTGGTGTCCCAGCCAGCTGCGGTGGTACAGTATTCTAAAGGGGAACCAGTGGGACCAGCAAACCAGTGATCAAGTCTGTTCCAGAGCCAGCGACATCCATAGAGCAAGCATCGGTCATTCTGGAGAAGACTGCAGCAGAACAGTGGAAGCTGTCTTCCCTTAGAGCAAAAAAAGGCAAGAGGACATCATCAATTCCAGAGTCTTCAGCACACCCTGAACAGCCAGCCTGACTTCTGTATCGATCAATTGGTGTGGTGAGTAAATAACACTCCTGTGTCTGAGTATATTCGGTTGTTTTTCATACATCTTCCAAAGAGACAGACTCAATCAGAAGATTATATTAACCTGTACACAAGTCCCTCATTAACAGATAATATATTGATTCCAAGGGTATCTGTGCCCATTTGCAGGAGACAGGGACACTGCACAGCCTGAGTGATATTACATTCTGTGTACAGGTGTCATTGCTCTTTTGCTCTGCTGTTCAGCCACTATAGTTAACTTTGCTACCAGGACATCAATGCACCAATGCCAGGCTAGCCAGAGATCTTGGACATCTCAATTGTGAGGATGCTCACTATCACTCTTTTGGTATCAGTAGCTTAGCGATCCTAGTGATTACCTTTTAAGGGGAACTCTCATTACAACTGTTACAGTAATGATTTGTATTGGTGGCCTATAGCTTTACATTTTCATGACTTGGGTCTGTGATCTCAGGATTCGAGGGAAACAGACTGGTGGTTACTAAGCCAGATTAGTTCCCCTTTATGCCTGAGTACATAGGTCATTTTAAAAGCCATTCAAGCTGACTGCCTGTATTAATTTGAAGTGCATCTTTGAGTCCTTGTTTATACCATCATATGTCACAGTTTACAATTTTTTTGTCTTTTGAATCT
Source organism: Glandirana rugosa (assembly GCA_018402905.1). Classification (NCBI taxonomy): domain Eukaryota; kingdom Metazoa; phylum Chordata; class Amphibia; order Anura; family Ranidae; genus Glandirana; species Glandirana rugosa. The sequence goes on along the minus strand of BLSH010527116.1, from coordinate 601,761 downwards.
CAGTGTGTGGTTTGTTTGAATGTGGATAGTCTCCCAGTAAACAAACCTTCTGTTTACTCCAATTGTGTCTGCCTTACTGTGCATTGCAAGTACGTTATTGCTATGTGTGCCAGAGGGGATGGGACAGTTATTTAGGGTTGAGAGGCAGAGGCCCAGGACAAATATAAATCAAATTAGCAGCTCCTTCGGGGGTACAGCTACAAACATATATATAGATTCAGGTCCATAAATGTTGGGAAATCAACACAATTCTAATCTTTTTGGCTCTATACACCACCACAATAGATTTGAAATGAAATGAACAAGATGTGCTTTAACTGCAGACTTTTACAAGAAAATGAAAAAGGATTAGGCGCTGATCATATATTGTGAATTGTGGACACACAGGGGACTGAGTGACTTGCTGCAGGTACCTTGCAGCCTAGGTTCAGCTCCGGGGTGGGAGTACAAAAAATAAAAGGAAATTTGAACCCAAGGGCGCTTGTGTGCAGTGTTACCCACTGTCAGTTTTAACACCAAAGTAAAAAACAGCAATATTGTCTTTGTTGAAATTGGTAAAAAACAGGACCAGCCTGGGTTACTATAAAAAAGTAGAAAGTTTATTGAAGACTTACATATATAACCATGGCAGGCTTGGGAAGGAGCCGGGATGCTCGTTGCTATACAGGCTGGTTGACAGTCCTCCCTGGTGGAACCGGAGGTTTCCCTGGGCTATGGTGATGCGTGATCCGGAAGGAGATCAAGCCACAGTGTCCTCACAGAGCCACTGGAGATGGTGTGGGCTGTGCAATGGAGGTGACGTCTGCCTCACTAGTATGCAGAGACCAAGGCAGGGAGGGGCCGCAGCAAGAGCTCTCACCGGTACGTTCGCTCCTGGTGTCTGCAATGTAGGTACTGGATAGTGGTCCCGTCAGCGTGACGACGTGTTTCGCGACACCGCTTAATCATGTCACCTGACGGGACCGGACCACTAGGAACTTATAAAGGGATTATTACCCGGAAGTGAACAGGGGGATGGGAGGAAGTGACATATGAGGAAGGACAAGTTCCTAAAGGATACCTCTGGCTCCCCCTGGGTTGTTTATATGGAAATACACTTACAATGAAATACAATTACACACTGCTGGGGATTGCATGCAAAAACCACTGCTGGATAGGAAAAAATAAAATAAAATATATAAATAAATAAATAAATAAAAACCATATATCAAATAACACATATAACGTATAACAAATGCAGGGCCAAGCTGTAAAGTAATTGGTGGAAAATAAATAACAAGGAGCAACACATTACAATGATGGTTGCTGGATGGGGATAAATGATGCCAGTTCGGCGTACAATGTACACGGGACTATTGATATGTATATACATACATACATACATACATACACCCATACACATATATATGCACATGATGAGATATAAAAACAAACCTATATATGAATGAGTGCAATAAATAAATAAACAAATATATATTATTACATATATGTGCACAATGCACGCGTCTAAGGGTTGACAGATGATTACTTAGGTCCACAGTAAATAGGGAAAAACTTATAGGACCGGAGTGTAGATCACAATTACATAGAACGGAAGTTATAAACCTACACTCTATAATCTGAAGGGGAGGGTGCACACCTGTGTAGAAGATGTGCATTGAAGGCAAGATACATTAACACTAGATGTGAGGCCAGGATATTCAAAAAGGGATAAATGACACCTGGATTCATTAGTAGACAGTTGGGAATCTGCGC
>BLSH010527116.1:552308-596672 GCA_018402905.1 Glandirana rugosa | reverse complement strand
TAAGAAGTCAATCTAGTTACTTTATGTTCTGGTCCCTAAACAACATCTGAGTCTGTTAAGATGTCAGCAAAGTCACATTATGTCCAGTGACACAGCAATACTCAAGACTCTAAGTACATAGCTCACTACCCTATGCTCAGCAGCTCTATCTATACATCTATCAGAGTGCTCCTTAGTGGTATGGGGATAGGGTGACACAAGCGAGTACTATCCACCTCACATACTCCGGGTAAAATCCCATGATTACTGCCCTATACATGCAGTCGCATCCTTCCCCCTCTGATAGTATACTTTAACTGGCTTCCAACTCTGTCCAGTTTCCTATATAAGTGTGACGTTAGATCTGTAGGCACACGCATGCATACACATGCACATCTTCTACACAGGTGTGCACCCTCCCCTTCAGATTATAGAGTGTAGGTTTATAACTTCCGTTCTATGTAATTGTGATCTACACTCCGGTCCTATAAGTTTTTCCCTCTTTACTGTGGACCTAAGTAATCATCTGTCAACCCTTAGACGCGTGCATTGTGCACATATATGTAATAATATATATTTGTTTATTTATTTATTGCACTCATTCATATATAGGTTTGTTTTTATATCTCATCATGTGCATATATATGTGTATGGGTGTATGTATGTATGTATGTATGTATATACATATCAATAGTCCCGTGTACATTGTACGCCGAACTGGCATCATTTATCCCCATCCAGCAACCATCATTGTAATGTACAATACAAAACGGTTGCGCTCATTAAAGCGTGACGACGTCACGTTTGACGAAACATGTAGGGCGGAGCCACGTCTGACGTCACCACGCCTACTACGAACCCAGGACGGGGACGCTGTATACTTTTATCCTATTGCCGGCAAATTTAAACCTCATGCGATTGATTTTAATTACCTATGTGAGTACCCATTTTATGTTTACATAATAAATTTTTATTGACGGAGTTACGCTATGAGGCTCTCTCTCTTTCATGATGCGATCAATACGGATCTGAATGTTAATATGGAGGCTGAGATGAGCTGATTTGAGCATTTCCTATCGGAAGGAGAGCAACAACATCTGATTCATACCCCGCAGAGGGTTACTTCTGCTTGCGTTTCTTGATCTGTTAGCGATAACAGATCCACTCACTCTGGTAAGAGTACCTTTGTGTTAATACACGCGTGTATACTATCGGTGTTGGTCTGCACACTTCCGGGTGGATTCTGTTTGATGAACAATTGCTGATTCAGTTTACACTTGAGGAGGAACACTGGCTTTTTACTTATTTCTTCACATTTTCTACTATTAAGAGACTTTTGGACACCACATATATGATTTATTGACACTTTCTGGATATCACTATTTACTATTGATTAACTTTTATTTTCACTTTAATGAGCGCAACCGTTTTGTATTGTATTTTGAGTTAGTGATGTTATCGCACTAGTTGTTGCTGCTGTTATTTTTCATCCTAGCGCAATACTGTTCCACTTTTTACTTGCATCATTGTAATGTGTTGCTCTTTGTTATTTATTTTCCACCAATTACTTTACAGCTTGGCCCTGCATTTGTTATACGTTATATGTGTTATTTGATATATGGTTTTTATTTATTTATTTATTTATATATATTTTTTTTTTTTTCCTATCCAGCAGTGGTTTTTGCATGCAATCCCCAGCAGTGTGTAATTGTATTTCATTGTAAGTGTATTTCCATATAAACAACCCAGGGGGAGCCAGAGGTATCCTTTAGGAACTTGTCCTTCCTCATATGTCACTTCCTCCCATCCCCCTGTTCACTTCCGGGTAATAATCCCTTTATAAGTTCCTAGTGGTCCGGTCCCGTCAGGTGACATGATTAAGCGGTGTCGCGAAACATGTCGTCACGCTGACGGGACCACTATCCAGTACCTACATTGCAGACACCAGTAGCGAACGTACCGGTGAGAGCTCTTGCTGCGGCCCCTCCCTGCCTTGGTCTCTGCATACTAGTGAGGCAGACGTCACCTCCATTGCACAGCCCACACCATCTCCAGTGGCTCTGTGAGGACACTGTGGCTTGATCTCCTTCCGGATCACGCATCACCATAGCCCAGGGAAACCTCCGGTTCCACCAGGGAGGACTGTCAACCAGCCTGTATAGCAACGAGCATCCCGGCTCCTTCCCAAGCCTGCCATGGTTTTATATGTAAGTCTTCAATAAACTTTCTACTTTTTTATAGTAACCCAGGCTGGTCCTGTTTTTTACCAATTTCAACAAAGACAATATTGCTGTTTTTTACTTTGGTGTTAAAAACTGACAGTGGGTAACACTGCACACAAGCGCCCTTGGGTTCAAATTTCCTTTTAACTGCAGACTTTTAGCTTTAATTTGAGGGTATTTACATGTAAATCAGGTGAACGGTGTAGGAATTACAACAGTTTGTATATGTGCCTCCCACTTTTTAAGGGACCAAAAGTAATGGGACAATTTTCTGCTCAGCTGTTCCATGGCCAGGTATGTGTTATTCCCTCATTATCCCATTTACAAGGAGCAGATAAAAGGTCCAGAGTTAATTTCAAGTGTGCTATTTGCATTTGGAATCTGTTGCTGTCAACTCTCAATATGAGATCCAAAGAGCTGTCACTATCAGTGAAGCAAGCCATCATTAGGCTGAAAAAACAAAACAAACCCATCAGAGAGATAGCAAAAACATTAGGTGTGGCCAAATCAACTGTTTGGAACATCCTTAAAAAGAAAGAACACACCGGTGAGCTCAGCAACACCAAAAGACCCGGAAGACCATGGAAATTAACTGTGGTGGATGACCGAAGAATTCTTTCTCTTGTGAAGAAAACACAATTCACATCAGTTGGCCAGCTCAAGAACACTCTCCAGGAGGTAGGTGTATGTGTGTCAAAGTCAACAATCAAGAGAAGACTTCACCAGAGTGAATACAGAGGGTTCACCACAATATGTAAACCATTGGTGCGCCTCAAAAACAGGAAGGCTAGATTAGAGTTTGCCAAACAACATCTCAAAAAGCCTTCACAGTTCTGGAACAACATCCTATGGACAGATGAGACCAAGATCAACTTGTACCAGAGTGATGGGAAGAGAAGAGTATGGAGAAGGAAAGGAACTGCTCATGATCCAAAGCATACTACCTCATCAGTGAAGCATGTGGTGGTGGTAGTGTCATGGCGTGGGCATGTATGGCTGCCAATGGAACTGGTTCTCTTGTATTTATTGATGATGTGACTGCTGACAAAAGCAGCAGGATGAATTTTGAAGTGTTTTAGGCAACATTATCTGCTCATATTCAGCCAAATGCGTCAGAACTCACAGTGCAGATGGGCAATGGCCCGAAGCATACTGCGAAAGCAACCAAAGAGTTTTTTAAGGGAAAGAAGTGGAATGTTATGCAATGGCTAAGTCAATCACCTGACCTGAATCCAATTGAGCATGCAATTCACTTGCTGAAGACAAAACTGAAAATGCCCCAAGAACAAGCAGGAACTGAAGACAATTGCAGTAGAGGCCTGGCAGAGCATCACCAGGGATGAAACCCAGCGTCTGGTGATGTCTATGCATTCCAGACTTCAGGCTGTAATTGACTGCAAAGGATTTGCAACCAAGTATTAAAAAGTGAAAGTTTGATTTATGATTGTTAATCTGTTCCATTACTTTTGGTCCCTTAAAAAGTGGGAGGCACATATACAAAATTAAAGCTGAAAGTCTGCAGTTAAAGCACATCTTGTTCGTTTCATTTCAAATGCATTGTGGTGGTGTATAGATCCAAAAAGATTAGAATTGTGTCAATGTCCCAATATTTATGGACCTGACTGTACTTATCTGTATAGATAACACACAGGCTTCATAGGATCAGTTGTTGTTTTCCTCTCTCCTCTGCTCAACAAAGAGTTCCTGAGGGTGAGGCCAGCACTGCTGCTGAGGTCAGCTGGAGAGGAGAGGAGAGAGAGCCATGTGTAGGAAGCCAGAGTGTTATCTATACAGATAAGAATATGTATGATATAACACGGACACATGGAAACTTCTTGTTCTAATACAGAGGGGATAGGGGCTTTAAAAGTTAATTATGAGAGCAGAGAAGAGACTCTACATATTGTCAGGGAGAGGAAGGGGGAGGAGGGGGGAGTTGAAGACAGGCAGAGGAGAATAGGAGAGCTGCTAGTGACAGACTGCACAGACCACAGAGCTCTCAAGATCAGCTACATGATAAGGGGAGTCAGCACTCAGGGGGAAGTCATGACCTGGCATTATCAAACAGGTATTTTAGGGGATAAAGAGGGATAATTTAAAAAGCAAAAGCACCATGCTGCTCATCTACAATTTACAGAGAATTATCTTCTTCTGGATTTCTGTACTATTTAACTTCAATCCAAAGCCCTGACATTTCAGCGCTGAGGAGTCCAATGCAGAAGTTTTGTGCGTCACTGTGAACTCAGATTGGAGAAATATTGTCTACATCCCCCTGTGCCAGGAGCCCTGAACCGAAATTTTAACAGCGTTGAGAGCCCAGCGCTCTCTCGTGTAGTGGAAACTAGCAGCTGGAAGCTGACTGGTTTGATGTATGGGCAATGCAGTCACTTTTAATAAACCAGACCAAGTTTAGTTGGCTGATAGTGTGTGGCAGGGCTTTAGATTTTTTTTTTATTTGAGGCTTTTTAGAAGTAATGGTACACAGGCTAATGTAGTTCCATTGCTACTCATAATCCACACTTTTTTTTAACACTACATTAGATTAATTAGTAAGGCACAATTAGCTGACAAACTTCCTTTCAAATTATACCAACCATTCAAATAATTCATTAGCTTTGAACCATGTTTTATACAAAGGCTTGAAGTAACTGTAATGTACAAAAAATGCTTCCCTGCAGTGCCCACAGCTATGCCCTAATCCTGGGCCATTTTAATTGGGCAAAGCACTTTAACCATTTACCCTCAGGAGCAGTTATTTCATTTTTTTGCACACATGGTAAAATCTACATTTTTGGCTATAAAATTACTTAAAACCCAAAGAACCTTATATATTTTATATTGTATATATAAAAGATTATAGTTGCAATTTTTTTTGTCATAAAATGTTTGAGCAACTGTCTAATCACATCTATATTTTTCAGAAACAAAAAACACTAAAATTAATTTTAGTGCACACAAGCGCAATTTAATCTTCAATTTTCTTGCTCAAATTAAAAACAAAGGTAGTGTTGAGTAAATATACACCAAGTATGTCAAGCCTCAAATTTATGTGAGCTCACAAAATGACAAAAAATTACAGTACCCAAAATTATTAATAGGTGATGCTCTAAATGTTTTTACAGCTCATCAGTTTAGAGTTATTCATAAATGAGGGATCTAGAACCATTGCTCTTACTCCGGCGTGTGCAGTGATACCTAAAACAGTATGTGATGTGCAATTGTTTACACATGCACAGGGCTGCTGTTAGAAATAATGGGGCCCCGTACAGCCTACCTGACACCCCCCCCCCCCCCAAAAAAATATCAAATGATATTTCCACTAAAATGCCTTGGTTGCAATGTTATGCTTTGCAGCCATTGGCAGAAATTATACCACTGCCTCCTGACACCTGTTGTTTTTTTTCTTCCTCTTTTTTTATATTTCTTAATAGCAATTTTACATTGCGAGACCCCGCTGCAACTGTGAGCCAAGTGTTTGGCTAGCAGTTGTAGAGCGGCCCCATTGAACTCAATGGGGAGTTTGATAGGTTGTGCTGCCTGTCAAACTCATTGTCCGGCATTAACAATGCCGCAGCTGTGAAGTAAAGCCTCCCACCCATGGCAGGTATACAGCCCTGTCTGACTGTATTGTTAGAATTTGGGTGCGCAGTCAGGGATACATGTGAATCCACAGCTCAGCTGCCCATGTGAAAGAGCCCTTAGGCCGCATTCACACTTGGTGTTTCCTGAATGTGTGATAAAGTGCAAAGGAAACATATGTTTTGAAGTGCATTTAAGAAAGGCACTGCAAATGTGCATAACGCTTGCAGTGGCAACAATTGTTAATGGCACCCCAAATGCAGTTGGCAGACTCACGTTCTGTCATGTGGCAGATTTGAAAAGGTGCATGCCTGAAAATATTCTAGACTGAGCTTCTATGGTATGTTTGGCACACATAGGCCAGCCCATTCAAGTGAAAAAAAAAGGATGAACAGGAACGCGCATTCCCGCTACATGAAGTGTGAATGGGGCCTTAGGGGTGGCATACAGGAATGGCTAGGCAGAGATGTCTGTCAGCTGGAGGCAGAGGTGTACTCACTGGCCCCTAGCTCCAGTACTGCAGTGGCAGCTAGTGTCTGCCTACAGTTTTAGGCTGGCTCCTGACACATTTACACCTCTCTGCATCCTGAACTTTTTATAGCTTCACTCCAGCATCAATTCCCCTCACACTCACCCCCTCCAATAGAAGCACCACTCCATTCAAGCTCTGCAGCCAGCACTGGAGTTTACAGTGCACAGAGCATGGTGTGGAGGGAAGCGAAGCAGAGCTTAGGACTCAGGGAGGAGGTACAGCAGGAAGAAAACATCTTTCTTCCTCGATCTTTCATGCTGGCAAGAGAGAACACTGCCCATTGAGTTTCAGGACCTGGCAGGCGTAAAGGCAGAGACTCTGCACCCGTCCCTGCTGCAAAATTGGGACCGCTGGCAAGTATTTAGACCTCCCTGCAGAGTAGCTGGAGGCAGAAAGTCAGCAGCGCTGCAGGGGGATCCACAAGAGTCAAAAGGCAGTACAGCCACCCTCCTGCCTGGCATATGCCCAGCCCCCCCCCCCCTTTGAACTGATGGGGAAAAGTACAGGAGGGCTGGCTGTACTGCCTTATTAGTGGCCCTGCACATGCACATGTTAGCATTCATATGTAACTGCTGGGGGTGACGGAGGTGCTTTTGAATTGTGCTTTGAGGGGTTATTTTTATTTATTTCATTATATTTCCCATTGTAATCCTTTTTTTCTTACTTTATTGATATGAGACATGAGATTGTGAGACATGAAGTAATCATGGGTCTGTAGAGCCGTAATGTCTCCCCTGCCCTCTGCCACAGCTGATCAAGCACAGGACTGCACTTGATCTGCTTTTTACCCAGCTGAGATTTTGACAGCTTTAAACTGAACAGTAAAAGAGGTCAGGGGATAAATATTTCCCGGATGTCCAGCTATTTGCCATCCTGACAGCATTTGTTGTGGTCCTGGGCTCCCAGGAGAAAAAGGGGAGCCCCGGACCACAACAAATGCTGCATAATGGTAAGTACCAAAAAGTGATTGGGCGGCTTTACAGCCTCTCAACTCAATTTTACAGAATAGTGCTGAACTTAGTGTAGAACACAAAAACACTATATCCAAAAAGCTGAAGAGGTTAACAGAATGAGTAATTGGCCAAATTATCAAATAGACATTAACTGTAACTTGCAGTTTGTGAAACAGGTGCAGAATTAGAACCAATAACGCAAAATAGGTGCAAGGTGGCAAAAAAACTACATAATGCTGAAAGCTGCACCAACTTATGAAAGCTGCACAAATATGGATAGAAATGTCTCTATGACTCTTTCAGGGTAATATGTGGCTACATAGCATAGTCTCTATAGGTCTCATAGATAGTCAAACTGAGAATAATTACTAAAAACAGTTCAAAACACAGCTACTTGCAATTATCCTCATAGTGAAGTTCAAGGTAGCTCTTGTAACTCAGGTGAACAGCTGGAGAGATCCAAGGCCCAAATGATGAAACTCCACCCAGCTGGAATTAGGATACTCTGGAAGCAATTGGGGAGGGACTCCCCACAGTAGTGTGGTCTTCCGAAGAAGATGTGTATTATTAGACTATGGCCTAGCTGCCGGTTCTGACAGTCGAGGATCTCTCCCCATGCTCATGTGCCCAGCTACCTCTGCCTCATCTGGTGTGGCCTCTCTAAGCTACTGAGAGAGGAAAACAGAGAAAATGATCTACTTTGGGCATGTCCAGGAAATCAGGGAGTTTGGGAAAAGTTAAAGCTGTGCATGCCTAAAACTGAGCAAGGTGACTAAAGGAGCACTCCACCGCAGATCTAAGTGCTTTTACTTTATACTTGTTGACAGCTGTTTTTTTTTTTTTTTTTTTTTTAGGTACCAGCCATTTTGTATTGTTTGAAGCTTTTATTAGCTTATCTGGTTTAGGATGTTTTAGGATCCAGAGTATTTGTATTGTGATTTGAGTTTCCCAGACTTAATATGTAACATTTCAAAAACACTGTCATCAAATCTATCCTTGCAAGATTAAATCAATCCACAAACGCAACCACTGTGAGCCTTTAGATCCACTAGTGACGTCATAAATATGATAACGTGCAATATTGTAAAGTGCGTTTTGCAAGCTGACAACCAACAATATTTTATGCATCAATAAATAAGTACACAAAATAATAGCCTATGACATTGTGAACTTTCAAAGACCTGCATATGTACAATAAATAAGTACACAAAATAACAGATTATGGCATTATGAACTGTCAAACACTTGGATTTGTATAATAAAATGGTCTTCAAGTAACATTAATACAGACAAAATAGCAGTCCATTTTGACCAGATTATGATTTTATAATTGAAAATGTAAGTTTCATGCTAAAGATTAACTGAGGGCCAGTTGCAGGGATAGGTACCCAAAAGCAACATACTGCTAGGCAAATCTGATTCCTGAGAACAGAAATGGTTAAAGATGAACTCCAGGAATATTTTTTTCATACCTACATCAGGCCAGTATAGCTCAGTGTAAATATCCATATCTGATATGATAGGGCTGCTGGGGATGCTGGTAATCACTGTAATATTCCACACTACACACAATGAGAAGTTCGACTTTCCTGGTTCTATGTGAGCTGCAAACTGACCACATGGGGCCGTTCATTCGGCACCTCCACCATTCATGGATTGCCTGGTACTTTTTAAAAGAACAAAAAGGGGTTTATTTACTTAAATTGAAGCGTGCAAAATCTGGCGAAGCTTTGCATAGTTTCCAATTAACTTCTAACTTCAGCTTTTTCAGTTTGGTTTCTATGCAGGACTGCACCAGATTTTTCACTCTCTAGTTTTAGTAAATCAACCCGCCACCTTCCTCTGATTGGACAAGGTGAAGATATTGACATCACCAACCCACTATACTATTTTGCTCTCTAGGCTCCTTTTCACATATTTACTGGTATTATTTTAAAGTATTATCAATGAGACCAAAAATTAAAATGGCTTATCAATACACAACAAATTAATACTCAAAAATTGTGCAGCTACTACTGAAGAAGCCACTGGAAATTGTCCAGATTCCTTTTCCCAGTAATTGCCCCACAGCCAGGCACACATGATCAGTCACTCTTCGGCTCAATAACAAGTCTAGGGGTTTTCTTTTTATGCGTTTTTTATTTAGGGTTGAAGGAATAGGGCGGGTCCTCCAAAAAACAAAACAATGTACAGGTCGAGGACTGTAAACTTCCTTCTGTAGAGTGGAAGCAGAAGTCCTTGCATAAGCAAACTATGGACTTGGCTCTGTAGTAAAAGCAGTTAAAAGAGCAAAAGCTTATTTCTTTAGAGCAATCAGAGCACACAAAGAACTAGATAGACTGATCTCTTCAGGACACCAGCTGATGTCCCCTTTCGTCAAACACACGGCTGACTTTCTAGCACCAGAGGAGTGGCATCAGTCCAAAGGTCTCTAAGATCTCTCACAGCACTCTTTACTCACAAATGTCCAAGGAAAGTTGGTTTCTAACATCCATGTGACACCTTTCTTATGTGTTACAAGATTATATCTTCAGATGACAGCCCCCCAGTCAGTCAGATATATACAGCGTCAACATCCAGGTCACCCACCTGAGGCCTCACAAACAGCTAGAAAATGGCAGCTCTGCCCAGAGGGCAAGACCCAACAGTTCTGTGTCCCAAAGTATTTATACAGACTCCCAGCAGCCTTCAGGGCTACCCTCCCTGGGATTCAACAGGGCTGTATAAATATTCATACTGCTATTTGCATTACTTAACAGCTATGTTTTAGAGGATTCTATTGTTCTCTGGAAAGCAGAGGAAGTTATTAAACTAGCAGCAGCTTAAACACTGAGCAGACCAAACTAATCACATGCAGCTGCCCTGATTATAGTGAGCACAGCTTAATTTACCTAACACAGCAATTGCAGCCACACTGATTACAGTGAGCACAGTTAACTTTACCTAACACAGCAATTGAAGCCGCACTTATGAACATTTATGTCAACATTCAGTTACTTTAGTTCAATTATCACAGTATCATGAAATTTGTTACACATGTACAGTGAGTACCCGGAGGCTGTGAGGACACTTGTACTGTAGATGCCCGGGGGGCTGTGAGGACACATGTACGGTAAGGACACGTGTACTGTGAGTGCCCGTGGGCTATAGGGACACGTGTACTGTGAGTGCCTGGGGGCTGTGAGGACAAGTGTACTGTGAGGACACGTGTGCGGTGAGTGCCCAGGGGCTGTGAGGACGTGTGTGCTGTAGGTGCCCGGGGGCTGTGAGGACACGTGTCCTGTAAGGATACGTGTAATGTGAGTGCCCGGGGGCCGTAGGGACACCTGTATTGTGAGTGCCGGGAGGCTGTGAGGACACGTGTACTGCGAGTACCCGGGGCTCTTAGGGCACATGTATTGTGAGTGCCTAGGGGCTGTGAGGGCACGTGTACTGTTGGTGCCTGGGGGGCTGTGAGAACACGTGTACTGTAGGTGCCCGGAGGCTGTGTGGACACGTGTGCTGTGCGTTGTGAGTGCCCGGGCGCTGGGAGTATTAGAGGCAGGCAGCTAGCAGGTAGTTAATTGGACAGAGTATAATCTCCAGTCCCCATTAAATTAAATTAGTAGGTACGATGCCCGGTGGGTGTGGAGACGCGACTCAGTGTACATCTTGTTGCATGTATGCGTTCCTTGACCATGAGAGTGAGGACGAATACTGCTGTACAAAATGTAAGCACATTGTTTCCCTGGAAGCCCAGGTTCTGAATCTAGGGAAGCAACTGTCAACACTGAGAAGACTCTCCATACTAAAGGAGAGTTGGGATCGTATGGCAGGTGCCGGCAGGGGCCAGCACAGAGGCGGGTAGAGACAAAGAGGTGAAGGCACCAGAACAGAGTAGTTGGGTGACAGTTAGGAAGGGCAGAAGGGAAATAGTCAAGGAGGCTGATCCTGGGCTGGAACATCCCAATAAGTACGCCCCGTTGTGTGATATTGCGGAAACCAGTCAGCGACCAGCATCGCTGGAGCAGAGTGGCGCCCCTAGCTGCCAGGGGAGTAACTCCTCCAGTGAGGGAGGGGATGAAGCCAGTGGCAAGGAAAGACAGATTGTGGTGGTAAGGGACTCAATTCTTAGAAACACAGAGAGGGCAATCTGTCACAAAGACCTGAAACGCCGAACTGTATGCTGTTTACCAGGCGCTCGGGTTGGGAACATCATGGATCGGGTGGACAGATTACTGTAAGGGGCTGGAGAAGACCCAGCTGTCATGGTGCATGTTGGCACCAATGACAAAGTTAGAGGAAGGTGGAGTGTCCTAAAAAAAGATTTTAGGGATCTAGGAGCAAAGTTGAAAACTAGGACCTCCAAGGTAGTATTCAGAAATACTACCGATACCTCGAGCCACACCAGAGAGGCAGCGGGGGCTTAGGGAAGTTAACAAGAGGCTGAGGAGCTGGTGTAGAAAGGAGGGGTTCGGGTTCCTGGAGAACTGGCCGACTTCTCAATCGGCTACGAGCTCTTTAGAAAGGACGGACTGCACCTAAATCGGGAAGGTGCAGACTGGCTGGGAATGAGGATGGCCGACAAGCTAGAGGGGCTTTTAAACTAGGCAACGGGGGGGATGTCTAGACTTAGAAATAGACAGAGTGAAACAAAGTTTAGATCGTAGCATTGGAGGGCAGCAGCGGTAGGCCTAATGAAGAACCTAAAACTGAGGTAAGTAGTGCATCAAATCCTGTATGCAACCGAGAAATACCCAACAAGAAACCAGTAGGAATTTGGTCAAAACTATGTTGCTTGTTCACTAATGCCAGGAGTCTGGTGGACAAGGCGGGAGAACTAGAGCTGCTACTGTATGAAGAGGAGTTTGATTTTGTGGGAATTTCAGAGACTTGGTTTAATAGCTCTCATGATTGGCTAGATACCATTCAGGGGTATTCCCTATATCGCAAGGATAGGGAGGGCAAAAAAGGGGGAGGGGTATGCCTGTATATAAAAAATGACGTACAAGTAAATGTGAGGGATGACATTACTAGTGAATCCAGGGAGGAGGTTGAATCCTTATGGGTAGAGCTACAAAAGGAATACACCAAGGGGAAAGTAATACTAGGAATATGCTATAGGCCCCCTAACCAGAGGGAAGGGGGGAGGGGCGGACCTCCTGTCACAGTTTGGAACTGCGGCAAAGATGAGAAGTGTGATTATAATGGGGGATTTTAATTATCCAGATATAGACTGGGCAGAAGGTACTGTACACTCAGCTAAGGCTCGACATTTCCTAAATGTCCTGCAGGACAATTTCATGGCTCAGATGGTAAATGCACCAACTAGAAAAAAAGCCTTATTAGACCTTCTGATTACTAACAACACAGACCTGATCACAGACGTGGAAGTAAGGGGCAATCTAGGAAATAGCGATCACAGGTCAATTAGTTTTAGTTTAAGTCACACAAATAGGAAACCTAAGGGGAATACAAAGACATTGAATTTTAAGAGAGCTAACTTCCATAAACTACGCTCCTTGATGGAAGATGTTAGTTGGGATAAAATTCTAGGAACAATGAACGCGGAGGAAAAATGGGAGTGCTTCAAGGACATACTAAACAAAGGTATTAGCCAGCGTACCCCAATGGGAAATACGTTTAGAAGAACTAATAAAAAACCAGGGTGGCTTAACTCCGATGTAAAAACACATATAAAGGCAAAGGAGAAGGCCTTCAAAAAATACAAGGCTGATGGGTCTCTGTCGGCACTCCAGCTTTATGTAAGTTATGCAATAAGGAATGTAAGGGTGCAATCAGGGTGACAAAGATAGAACATGAAAGACACATAGCTGAGCAGAGTAAAAAGAATCCCAAGAAATTATTTAAGTATATAAATAGTAAGAGAGGGAGGTCAGATCATATTGGCCCCATAAAAAATGATGAAGGGAATCTGGTTACCAAGGATGAAGAGATGGCAAAGGTGTTAACAACGCTGTATCTTGGCCTAGGCCAACAAGGCCCAGGCATAGGGCGGCACTTTGCAGGGGGGCAGCACGAAAAGAGTCACCGCCGGCTTGCACTACACTTTTAGTCTTATGGGGTGGGCTGGGCTGGGAGACAAACCGGTCTGGTACCCTCCCATAAAGCGGCTGCACTTGCTGCCGATATGACAATACCGGCAGGACCCCATCAGAGGGGACAGCCCATACATATGTAGGGGACCCGGGTGTCCCAAGGGGCACAAGTGGCGGGCCACAGCCAATGAGTTGTTGTGCTGCCCCATAGCCAAACAGGATGTGTGAGGAAATCTCTTAAGGAAATCTATTCCAATCCCCCCAAGGCCCTCAGAACTAGTGTCCCCACTAGAAAATTTCAGGGTGGGTCTTAAACGGGAAGGGGTGTGGCCTTGACAGGAAAGGGTGGCTCATATTTTAATTAGGGGGTGCATGAGTTTAGTCAGGCCTAGGGCAGCACAAAACCTAAATACACCACTGGGTGTTAAACTAATTTTTCTCCTCAGTATTCACAAAGGAAACGGGGGGGCTCAAGTATTCGAAACTATAATGTAGGACCTCACGACACGTCACAGGAAGCACCCTTGTGGCTAACTGAGAATCAAATTAGGAATAGACTTGAAAAACGTAACATTAATAAGTCACCAGGACCAGATGGCTTGCACCCGAGGGTCCTTAACCACTTGCCGACCGGCGTCTCATGGTGACAAAGTGGTTGGATATCGCAAACCGCCGGCATATAATGGCGGCTGCGAGATCCCGCACTGTGAGCGCGCGTGGTACTTCCGGGTAACAGATGTCTATGTGCAGTGTCTAATGTAATGTACTAAAGTGATCTCATGGGCAAGGTGTCTTTACAAAATGTCCAAGAAAGATAACAAGGCATGAATTATCACTGGCTGGCGGCAGCCCTCTTACCAACTGAAAAACCTGATAGGAACCTCCCGAACAGTGATTCTGGATGAGATGTCCTTCTGCGGAACGAACAGAGATGACCGACCAACTGCTGGGCACGGGCTGTCGTTGGATCTATCGGATGGGGTGGTGCTGTAGTAATGCCTTGTGAACTGCAAACAGAGTTGGGCCCTCCAGGGCTGAGCTGGAGTCACTCAAATGCAGGGTGGTAGGCTCCAGCCCTCTCGTACAGCAGCAGAGAGGTGTTCACTCGATGAGGCCCAGGAAGAAGAGAGCGTGAGCCGGATCTGCTGGCACTTTTATATTTTCTCCCAGAGGTCTTTGGTGTTGCAGAGAGCCCTCTGGGATGTGTAGTCCAAGGATAGTTCCACAACTCCAGAATGTCTGCTCAAGAGACTACTAGTTCCACAATCCTCCCTGCTTGGCTCAGAGATATGATATCAGTTACTAGAGCCCAGCACTAGTGGGAAGCAGAAACAGTTGGAGAATGATGGAAGTGGTCTGCAGAACAAGGTAACCATAGTCCACTGTTGGTTACAAATGAATTAATAACATTTAATTACCATATTTATTGGCATATAACACGCAAAGACGTATAACACGCAACCTTCATTTTAAGAGGGAAGTTTCAGGAACGAAAAAATGTATATTTTAAATATAGAACTTTGAAGCAAAATAAGTGTCAGTGCCCATCAATGCAGCCTTATCAGTGCCCATCTGCAGCCTTACCAGTGCCCATCATGGCAGCCTCACTATTGCCCATCAGTGCAGCCTGATCACTGCCCATCAGAGCAGCCTGATCACTGCCTATTTGCATCCTCACCAATGCAGCCGGATTACTACCCATCTGCAGCCTCACCATTACCCATCAATGCAGCCTGATTAGTGCCCAACTGCTGCCTCACCATTGCCCATCAATGCAGCCTGATCAGTGCCCATCTGCTGCCTCACCACTGCCCATCAATGCAGCCTGATCAGTGCCCATCTGCAGCCTCACCATTGCCCATTAAGGCAGCCTGATCAGTGCCCATCTGCAGCCTCACCATTGCCCATTAATGCAGCCTGATCAGTGCCCAGGTAAAATATTGACGTATAACACACACACATGATTTGCCCCCTATTTTCAGGGGGTAAAAGTGTGTGTTATACGCCTATAAATATGGTATGTTAAAGCTACAAATAATTCACATTGTGTTCTAGAAGGAAGATATCACTGTAAAGCATCACAAATACAAATCTTCAGAATTTGTTTGTATATGCCAGCCTTTCTCATCCAGGGTCTTAAGCGGCACTGTAACATATATGTGAAAATCAACAGGTGTCCCGTGTTTTACCAATCAATGATTTTGTTGGTTGTTAAGAAGCACATTGAGCGCTGCACACAGTCTTTGGTCGCCTCTCCCCTGCCTCTCTCTGTCAGTGTTGGGGCCACAATAGCTGCTTGAGAGGGAGAAAGTGAGGAACAAAGTCTGGATAAGGACTGCCTGTGCTGAGCTGTTTTGAGCTCTGCCAAACTGCACTGAGCCTGTCCAAAATCTTATCCACAAAGCAAGTGTGGCTGTGGGCCTCTGTCTGCCTGTTAATTCAAAATTGGATATTGTACAGGAACAAGGCAATGTTTGAAGGCTATCTGTTAAATTTGAATTGTCTGTTTTGCTGTATCAGATGATAGTCTACAGGTGTTATGTTAGTTATATATAAACTATTTTATAAAACAATATTTCTATGTTACTTACTACTGACCCATGAACTCTTTGTTACTTACTACTAACTTCTGCACTCTGTATTACTTACTCCTGGCCCCTGCAATCTGTGTTACTTACTACCGATCTCTGAACCTTGATTACAAACTTCTTACCACTGAACTCTGCATTACAAATGAATGACTTCTGCACTGTGCATTACTTGCCCCTGAACTCTGCACTCTGCATTATATACTACTGACCCCGGAACTCTGCATTATATACTACTGAACTCTACACTCTGTATTATTAACCTCTGACCCCTGAACTTTGTGTTACTTTCTACTAACCCCTGCATCCTGCATTATTTACTACTTGCCTCCGAATTCTGTGTTACTTTCTATTCATCCCTGCATCCTGAGTTATATACTTTTGACTTCTGAACTCTGCATTACATTCTACTGATCATTGAATTCTGTGTTACTAATACCTGACTTCTGCACTCTGCTTTGCTTACTGCTGACCCCTGCACTCTTTGTTAACTACTACTGACCATTGCAATTTCTGTTACTTACTATTGACCCTTGCAATCTGCATTATATACTATAGACCACTGAACTCTGAGTGATAAACAAGTGACTTTTGTACTGTGTTTTACTTACTCCTGAACCCTGAAATCGGTGTTATTTACTATCGATCCCTGCACTCTACGTTATTTTCTACTGAGTCTTGACCTTTGCGCTACAGACTTCTGACTTCTGTACTCTGCATCATTTACTCTTGACCCCTGCACTCTGCGTCAATTACTACTGACCCCGATACTCTTACTACTGACCTCTTAGCTCTGTGCACTTACTAATAGCCTCTGTATTGCAAACTACTGGCTTCTGCACTCTGCATTACTTACTCCTGACCCCCGCATTCTGCATTATTTACAGCTTGCCCCCTACATTCTATGCTACTTACTACTGACCTCTGAACACTGCATTACTTACTACTAACCTCTACGTTACAAACTACTGATTTCTGCAATCTGAGTTACTTACTTCTGACCCTTGCCCCTGTGATACTTACTACTGACCTCTGGAAAGGGCATTAAAAGCTACTGACTCTGAATTACAAATTACTGACTGCTGAACTCTGCATTACAAAATACTACAGACTTAGAGCTGTGGACTAGGAGCTCTCAGCCTGCCTCTTGTCTATCCCTGCCAGTACAGAGCAGTTGTGTGCATTGTCCTATACTAGGGTTTCCCTCTGATGGTAAGAAAAATGTATGTTTTTTACATTTAAGACAGGGGTATGCTGAAATCATTTTAAAGGGTACCTTGACTAGAAAAAGGTTGAAATACACAGATACAGTAAATACAATGTAATGCATTCCAACATATCTGACTAAATAATAAAGGTACAATAAACCCCTGTCTTTTTAAAATATGTTCATGCAACGTGTTAAATATTTCAGTGCTGTTTGTCACAAGCACACAGTATACATTATGCTATATGATCCCTCCCCTAACATTCCTGCTATTGTTTTAAGGCACCATTCCTTAAGTTCTATCCTTCCTGTAAGTTCCTCAATTATAAAACTAACTACCAACAAAACAGATATTGAAACACTCACAGTTCACCACCTTTAATTAATAAAATAGTATAGTATTATAAAAAAAATGCCATCTCTACAGCAACATATTCCTTGCCTGGGAAAAAAGTTTGTAGTTGGTACAGAAAATAATACAGAATAATACAAATATCATACATGCCAGATTCAACCTCTACTAATATGTTGTACACTCCTACTTAAAAATAAGGGATAGGCTGGTAGGTAATTAGTTCCCAGCTTTAACAGCCTTTGGTGGGGATTAACAAAGAATGGCACAGGCATTAAGCATGGGCCACTTTTCTAAACTAAGAAAATGGAGCAGATCCAGCTCCCGGGTACGAGTTAATTAGGAACAATCTACTCTATCTTCTATGTCGTCCCTGTGTCAGGCATGGCATACAGTGCCGGAAAGCTTAGCAGTAGAGTTGGGCAAACAGTTCAAGCTGAGCAAAAGTTTGGGCCAAACATCACCTGTTGCCGAACACTTGAGTTTGCTGGGCGTTTGGCAGGATGTTCTTAGCAACGGATAAGTCATGAATGAAAAGAAAAAACATTGCCAGCAATAGAAAAAAATGAGGAAAAAAAACAGCGTGGGGTTCCCCCTCAATCCATACCAGGCCCTCCAAGTCTGGTATGGATTTTAAAGTATTACTAAACCCACAACAGTAAAATCTGTCTGTATATGCAGAATAGCATGCTTGCTCTACTCACTGTTTAACTTAAGGGGTTAATCCTTTGTATTGTGTAAAAAGGCTGTTTGATCTTGTATGGCCAGATCCTTCTTGCCCTATCTACTATATTAGATTCTACTATACTATACTACATGCAGGCAGTGTGGAAAGGTTGCAGATGCTCTGTTCAATCTTACTGTTTCTTTCTGCAGTGCATTTCTAGAGGCAGTGATTGTTTAACCACTTCAGCCCCGGAAGGATTTCCAGCTTTAGGACCGGAGCCCTTTTTGCGATTTGGCGCTGCGTCGCTTTAACTGACAATTGCACGATCATTTCTGATCGCCGCTATAAACAAAAGAAGAGCGACAATTTTGCAAAAAAACCCAAATTTCTTACTTTTTGCTAAAATACAAATGCAAAAAAAAATATAAAAAAACATTTTTTTTCACCGTTTTTGGCCGATTTATATTCTTCCTCATATTTGCGATAAAAAAAATCGCAATCGGCGTTTATTGATTGGTTTGCGCAAAAGTGGTCGCGTTTACGGATGATGAGAATTCATTTTTGGGGTTTTTCATTTTTTTTTATTTTTTACTAATAATGACGGCGATCTGCGATTTTTAGCGGTACTGCGATATTGCAGCGGACATGTCGGAACGTTTTGACACTTTTTTGGGACCATTGGCATTTATACAGCGATCAGTGCTATAAAAATGCACTGATTACTGTGTAAATGCCATTGGCAGTGAAGGGGTTAACCTGCAGGGGGCGCGCTAAGGGTTAAGTATGTTCCCTGGGCGTGTTCTAACTGTAGGGGGACTTGCCTAGCTGGGGAAAGGAAGTGGTCACAGCCTTCACTTACAGGAAGGCTGTGATCACAGCCCTTCCCCCTCACACAGAGCGGAGGTCCGTGTTTACTTACACGGACCTCCGCTCATTCGCTCCGGGGTGGGCATCGCGGGTGGCCGGCGGCAATCGAAGCCGCCGCACCCGCTCCCTGGACCCCCCCGGACACAGTGAGCGCGCGCGCCTCCGGCGGCGCGCGCTCACAGTGGCTCTGTATCGCGCCCGCCGTCGTATGACGGCGATTTGCGTTACAGAGCCACTCTGTCGCCGTCAATTGCCGACCAGCGGTCGGCAAGCGGTTATTTGTGAACTGAGCATGTCATTGGCAAAGCACCAATCAGCTCTGGCCGGATTGTGGGTGAAGGGTCACTGATGCAAAGGAAGTTACATCATCAGAGAGTGAAATCTCCTCCTATATGAACACTGTGGAAGCCCTGGTTCTTTGCAGTTTATCACCTAACTGCAATATACAGATAAAAAAGGGTATATAGCAGCAGTATTTTGATATAAAAAGAAGATTTAGAAGCTGTGTGCACTGTGAAATTGTTTTTATATTGCTGGGTTTAGTAACACTTTAAGGGGAACTCCACACCAAAATTGAAAAAAAAACGGTGTGGGGCCCCCACCAAAATCCATACTAGACCCTTAACTGAGCATGCAGCATGCAGCATGGCAGGTCAGGAAAGGGAGGGGGAGACAAACGAGTGCCCTCCCTCCTGAACCATACCAGGCCACATGTCCTCAACATGGGGCGGTGCTTTGGGGCAGGGGGGCTCCCCCCAAAGCACCTTGCGCCATGTTGATGGGGACAAGGACCTCTTCCCAAGAACCCTGTGTGGTGGCTGTGGGGGTCTGCGGGCCCACCCCATGTAAATGGGTATGGGGTACATAAAATGTCCCCCGATGTACATCCGTCGTCAATCATGATACCAGCCACACCTCTGAATCCCAAAAAAGAAAATAAATGCTCTGCCCACAACAAAGGCTAAGCCCGCTCTGCCGTTCAACAGTTCTTAAATAGGTAAGGGACAGGGCCACCTGATGATATCACCTGGTGGCACCGGCCCCTTGTGATGTTACTGACCCAGCATGCAGCGGCCAGTGATATCACAAGGGGGGAAGTGCCACCAGGTGAAGTCACCAGGTGGCCCCGCCCCTTACCTATTTAAAAACTGTCAAACGGCAGAGCAGGCACTCAGCGGTTAGCATTCGTCATGGACGGAGTGGGATTTTTCTTCGAGTCCGGTGGTGTGGCAGGCATTGTGATTGATGATGGATCTTCACGGGGGGATATTGTTTTTTATTTTTTCAATAAAGGAATTGTCAAAAACTACCTTCTGTCTTTATTTATTTTTGACACTGTACGCCATACTCATTCACATAGGGAGGGGGGCCGGGATCTGTGAGCTTCAAGATTATGATAAGCCCCCTTCCCGCCGACCCCCACAACCACCGCCCATTGTTGTCGGGAAGAGTCCCCCCCTTTCCTGACCTGCAAGCTCAGATAAGGGTCTGGTATGGATTGGGGGGGACCCCCACACCCATTTTTGTACTGCTGGCAATTTAAATGTCATTTTTCTTTATATACATTTATATTTTCTTTATAAATGTCAGTTTTGCTGCAGCAGGTTCTATACACAGTACAGATGTGCCACTTTACAGGCAGACTAAGGGACCCCCCCAGGCACTATTTTAAAGGAATTTTTCAATTTTACAGTATTGTTTCACTTTAAGCATCATTAAAATCACTGCTCCTGTAAAAATAATCTTTTTTAAAAACATTTTAGCATATACCTGGGCCCCCATACGATTTTTATGGGCAATAACTTGCATATAAGCATTCAAAATGGGCACTTTTGATTTTTCAAGTTTGGGTCCCATAAACTTTAATAGGGTTTATGGTTCGGTTCCGAACTTTTGCAAAGTTGGAGAGTTCTGGCGCGAACCGAACTAGGGGGTGTTCGGCCCAACTCTACTTAGCAGTCTGTTGCTTCAGCATCCTCTCCCTCTTCCCCACAGCCCAGCTGACACTGACATAAAGAGGGAGGAAGATGGCTGTTAACCCTGCATTTGTTGGGATTCAAGTGTTTGTAAATTCAAATGGTTAAAATTGATCTAGCCTTCATGTGTTTGTTCATTAAGCATTGCAGTGTGATTTATTTTTATTATTCCAATCCCAAATACTTTTTTTCTTTGTGCTCATTTGTGGTCAGGTCCTCCCTCTGCTCTGTATCCTGCTCTAAGGGAGCCAAGTGGGAGGGGTCGAGATTCCCTTCTGTTGTAGGTAAACAGTATAGTCAGTGAATGAAGGCTGGAGGAGAGGGGAGGGGCAGAGAGGATAGGGGAGGGACGGTGAAATTTTATTATCGTAAAGCGTTTGTTAACCCCAAAAAAAAAAACAGATCCTGTACCCTTAAAGCATGTTATACAGCACAGTGCTTGTGCTGTGTCATTTGGCCCCCCGTATCTCCTGAAATACCTGGCAGACCCTGCCTGGCTATACCCTTCCCCCTGTACTTAGACTATGATATGTCAGGGCTGCTGAACCTTGACACTGTTGTCTAAGTATGTGCCTCTGTCAGCCACAGCCCTGCTCTCGGCCTCCTGTGACCTCTCCTCCATCCTCTCCCCCCTCCCCTCTCTGACTGTCTGCTTGTGTCAGCGTCCGCCCCCCCCCCCCCCCCCCCCCCCTCCCCCGCTCCTGCTGCTCTCATATTTTCAACTAAATCCTGTAATCCCCTCTGTACCATAATAGTAAATTGCCCTGTGTCTGTGTAATGTAAAAAAAATCTGCCTATCTGTACCTATATGAGTGCGGCTCCCGGCGCTCAGTCTCTCTCTCTCCTCTCTCACCCTCCTCCTCAGCTGAGCGCCAGAAGCCGAGTTTATATATAGGTACAATCCAGCAGTTTTTTTACATTACACAGGCACAGGGGCACTTATTATTATGGTATAGAGGGAATTACAGGATTTAGTGAAAGTGGCTTAACAACCACTTTAATCCATATCAATCCAGCGCTGTTCACATGTTCCTCGGTCGTCCAGGACTCTCCCACCTGATTGGCTGAGACACAGCCGCTGCCAGCTTTGCCATTGGCTCCCGCTGCTGTCAATCAGTTAGCCAATGAGGAGAGAGAGTGGGTGGGGTGGGGCCAAACCACGGCTCCATGTCTAGATGGACACAAGGAGCTGCGGTTCAGCTCGGGCACCCCCACACCAACTCAACAGGATGGAGGGCCCAGGAGTGCTGGCGGGGGATCCGAGAAGAGGAGGATCTGGGCTGCTCTGTGCAAAACCTCTGCACAGAGAAGGTAAGTATAACATGTTTACTTTTTTTTTCTATAAAAATAACAGACTTTACAATCACTTTAATTTAAGCCTTTATTAAAACAATATAAAAAGATCCCACTCACCCACAAAGGTAAATTAATTGGGAGCAATTAAGGGCAAAACTGTGTGCCACTCTGAGCGCATTGTCCCAAGCCACACAGGGGATCAGTTCATAACCCAGAATCCGGATCGCTGATGTGCCGGCCATTACTAGGCGCTGAGCCACCATCTAATGTCCCAGTGCAAAAAAACTCCACCACACCATGAGAGGAACCAGGTCGCAACAGGACACATTTCAAGGAAATCTTCCTCTTCTTCAGCTGACCTGATGGTGGACATTTTTACACTTAATTGCTCCCGATGCATCTACTTTTCTGAGTAGGATCTTTTTACGTTGTTTTAATAAAGGCTTACACTGACATACTACACCAGAGCAGTGGCACTGTCTGTCCCATTCCCCTCTTTTGTCTTCAGTTTGAATTGTTCTTGTTGGTGACAGATGTGCCTTAAAATATAGGAATACATACCTTGTTGTCTATATCTATTTGTAAAACAAATAACTGTATGTATTGGATAGTGTATATGGAGGTTTTCAATTTGAGCATGTTGGTAACTATGTAATTATATTCCCCAGATAGCAAGGATAACTTGCCACAAATAGTGACAGTTCGAATTTGTAAGTCTGTTCACTTGCTGCACATTTCACTGCCAAGTTGTACACTTGCAGAGCACCTGAAGCACAATTTCTAGGTGACACTTTTCCAATTTGTAGCAAATTTTCTTGGCAAGTTTCTAGCAAGAGCAAAGTTGCCGTGGTGAGTCTACGGTAAGAGCTCTGCAAGTCTACAGCATGAAAATTTATCCACAGTGACCCCTTTGGTGGGATGACTATTGCACAACATAACTGAACCAGAACTTGCAGAATGTTTGCAAAGTAAGGTGATCTGGAGTCATGCAATGCAGACTTGCAGCAGTTGTGCAACAAACTTGTGAAGCCTGGCAAGTCTAGCAATTATTCAGCAAGTCCTTTTTAACCACTTCCCGCAAAATCAAGTACCTGTACATCATTTTGCTGAAGTGGTTGTACTGGGGTGATGCTTGCAGATGCAGGCATCACCCTGGCACCATGTTTTAGAGCCGATGGTCGGCTTTCATGTTGTAACAACCAATGTGGCTAAGCAGCCACTCGGCTGTTATTACAAGGAGTGGGAGGGGATGTCCAATACTCCCTCCGCCTTCCGCAACTCTGCCCGTCCGCCGGCTGGCCGGAGACCCAAACAAAGCCGAATTCAGCTTTGATCGGGTCTCTGTTGTAGAAACCCGGAAGTGACGTTGTTTACTCGGCAGCCAATGGCACCAGTTTTTAAAATATGTCAGTATTCAAAAACACCGACCTTGGCGTTTTAAACACTTTTCAATTGCAGAGGAGAGATTTGGGGGTCTTTTAGACCCCAGATCCCTTAATAAAGAGTACCTGTCACTGCCTGTTACTATCACAAGGGATGTTTACATGTCTTATGACAGCAATAAAGGTGATCAGAATTTTCTTTTTAAAGGGACAGTGTAAAAAAAAAAAATAAATAAAATAAATAACATTTTTTTTTTTAACGCACCCTATCCCTCCGTGCTTGTGCGCCAAAGAAAACAAATACGTAAGTATGCAAATGTAAACACTGTTCAAATCACACATGTGAGGTATTTCCACGATCATTAGAGTCAGTGCATAATTCTAGCCCAAGACCTCCTCTGTAACTCTAAACAGGTAACTGTTAAAAATGTTTAAATCGTCGCCGATGGAGATTTTTAAGTACCGTAGTCTGTCGCCATTCCACGAGTGTGCGCAATTTTAAAGCGTGACATGTTAGGTATCAATTTACTCAGTGTAACATCGTTCACATTATACAAAAAAATGGGGCTAACTTTACTGTTTAGTTTTTTTTTAATTCGTTAACCACTTCAGCCCCAAAAGAATTTACCCCCTTAATGACCAGGCCATTTTTTGTGATACAGCACAGCATTATTATAGTCGACAATTGCGCGGTCACAGGACATAAAATTGATATCCTTTTTTTCCCACAAATAGAGCTTTCTTTTGGTGGTATTTGATCATCTCTGTGTTTTTTTATTTTTTGCGCTATAAACAAAAAAAAAGCCGACAATTTGGAAAAAAAAACTATATTTTTTACTTTTTGCTGTAATGCATAGCCAAAAAAATAATGTAAAAAACTAATTTCTTAATCAGTTTAGGCCAATATGTATTCTACTACATATTTTTGGTAAAAAAATCACAATAAGCGTATATTGATTGGCTTGCGTAAAAGTTATAGCGTCTACAAAATAGGGTATAGATTTATGGTATTTTTTTTTTACTAGTAATGGCGGTGATCAGAGATTTTTAGCAGGGCTACGACATTGTGGTGGACAGATTGGACACTTTTGACACTTTTTTGGGACCAGTGACATTATTACAGTGATCAGAGCTAAAAATATGCACTGATCACTGTATAAATTACACTGGCAGGGGAGGGGTTAACACTGGGGGCAATCAAAGGGTTAAGTGTGTCCTAGGGAGGTGCTTTCTAACTGTGGGGGGAGTGGACGGACTAGGAGTACAGAGAGATGGCTGTTCCTGAACACTAGGAACAGACAATCTCTCTGTACTCCCCTGTCAGAAGGGGGATCTGCTTTGTTTACACAGGCAGATCCCCGTTCTGCATCTCTGTGGAGTGATCGCAGATGGCCGGCAGACATTGCAGTCGCCAGACCCACGCATCATCAATTAAGCCGCCCCACTGCAGTAAATTTTTTCCTCAAAAAAATTTGTGTTTGAAAAACTGCTGCGCAAATACAGTGTGACATAAAATAATGCAATGACTACCATTTTATTCTCTAGGGTCTCTGCTAAAAAATATATATATAATGTTAGGGGGTTCTAAGCAGTGGCGGCTGGTGTATTTTTTATTTGGGGGGGCGGCAAACCACCCCCCCATGCTGCCTACCGGTCGGCCCACCGGCACTTACCCCATCTAGGTGGCGGGCATTTGATGAGCTGTGGCAATCGGGGCACCTGGCAGTGGCGGGGAACGGGCATCAGCGGGCATCCAAGGAGCAGTGGGGATCGGGGCACCAGGCAGCGGCGGGGATCAGGCTACGGCGGGCATCCTGGCATTGTGTAGCGGCTCCCGTGTCTTCTCCTCCTCCTCCGGCATGCATCTCCTCCCCTCCTCCTAGGCATCCAATAGGATTGCCTGTCCTTTTAGCCAATCGGGTGACGGGTATCAGACCTGCTTCCTGATTGGCCGGGAGAAGGATCATTGTTGCAACACAGCTGGGTGGTTCTAAGTAATTTTCTAGAAAAAAATACTAATTTTAAAGTGGAACTTCTGCTTATTTGACCCCCCCCCCCTCCGGTGCCAAATTTGGCACCTTTCAGGGGGAGTGGGGTACCTGTTTTTGACAGCGGCGAGGTATGTTCAGCCCCCTCCTCCTCCTTCCCCTGCTGCAGAGCCTGTGAGAGAGTGCAGCGCTCATACAGAGTAGTGGTTCCCTTACCAGCAATGGTGGCAGCAGCACCCGACAGCTGATGTAAACATCGGCTGGAGTGCCGACATCGCTGGACTCCAGGACAGGTAAGTGTCCCAATATTAAAAGTCAGAAGCTACAGTATGTGTAGCTGCTGACTTTTAATTTTTGAAAGGGGACACCACTTTATCTTGTAAACAACAAATGTCAGAAATAGGCCTGGTCTTGAAGTGGTTAAACTTGCAGCACAAGTGTTTGCTATCTGGGTCATAACATTCACACTTTTGTCCAACCAATAATATTTTTCATCATTTGCTGGCCCTTTTGATTAGTTTTACTAGTTATATGCCCCAAAGCCTCCATAGTTGGTCAGTTATGGGAACATTTTTCATTATACTGGTATAAGCACCTGCAATCTGTTTTTAAATTGGTTGTGCATAAAGCCAATGGCCACCAACACTCAGAATGTAAAACATGGAAAGATAGCCCTGCAAGCCAATCAGATCTCTGTTGCCTTATGTAGCACTCTTGGCTGGTCATAAATGGCCCAATAATTGAAAGCAATGTGTACAATAACCTGGTCATTTATCATCTCTAGGGGGTGCTCATTACAGATTTTACAATTTGTGATAACATGTATGGCCTAAGCTACATTGGCATTTTTAGCAATAAAACCTTGCTACTGAAATCCCAGGGGAATATTTGCAGAGCAGCAATCACAACTAGATGGAAACAAATGGTTCTCTGTTGCTAATGCTTGCATCATGCACAGTTACTCCCTACGACATATTATTTGTACAACTTTCACCATAGGGAGCCATTTGTTCTAGCTGTTGAATGAAACCAATGCTTTTCTGTGGCACTTAGGCCTACAAACTAATAAAGCTGTGCCCCTAGCTGATAACAGGTCAAGGTAAACATTCACTGTTGGTTGTGTTTGAGGACCTGAATCAAGCAACACTGATTTAGAAACAACTGGTTGTCATACCCATTACTATAAATCACATAAAATGTGTACTGATCCGCAGAAAAGTAGATTTAAAATGTATCTATGGGCTCTTTTTTTTTAGTTTTGGATAGCGCAGGGAAGGGTTACAAAACCAGTTTTCTGTCTCCCATGTGGTAATTTGACTTTCTGCCACGGAGATGCAACAGGACATGAGAGGAAATATCCCCAAAGCAAGGGGGCAAACAGAAGGCTAAATCTCCACACTGAGGACACATACAGCATTAAAGCCCATACAGAGGTTATGCCCCTTCCCCACTCCAGCCAGCTACTGGCTTCCTGCCAAAGAGAGGTGTAGTGAGGACTACTAAGCCCATCAGTAGTGCTGAAAGAATGCGCCATAACCGGATTGGCTCCCCTGCCTGTCATGTTGGCATCTCTGCATTAGGTGCCCACGATGTTCAGATACTGGAGGAACGTACAGCAATTACTTTCGGTGGTTGCAGCCCAGCCATATAGAGGGACCTTAGAATTAACTTAAGGAACCGCACGCTGATTGTGCGCTGGAGCCTTTTACCATTGTTGGTTTCTAAGGAGCTAGGTACGGGCTGTTGTGTGGGCATTAACTTTAGCTATGCACTGGTCCTGTGGACAGAAGTAGTTGGGGCTACTATCATACGTACGCTGCCACGGAGGCACCAGGAAAAAATATTGCCTTTATATACGCTTGAAGCCTAAAAAAAAATATATACAAATTTTCAAATTAAATTTTGAATCTCATTTGTTGCGGTAAAACAGTACAAGCAGTTTTGACACATTGGTATTTTAAAGCCTCTAAAGACTTAGGAGTTATTTGAGCAGCTGTTTGGAGCATTAGCCACGGAACAGTACTCAAATCTGCTCCAAACAAGAGCAGTATTTGTGTCCTGTACTCCTGTGTTTAATTTCATATCAGCATAAGCAAATGTTCCCTTTTATATGGAGTATGTTAAACCATAAAACTGTACACAACCCATTGCTTTGTATAAATCACGGTGTTGTATGGTAGCACAAAGCACCACCAGATGGCGATGATTCCTAGTAGTGCACACATCTTTCATGTCAGACTTCAAGTAGTAACAAGGGAAGTCTATGTATCATCAACAGATTATCTACTTAGTTTGGCGCTGAAACTATATTTTTTTTTTTAGAACACATGCAAGTGATGTTTTCCAATTATCTATTTTTTACTTTTTTTTACATAATATAATCTTTTAATATTCAAATTATTAGTGATTCTTCAGTTTTCTGCATTCTGGTATGCCAAATCACATAGTACTACAATGAAAAGCCAACTAAAATCATAGGTGTGCGCAGCCTATGATATTAGGGTGTGCACCCCAAAGTCCAAACACGCATGCGTGTGTTTGTAGGTATGTAATATGTATATATACACACACACTCTTATAAAAAACATTTTAAAATGTATTAATACATGGACAATGTTAGTAGGGCAGAAGTTGGTGTCAGTAGGGCAGTGGACATTTTTTTTAGAAGCCCATTGGGAGGCTTTGGTGAAATATCAGCAGAGGGAATCTGCACCGCACAGGGTGGTTAGGGCGTGCCCAGGCACACCCGGCACACACCCTTCGCATGCCTATGACTACAATGAATATATTCAGTGGACTTTCCAGTTCTGTCCACATGTCTCAGAAAAACAAACCAAACGATGGTGTCAAATTTCCCCAGTGGATCTTCCATAATATAAAATTAATAAATAACTCAGAATTCTGTTTTAAGACAGTGACACCTTCTTTAACCACTTCTCTAAGGGTGGACGTACTATGACGTCCTGCCTTTGAGAAGTGATACCTGATTCCGATACCGTTTAGTTCTTCAGACGATTCTGCGTCTGATAAAAGTGGTCTTAGCGGCGGATTCGCCGCAAGATCACTTTTATCAGCGGCGGGAGAGGTGCCCCCCCTCCCGCCGCTTTCCGGTCATCTCCGCCGCTTACCGGACCCTCCGGCAGTGGCAGAGATGATCCGATCCTCTCCCCCCAGTTTCCGGGATCTGAGTGAGCGGCTGAAGCCGCTCACTCGGCTCCATAGTATGGCCGGGCGGAAATGACGTCAAAAGTCAGTTCCGCCCAACGGTCTTAAAGGGACCGTTTATTTTTTTGGCCTGTCATTTTTTTCAATTTTTTTTTTTTTTTATGCAATTTAGTGTAAATATGAGATCTGAGGACCCCAGATCTCATATTTAAGAGGACCTGTCGTGCTTTTTTCTATTACAAGGAATGTTTACATTTCTTGTAATAGGAATAAAAGTGATCAAAATTTTTTTTTAAAAAAAAGAACAGTGTAAAAATAAAAAGTAAAAAGGGAAATAAATAAAAAAAAAAAATTTAAAGCGCTCCGTCCCGCCGAGCTCGCGCGCAGAAGCGAACACATACGTAAGTCCCGCCCACATATGAAAACGGTGTTCAAACCACACATGTGAGGTATCGCCGTGATCATTAGAGCGAGAGCAATAATTCTAGCACTAGACCTCCTCTGTAACGTAAAACTGCTAACCTGTAAAAATTTTTAAACGTCGCCAATAGAGATTTTTAAGTTGCAAAGTTTGTCGCCATTCCGCGAGCGGACGCAATTTTTAAGCATGACATGTTGGGTATCATTTTACTCGGCATAACATTATCTTTCACAATATGGAAAAAAAATTTACCTAACTTTACTGTTTTCTTATTTTTTAACTAAAAGAACTGAATTTATTTTTAAAAATGCACGCTTGGAAGACCGCTGCGCAAATATGTGTGACATAAAGTTTTGCAATGACCGCCATGTTATTCTCTAGGGTGTTAGAAAATATATATATATATAATGTTTGGGGTTCTAAGTAATTTTATAGCAAAAATACCTGTTTTTAAGTCGTAACACAGAACCCAAAAAACAGGCCTGCTATGGAAGTGGTTAATGTCATGTGGTAAGGGGCAAAAAGACAGAATTAAAGGTGAGAGAAATTTGGGCACAAGTGTTAGCTAGAAATATTCTAATTCTAATATTTCACCTATTAATGCCCAACCAGAACTGAACTGTCAGTAGATACTAGATGAAGAAATGTATTACATGGTCATTCATATATTAGATATGTAGCGCTTATCCCCAAAGGAGACACTATATTATCCGGTCCTTTGTTCCCAGAGCCCATGACTCTGTAAGCAGCACCAGGCTCTCTGACACCCCTGGGCTGAAGAGGGAATATTTATTATGAATATATATGTATAGATACAGTACATATACAGTATATACAGCAACCAGAAAAAAACCCTCAAACAATTATAAAAAAACAACAGCAAATAGGATATGCAGTTGGCTAACAAATATAAAAACAGTAGACATTAGGGTATACAGTTGATAATAAGACAATGGTCCAGAGAATGACCCCTAAACTCTATACTAGGGAGAGTCCTGCCTTAAGCCTTGTACATACTAGTACAAACCTTGGCAGCCCAGATGTCTTGGAACGACATTCCCCATGATGCTCATTAGGGATGGGCCCGCGGTTCAAGTCGAACTTAAGTTCGACTTGAACATTGGACGTTTTCCCATTCGTCGAATTTAGAACATTATGGGGCATTTGCAGCGACTTCACCACCGTGGAGCACCCCATAATGCATTGTGCCCAGACAGCGCACACAGATCCTCCTCCATGGGAGGGCTGCCACCGTCTGCGTTGGCTTTGCTTTGACATTTTATTTATAGTGCAGGGTGACCCCGCCCCCTTCTGACATCATGTGACGTCGGAGGGGTGGGTTGCTCAATTACGTCATTGGGTGGCCCCGCCCTTCGCTATAAATAAAATGTCAAACCAAAGAGAGCTCAGTCGGCGGGAACCCTCTCATGGAGGAGGAGCTGTTAGTTTTTTTTTTTTGATTTTTTTTTGGGTCCGTCGCTCGCCGTGATTGACGATGGATTACAACGGGCGATACTTATTTTTATTTTTTAATAAAGGACTTGTCCCTAATGGTTTCCTGTGTTTTTTTTCCTTTTTTGACACTTTTGGTGTAGTAGTAGGGGTACGATGTACCCGATACTAATTCACATGGGGGGGTCGGGTTTCTGGGGGCCCCCTTATTAAAGGGAACTTCCAGATTCCGATAATCCCCCCGCCTGCACACTCCCACAAACACAGCCCAGGGTTGTGGGTAAGAGGCTCTTGTCCCCATCAACATGGGGACAAGGTGCTTTGGGGTGGGTGGTGCAGAGCCTCCCTGCCCCAAAAAACCCATACTCCCCATATTCAGGGCATGTAGCCTGGTATGGCTCAGGAGGGGGCTCGCTCATCCCCCCTATCCTGGGCGGCCAGGTTGCATGCTCGAATAAGGGTCTGGTTTGGATCTTAGGGGGGACCCCACATCAATTTTTGTTTTAATTTTGGCACGGGGTTCCTCTTAAGATCCAAACAAGTGCTTTTTATGTATATTGCCAGGGAACTAGCAATACATTACAGCCGCGATAATAGATGACACTTTTTTCCTTTGGAAATGTAATTTTGCTCTGGCTATGTTCTAAACATCACAGAGGTGTGCTCTTTTACAGGCAGACTAAGGGGGCCCCCCAGGCACGATATTTTAAGTAATATTTCCTTTTTATTGTTTCACTTTAAGCATTATTAAAATCCTCCTGAAATAACGATCGATTTAAAAACTTTTTTTTGCATTGATACATGTCCCTTGGGACAGGACCCAGGTCCCCATACACTTTTTAGGGCAATAACTTGCATATAAACCTTTAAAATTAGCATGTTTGATTTTTCATGTTCAGGTCCCATAGACTTTAACGGTGCTCGAATGTTCGCTCAAATTTTTTGCCTGTTCACATGTTCTGGTGTGAACCGAACCGGGGGGTGCTTTGCCTATCCCTAATGCTCATGCACTCTGCAGTGTATTTGAGTATCATGTGAAATGTAGTTCCAAAACATCTGGGTCATGCCCTTTCAACAGAAGCCGGAAGCAGTACACAGGGGTTGAATGTCAACTGGTTTCTATTGAACCAGCCGATGCCACCCGACATTCAGCCCATGTGTACTAGGCTTAAAGTTACATAGTTACGTAGTTAGACAGGTTGAAAAAACACACAAGTCCATCTAGTTCAAACAAAATAAATAAATAAATAAAACAGGAAAAATATATATAACCATACAATCCCTTATACAATCCTTCACCCACAGTTGATCCAGAGGAAGGCAAAAAAATTACAGCAAAGCATGATCCAATTTGCTATAGCCGGGGAAAAAATTCCTTTCAGATCCCCGAGAGGCAATCAGATTCACCCTGGATCAACTTTACCTAAAAAGTTAGTACCCAGTTATATTATTTATATTAAGGAAAGAATCCAGGCCTTTTTTAACCACTTCCCGACCACGCGCCATGTTTTCACGGCGGCAGTCGGGATGCTGAGCGCGAATCGCCGTAAATAAGCGGCGATCTGCAATCAGCCACCAGGGGGCGCGCGCCGGGATGAGCGGCTACAGGGAAAGAACGGGGAACCGCCGATGTAAACACGGCGGTTCCCCGCTCTGTTAGTAGGGGCATGGAAGATCTACTGATCCCTGTCACTGGGATCAGTTTGATCTCTCATGCCCATGTTAGCCCAACCCCCCCACAGTAAGAACACACCCAGGGTAATACAGTAATCAGTGGACATTTAAATTTCTGATCGCTGAATAAATGTCATTGGTCCCAAAAAAGTGTCAAAAATGTCCGACATGTCCGCTGCAATATCGCAGTACCGCTAAAAATCGCAGATCACCGCCATTACTAGTAAAAAATAAAAAAAAATAAAAACCCCAGAAATGAATTCTCATCATCCGTAAACGCGGCCACTTTTGCGCAAACCAATCAATAAACGCTGATTGCGATTTTTTTTATCGCAAATATGAGGAATTATATAAATTGGCCAAAAACGGTGAAAAAAATGTTTTTTTATATTTTTTTTGGATTTGAATTTTAGCAAAAAGTAAGAAATTTGGGTTTTTTTGCAAAATGGTCGCTCTTCTTTTGTTTATAGCGGTTATCAGAAATGATGCAGTGGCGATCAAATACCACCAAAAGAAAGCTCTATTTGTGGGAAAAAAAGGACGCAAATTTTGTTTGGGTGCAACGTCGCACAACCGCGCAATTGTCAGTTAAAGCGACGCAGCGCCGAATCGCAAAAAGTGCTCTGGTCCTAAAGCTGGAAAACCTTCCGGTTGGTAAGTGGTAAAAGCAATCTACTGTGCTGGCCAAAACTACCTCTGAGTGGAGTCTATTCCACATTTTCACAGCTCTAACTGTGAAGAAACCTTTCCGTATTTGGAAATGATTTTTTTTTCCTCTAGACGTAAAGAGTGCCCCCCTGTCCATTGTGATGACCTTAAAGTAAATTACTTCACACCAAGTTCACTATATGGACCACTTATGTATTTGTACATGTTGATCACATCCCCCCTTAATCTCCTCTTCTCAAGAGAGAATAAATTCAGTTCCTGTAATCTTTCCTCATAGCTGAGCTCCTCCATGCCTCTTATTAGTTTGGTTGCCCTTCTCTGCACTTTCTCCAGTTCCCCGATATCCTTTTTGAGAACTGGTGCCCAAAACTGAACTGCATATTCCAGATGAGGTCTTACTAATGATTTGTACAGGGGCAAAACGATGCCTCTATCTCGAGTCCATACCTCTCTTAATACAAGAAAGGATTTTGCTTGCTTTGGAAACCGCAGCTTGGCATTGCATGCAATCATTAAGCTTATGATCTATCAAAACCCCCAGATCCTTCTCCACTATGGATTCCCCCAGTTGTACTCTCCCTAGTATGTATGATGCATGCATATTCTTAGCCCCCAAATGCATAACTTTACATTTATCAACATTAAACCTCATTTGCCACATAGTCACCCAATTAGACAGTGCATTGAGGTCTGCTTGTAAGTTGGAGACATCCTGTAAGGAGGTTATTCCACTGCATAGCTTGGTGTCATCTGCAAACACTGAAATAGTACTTTCAATCCTATATCATTTATAAATATATTGAAAAGTAAGGGTCCCAACACTGAACCTTGGGGTACACCACTGATAACCTTAGACCATTCAGAGTATGAATCATTAACCTATACTCTCTGAATTTGGTTTTAGCCAGTTATCTATCCATTTACAAACTGATCTTTCCAAGCCTGTAGACTTTACTTTACACATCAGCTGTGTGTGGGGAACGGTGTCAAACGCTTTTGCAAAATCCAAGTATACCACGTCCACAGCCACCTCTCTGTCCAAGGGTTTACTTACCTCCTCATAAAAAGAAATCAGGTTTGTTTGACAACTTCTGTCTTTCATGAATCCATGCTGTCTGTTGCTTAAATCATTTTTTCCAACTCATCTATGTGGTGTTTTATTAAACTCTCCAGTATCTTCCCAACTATAGAAGTTAAACCAACAGGTCTATAGTTACTCGGTAAAGACTTTGATGCCTTTTTAAATGTGGGCACCGCATTGGCCCTATGCCAATCCAGTGGTACTATTCCAGTCATTAAGGAGTCCCTGCAAATTAGATACAATGGCTTTGAAATGACAGAGCTCAATTCTTTTAGGATCCGTGGGTGGATGCCATCTGGTCCAGGTGCTGTATCTACCTTTATTCTGTCTAAATACTTCTGGACCATTTCACTTTTGAGCCATTGTGGATCATTTGTGGCTGTGTCACTACCACCCCCATCGTGGACATGAGCTCCCCCATGATCCTTTATATACGCAGAGCTGAAGAATGTATTTAATCAGTTTGCCTTCTCTTTGTCCCCCAGTCACACACTCTAGGTTATCTTGTAAAGGGCCTACATGCTCAGACCTGACCTTTTTACTATTAATATATTTGAAGAATTTTTTGGGGTTTGTCTTTCTATCTTTTGCAATCTGTCATTTGTTTTGAATTTTTGCATCCTTGATTTCCTTTTTTACATATTCTGTTATATTCTTTGTACCATTTAAAAGATGATAGTGATACTAAAGTCTCAGTTTTTTTGCTTAAAAATAACAAACATGTTATACTTACCATACCTGCTCTATGCAAAACTACTGCCCAAATCCTCCTTTTTTTGGGTACTTCTTCTGCTCTCCTGGCCCCTCGATCCTGTTGAGTGGCCCCACAGCAATCAGCCTGCTATGGGGATACCCAAACCACAGCTCTGTGTGTCCATTCAGACATGGAGCCCCGGCTAGGCCCTGCCCCTCTCTCTCCTCACTGGCTCACTGACTTTGACAGCATGGCGCTCCACTGCTGTCTCAGCCAATGAGGAGGAGAGTCCCAGGCAGCCAAGTCTCTCCTGCAACATCGCTGGAAAGAGATGGGGCTCAGGTATGTACTGGGGGGGGGGGGGGGCTGCTGCACACAGAAAGTTTTTTATCTTAATACATTGAATGCATTAAAATTAAAATGGAGTGTTTAAGATAAGTTCTACCAAACACCGGTAAAGGTACTATTCCTCTTTAACAGGATGCAGACAACTCCTGGGGTGACAGCTGGTCTCCCTCTGTTCTCCAGGGGTGGCTCAGCTAAGTCAGTGACAGCAGCACTCTTCCCAATGATCAGACAGCAGCACCAGTCAGAAACAGTAGAGTTCTTATGTACCAAGAGATGTCCACTACTCTTCCTTTCTGCATCCCTGTTACAAAATGTTCTGCTGCACAGCCTGTCTTCCACAATGTCCTCACCACCTCTGCCTCCAGCCTGGGAAAATACCTTCCTTCTCCTATCCACATGGCAGATATACAGTCCCTCCTCCAATCTGAAAATAAAGGCTCAGTCTGTCTGGGAACTACATCTCCCACAAGTTGCACCCCCCCCCCCCCCAGGCCCTCTCCTTACCTCAATCCACACCAATCCATATCTCCTTCCTCTGTGCCCTCCTTCAGCTAATAACAATGTGTATAGCATACATATTGGCTCACGTAAAATGGCTGCCTCCAGCATTGAGGACTCTTCATTGCTCATGCTCTTTCTCAAAATGGTCGATGCAGTTAAGCTTTGCAGGTGTAGCATCATAAATTGAAAACCCACAGAGATGGAAACAGGAAGTGGCATTTCCACAAAAAATAATAACTGCGTATGTGTCCTTCCTCGTTCCAACATCATACCACAGTATCAAATAATGTTACGGAAGTGACGTTACGCACATTTCAAACAAAAAAACATACAGTATCTCACAAAAGTGAGTACACCCCTCACATTTTTTTAAAATATTTTATTCTATCTTTTCAAGTGACAACACTGAAGAAACGACACTTTGCTACAATGTAAAGGAGTGAGTGTACAGCTTGTATAACAGTGTAAATTTACTGTCCCCTCAAAATAACTCAACACACTTCCAGAGACTACGCTGGAACTGTACCAATCGGAAGGTGTACGAGTTGCAAAGCGCAGATCTCAGGAATAAATTCTTACAAAAGGGATACCCAGTGGACTTGATAAAGACTGCCTATGAAACATTCACTGAGTACAATAAAAAATATAGGTCCATCACAAATATAGTCAAAAAACATTGGCATATACTACGGATGGACCCCAAACTTAAACCCATCTTACCCCCTGCCCCCCAGGTCACATTCAAAAGATCCTGCACCCTTAAAAATATTATTGCTCCCAGTAAATTAAAAAAACCCAGAAGGGGGAGAATCATGGACATACAGTACGTTCTTTCTTTGATAAAAGAACCGGTATGTTTCAGTGCAAGAAAAGAGGATGTCTGACATATCAGTTCATCCAACATGGTCAGCCCTCCTTTGTGGACAGAGGTGGCAACAGCTTCGATATCAGACAGTTCATAACCTGCTCCACGGAATACGTTGCTTACATACTTAAGTGCCCCTGCAATTTATTATACATGGGCTGTACGAGACGCACCCTACGGAAACATTTGGGTGAGCCCCGACTGTTCATACAAAAGGGGTGCACTGAACATAGTGTTCCTCGGCACTTCAAATCTCACCATGCCAAAAACATTCATGTCTCAGTGTGACAGCTATTGAGTATATTCCAGGGGGATCCTTGACTGACAATAAGAGATTCACACTCTTGTGTATGCGAGAATCCTTCTGGATTTATAAATTAGCATCTCTATCCCCCAATGGGTTAAACGAGGACCTAGAGGTACATAGTATCCTCTAATGCCTTTGATTTTATCATTTTCCTTCCCAAGTTCCTACTTTTAGTCACAAACCTATCCAGTTTCCAAATTTATCCCAAGGTCCATTCATATTGGGTCATATGTTAGCACCATAGAGCTTCCAATATAAGTATACCAGTTATAGACCATATCTGGGTTTTGTTGGTGTGTGCAGACTACAGTGCAGCTGGTGAGGCGGATATGTTGCATGCATGAATATTCCATCACATTCAGTAGAATACTACTATGTACTCTTACATCTGCCGTGGATAATCTATATGTATTGATTTTTAAAATCTTTTAGATAGAGTTATAGCAATGTTGTATATACAAGCAACAAAAGGTGCACCGCTAAGAACACCAGGAACACTCATGAATCAGTGTAAGCTGATACACACCTGAATCAGGTGCTCTGGCTCCGGATGTTCCTCTTCATCCAACAGACAATAAGGGATACAACAAATGAGCAGGCACACTGAAGATACGATGTCCAAAATGCTTTATTCCATACCCATAAAAACACAGCTGTGAACAAGGCCACAAGCCGAAACGTGTCTGCGTGTTCTGTTTTTATGGGTATGGAATAAAGCATTTTGGACATCGTATCTTCAGTGTTCCGGCTAATTCGTTGTATCCCCAATGTTGTATATAGACCTCAGTAGCTCAAGGTATAATATATAATTAATTCATATTCTTATATTTCTACTCAATTTATGTATCTACCTTATTCTGTTATTTTTTTGTCATCATTTGTGCTATTTTTGTATCTTATTACTGATGTATATCCTTCATGTACCCTCTTTTTTGCGTTGCTGTTTTTATGGTATATACATTATTCAGTTTTTATGATTTATTATTTATTTTTATTATTATCATCTTTTGCTTTTTTCTTTTTATTTTTATTTTATATTTGTTTCTTTTTCTTTTCTTTTCATTTTATCTTTATTATTCCAATTTATAATTCGCATTATCCTCAAGTTTAGTTGTGAAATTGTGAACACTGGTAATAATGGCTGTGCTGCAAGTGTCAAAATTGTCTAAAAATGTTGTATCCCTTTTAAAAATTAATTCCTGGGGGCGTGGCTGAGCAGCGTATGTCAGAGGACGTGCACCCCGACTGCTCCGCCGAAGATCCGTGATATTATCCTGACAGCGGACGAATAAACCCTGCTGAAGCTACTATAACATTGCCACAATACCTGGAGAGCACCACGGTACCCACATAAACGAACCTGGAGTGAGGCGACATGTCTAAAAAGCAACGAGATTCCCGAAGCGCGCCGGAGCAGGGCCTCCAAGATGGCGCCCAGCCCCAGCGCATGAATAAAGAAAGGTACAAGGAGGCCACACAAAAGCTCTTCTCCAAACAGGGAATTAAGGACTGCCTGATGGAATCTTCCTCCAAGGACAGCTCAGAGGCCCAATCAGAAGCCGAGGACACCGTTCATCTGGAAGACATGCAGGCTGAATCGGCCTGGGAAGGGGTAAGTGAGCTGATACCCTCCCCTGTCATGGCGCCCACAGACGGCCCCGAACCCACCATGAGAGATGTTTTCACTGCGGTCACGGGCTGCACTTCTTCTATAACGGCTCTCACTGCGGAGATACGGGGGGTAAAGGCTGAGGTCTCCTATATTAGACAAGATATGCAGAAACTGAGGGAACGAACGGCTGCTCTCAAGGAGAGAGTTAGCAGCCTGGAAGACGATATGATGCCTATGGCGAGGGACCTGAAACACAATATAATGGTCACCACTCAACATGTGGATAGACTAGATGAACTGGAAAATAGGATGAGGAGGAACAATGTAAGGGCAGTGGGAATACCGGAGAGGGCAGAGGGAAAAAACCCTGTAGCCTTTATTGAATCCTGGCTGCTGGCAAGGACTCTTTTACTCCTATGTTCTCCGTGGAAAGGGCTCACAGAGTACCCATGCGCCCCCTCCCTCCAGGCCACCCTCTGCGGGCTTTTCTGTTTAAATTACTGAATTATAAGGACAGAGACATAATCCTCTCAAAGGCCCCAACCATGCATGAAGCATTGGTTATGGACAATGCAAAAATGTCCTTGTTCCCGGATTATTCGGTGGCTGTACAGAAACAGAGGGCCAAATTCACGGATGTCAAGAAACGCTTGAGGGATCTCAACCTAGGGTATGCAATGTTATACCCAGCCAAGCTGAGGGTAGTGGCCAAGGATGAAGTCCTCTTCTTTGATAAGCCAACTGCCGCTATGGGGTG
The DNA here is from genome assembly GCA_018402905.1 of Glandirana rugosa. Lineage (NCBI taxonomy): Eukaryota > Metazoa > Chordata > Amphibia > Anura > Ranidae > Glandirana > Glandirana rugosa. The sequence continues at coordinate 557,500 of BLSH010527116.1, read as the reverse complement.
GTTGGATAGGGAGGAACAATCACTTAGACCCCCACGACAGGCAGCATCCTGATTTCAAGCAAAGAAGTTATATTACAAGTTGGTACGAGTCTGCTGTAAAACATCCTTTTGTTAAGGCGGATGTCAGTGAGAGGAATTTGCACTTAACAAAGACTCTTTTCCTAACTGCGGCTGCTATTAAAGTTCAAGGGCATAGAACTGAACTTTTACGGCTAGCCCCCAGAAGATCCTTTACGGATAATTAGATCTTGCACAAATGGTTTCCTGGTTCCAGTTGAGCCAATACGGTTTGGTTACTACTCGCCCTGAGGTTGCTGTACTTATTATACGCCCTGTTGTCTCCTGCAAAGCGGAAGCTTACCCACACCATCTGTCCTGCCTCTTCAGAAGCTGCACAAAACTGTCTCATGACTCTCTTCACAGACTAATCCACTGGAAACAGACAACCTGGCTTTATGGTCGCTCCACATGGATAGAACAACTGAGGGGACTTTGTTGGTAACATGGGCAGTTGGCATCATGGGGGATAATGTATCTGTCTGGTTAAGAAATGAATGATATATTAAGAGTGGTGTCATGGAACATTAGAGGTCTTGGCTCCCCTGTGAAGAGATTGGCCGTATTCCGTGCAGCCAAACAACTGAGGGCGGACATTCTTTGTTTACAGGAGACCCACCTTGCACCAGGCACAGACCATACCCTAGCGGCTAAATGCTACGGCCCTCAGTATCACGCAACTTACTCCTCATATGCAAGAGGAGTGAGTGTTCTGGTGAGACGGGGCCTGCCATTCACATGTATACGGATGGTTCTGGATCCCGAAGGGAGATTTGTATTCTTGCTATGTAAATTGTATGGGACAATTTGTATGGTAGCAGGGGTGTACATTCCGCCACCATTCTCAGCAGAGGTACTCAGATCACTGGCAAAATTTATGGCCCAATACCAAGACATCCCGCTGCTAACAGTTGGGGACTTTAATAACGTTTTAGATTCATCCATGGATAGATTTCCTTACAGCGTCACCCAACAATCTCCAGTAAGTAAATTAAACCTCTTTGCACGATTAATGGACGAGCTGGGTCTGAGAGATGTATGGCGAATGGGACACCCCTGCCAAAAAACGTATTCATGCCATTCGACTGCACGGGATGGACTGTCATGTATTGATTTAGGAATGGGCAATCAAGCGTGTCTACCCATGATAGTTGGGGTGGGATATGAATATAGGAGAATCTCGGATCATTCCCCCCTGTGGGTGGATCTGAGATTCCCCACAAAACGGAAGGGATATAGCTGGAAACTTAACCCGTTCTGGTTGGACCTTTTTCCAAATCCAGACCCAATTTGCAAGCTTCTGAAAACCTTTTTTGAGATGAACTTGGACACGGCTGAACTGGGGGTGGTCTGGGATGCCATGAAAGCTCACCTGAGAGGCCAAGTTATCTATTTGATTAATAGCATTAAGTCCTCTACTAAAGAATAGGAACTATTCATCCGGGAGGAGGCAGGTAGAGCAGAATCTAAATATGTTGAGGACCCCTCAGAAGAAACCAAGAGAGGGTGGTTGGCGGCCCAATCCATGATGAGACAGGTGGAACTACAAATTGCAGAAAATAAGAGATTCTTCTTACAACAAAAACATTATGAGGAGGGTGAAACCACAGGACACATGTTGGCCATGTTGATACGTAACCAACAGGGCAATACCCACGTAGAACATATACTAGATCTACAGGGGAACTTGCAAAAGTCCACACAGGACATTCTAGAAGTGTTTCGCTCCTTTTATGAGGATCTCTATTCCTCGAAGGCTCACCCTTCCAGGGAGGACATTTTGGGATTCCTGGATGGGTGCCCCTTACCTACCCTCTCACCCGCAGATGTAAAAACACTAAATGCCCCTATCACACAGGAATAACTCCTACTAGCGATTAAATAAGCCACTAACGGGAAGACGCCGGGAGCGGACGGACTTCCAGTGGAGATATATGGCAGATATGCGGAACAACTACTTCCGATAATGCTCAAAGTCTATAACAAAGCACTAGAGTCAGGAACACCCCCTCAGTCGATGAATGAAGCAATAATAGTCGTGCTTTTGAAACCTGGCAAGGATGCCCTCAGGACCGACTCCTATAGACCTATTTCCCTAGTAACAGCTGATGTATAACTTCTAGCCAAAGTTCTAGCCTCCAGACTATCTAAAGTTATACACAAACTGATACATAGAGATCAATGCGGATTCATTCCGAATAGATCCACAGCCCAAAACCTGAAGAGGTTATTTCTGAACCTACAAATCCCTGTAGACAACCCGGGAAACAGAGCTGTTTTCTCCTTGGACAGTGCCTTTGACAGTGTGGAGTGGCCATATCTGTGGGAGGTCTTGGAGCGCTTTGGGGTTGGAGCTACTTTTAAATGATGGATTCAGGTACTGTATGCATCCCCGTCAGCTAGGGTTAGAGTAAATGGGGAGTTATCCGGAGTCTACCCGCTACATCGGGGCACTAGGCAGGGGTGCCCTTTATCACCCCTGCTGTTTGCCCTGGCGGTAGAGGCTCTAGCAGCATACATACGGAAGTCTGCGGAGGTGATTGGATTTAGAAGAGGGCAAAGAGAGGAGGTGGTATCCATGTATGCAGACGACACCTTAATATACTTGGGTGACACTAAGGGCTCGCTAATAGAAGTAATGAAATTGATAAAGGATTTTGGCAACTTATCAGGTTTTACTATTAACTGGGACAAATCAGTGCTGATGCCACTAGACCCATTGCCAGAGCCGTTGCCGGAATGTGCAACAATGATAGAGGTAGTAACCCAATTCAGATACCTAGGAATACAAATCACACCGGAACCTACAGACTTCATATGTCTAAATTTGTTACCTCTTTTGTCCAAATTTAGAGAAAAATGTAGGAGTTGGTGTAAACTGCCTCTCTCGGTGGTAGGGAGAGCCAACCTAATAAAGATGGTGTGGTCCCCGCAGTTGCTGTACGTTTTTAATAATGCCCCAATTTGGATACCTAGGAAATGGTTTACAAAAATTGATACGCAATTCTGGGAATTAATATGGGGTAAGAAGAACCCACGTATTCAATTAACCACACTACAAAGGAGGAGGGATCAAGGGGGACTGGGGGTTCCCAACCCTAAATTATACTACCTAGCTGCCCAAGTTCAGCAACTAGGGGGTTGGGGAGATCTTGATACACTAGACCCAATTTGTAATATGATCATTCCAGAGAGATCTAACTGCCCAGCGCTGACACATCTAGAGGGTGGATTATCACATCTGCCTAATTCACTACCCACTATAGTACTCCTCACCCTAATATGGAAACAAGTTAGGCTCAAATTGAAGGTTGAAGGCTTTCTGAAGAGCACTCCATTATGGCACAACTTAGAATACAAGGAAATAATAAAACTAGAAGGCTTTAGGGAATGGGAAGTAGCGGGAATTAAATATATTTCACAATTATACCAAGGCACGGTCTTGAAGTCATTCTTAGACATTCAGCAGGAGTTCCAACTCCCGAGATCCCATTTTTATAAATACTTACAGCTACGTCACACCTTGGGAGCCCAGGCAAGAGTCTCCAGGTTGGTTCTAACCTCACACCCCTTACTGGGAGAAATACTCCAGGCCAAAGATAAAAAGGGAATGATTTCCAAAATGTATTCCGCGCTCCATGATGCTTTATACAATAGTAAAATATTACCGTGTAGAAAAGGGTGGGAGAAGGACCTGGGGGCTATAGAGGAAGAGACATGGGAAACATGTATGACAGTCGCTCCATTGGTTTCTCTGTCGGCTTCACAGAGATTATCTCATCTCTTTCTCCTGCATAGAACATATAGAACGCCAAAGCGGCTACATGATTGGGGATATAGAGACAATCCAATGTGCCCGAAATGCCAAAGTGAAGTAGGGGACTTTATCCATATGTTGTGACGTTGTCTGAAACTTTTTAGGTACTGGGAAGGAATAACCTCCACTATTTCACAAGTTTATCAGTACCAAATCAATAAAAATCCAATTGTATGTCTGTTGGGGGCACTGGATGAGGAACTGTTGACCCCGCATGCATACTTAGCAATCACAAGAATGCTTTACCTGGCACGCAAGCTTATTGCTCAGCATTGGATAACGCCCAGAGCTCCGACACAGGAACAATGGATAAAACAAGTGAACTCGATGCTGATTAGGGAAAGACTGACGTATATTCATAGAAGGGCGCCCAAAAAATTTCTATCCATGTGGCAGCCATGGTTGGATATCCCGGGCTTAGCACCACAGCAGCTAGTGCTAAATAGGCTTCTAGAGGCATAGGGATAGTGGGACACATACATACCTGCAGAGGAAATTCTAATCCGGAGCTTAAGATAAAGTGTGGCAACCAAGAAGGGCGAAAGGTTAAGTTGGTTATTTTGAGTTATAAGTTTAACTCTTTGTTTGGATCTACTTCTTTCTTTTTCCTCTTCCCCTCTTCCGTTTTCCTGTTTCTTCCCTTCCTCTTTCCCCCCTTCTCTATCTTTCCTTTCTACTTTGTTCTCTCTCTGCTATCTTCCTCTTTTCCTATCTCTTCTTTTCTTATTATCGCAATGTCAAGGTGCATGTGTTATTAAAGTACAACAAATGAGGAGCACAGGCACGTCTAGATTGGTACTTTGTACAGAATTAAAATATGTTTGGATGTTATGGAGGGAATATAGTAAAATTAATATAAATGATAAGTACTCGATCATGTGAAATAATATAAGTAGGCTGTGGTATATGCTCCATGTTATGGAACCTGTCAGACGTAATACAAGTAATGCACTGTAACACTCATTGTTAATGTATTATTGTATGACTTATTTTTTCTAACAATAAAACTCGTTTTCTGATTAAAAAAAAAAAATTTGAATATAATAAAGTGTACTAGCTCATGAATAGTAAATATAATTAAAATGATATAAGGGAGGTATTGTAGGTTTGTATAAAATTAAGACATGTTTCATGGTTAGATCTGCACGGACACGAGGAGTAAACAACATGAAATTATTGTGTACGTGGAACTGTAACGCTATTATTCTTTTCTTCTCTATCCTTTTCTCCTTCTATCGTCTCTCTCTTGTTTCATCTTTCCTTTCTATCTCTTCCCCCCTTTCTCCTTCCCTTCTTTGTCCTTTTGCCTTCTCCCCTT
>BLSH010527116.1:512176-532365 GCA_018402905.1 Glandirana rugosa | reverse complement strand
AAGAAGATGATGAAGATTGAAGACGAAGAGAGGAAGGAAGAGGACCGAAAGAAGTAGCAGAGGACCAGAAGAAGGAGCGGGGCAGCAGAAGATGGAGGAAGAAAGAAGAAGAGGTATTTTACACAATAAAGGACTTGTCAAAAACTGCCTCTTGTTTTTTTGTACCACTACACTAATTTTTTGGTAAATGGGTAGGGGTACAATGTACCCCATACCCATTCACATGGGGGGTTGGGATCTGGGGGCCCCCTTATTAAAAGGGGCTTCTAGATTCTGATAAGCCCCCCACCTGCACACCCCCACAACCACTGGCAAGGGTTTTAGGGTTGGGGCCCCTCTCCCCATCAACATGGGGACAAGATGCTTTGGGGGAGCTCAAAGCACCCTCCCCATGTTGAGGGCATGTGGCCTGGTATGGTTTGGAGGGGGGGCGCTAGCTCGTCCCCACCCCCTCCTGCCATGCCAGGGCTGTGTGCTCGGATAAAGGTCTGGTTTGGACTTTGAGGGGACCCCTACGCCATTTTTTTTTCAAATTTGGCGCGGGTTCCCCTTAAAATCCGTACCAGACCCGAAGGACCTGGATTGGATTTTGGGGGGACCCCAACACAATTTGTTTTTTACATTTTGGTGCGGGCCCTGCTGTTGTAAATTATTTTAAAAATTGTGTAGACATTCCCCAGTCAAACAGGTGCTGAAAAATTGGGCCTTGGGTGTTGGCGGTGCCAGAACACTGCAACCTCTTGCAGTACTCTTGTTGAGTGCAGGGATGGGCCCTGCTGTTGTAAATTAGTTAAATAATTGTGTTTACATGCCCCAGTCAAACAGGTGCTGAAAAAATGGGCCTTGGGTGTTGGTGGTGCCAGAACACTGTAACCCCTTGCAGCTATTCTTGTTGGGTGCAGGAAAGGGCCCTGCTGTTGTAAATTAATTTAAACATTCTGATGACATGCCCCAGTCATACAGGTGCTGAAAAATTGGGCCTTGGGTGTTGGGTGGTGCCCTAAATACAAAATATTGTTCTAGATTATGGACAGGAGGAATAGGAGTAGTGGCAGTCTTAAAGGGATCCCAGATCCCTAGCAAATTTAAATCAGTTGCATCAGCATCAGGGGCTTAATAGCTGCTGATCCAGGACTGATTCACTTTTATAAATGTGAGCCTATCAACCGAGTCTGTGGACAGGCACACTCTTTGATCGGTTATGAACCCTCCAGCAGCACTGAATGTCCGTTCAGAAAGCACGCTGTATGCAGGACAGGCCAGTAGCTCAATTACATATTCAGCAAGTTCCGGACAGTGGTCCATCCTCAAGACCCAATAACTCAGTGGATGCTCAGTTGAAAAGGTCTCTAAGTCTGCTCTTGCCCCTAGATATTCCTGCACCATATAATGCACATGCTGACTATGGTTGCTTGAACCTATCAGGCCTGGGTGCTGAGGACTGAAAAAAAAGGCATCGGTCAGCCAGCCACCTTCTCCACCGCTCTGCCTCTGAACGGCGAAGCTTCAGAAACATGTTGTCCAGCACCAGGACAAGGTAGCCTCCCAGGGTCTGGAAAGGCGTTGCACAAACTTTTCTTCTATCCTGAAGATGTTCATCCTCTGCTCCCTCTGCGCAGACAGGATAAGCTCTGCAATTTTACCCTTGTAACGTGGATCAAGAAGAGTTGCCAAGCAGTAATGATCCCTCTCCTTGAGAAAGTTACCCAGTGCGCCGTGAAGGAAAGGTCCCTGACCATGCCTGCTGGACCATGAGTCAGAAGTAATATGAACCCTGCTGCTGACTGCCCTGTCCAACGAGGCCAAAACATTGCTCTCCACATGACGATAGAGAGCTGGAATGGCCTTACGCAGGCTGCCTTTAGCCAATCACTGTTCAGCAGCCTCAATCCACGCACCAGACTATATAAAGCCGCTTGTATAACGGCTCTATGTAGTATGTTAAACGTGGAGATAGTGAGCTTAGGTAGCGACGTGCAGGCAGTTCAGTGTAGCTATCTGTGCAGTGTGCGTTGTGAATAAACAGATAGATAGATAGATAGATAGATAGATAGATAGATAGATAGATAGATAGATAGATAGATAGATAGATAGATAGGGCGATCTATATACAGTCAGTTAGTAGAGGCAGTTTAGTGAAATATATACTAGAAAGATAGATAGATAGATAGATAGATAGATAGATAGATAGATAGATAGATAGATAGATGATAGATAGGGCGATCTGTATACAGTCAGCTAGTGCAAGCAGTTTAGTGTAGAGTGAAATATATACTAAATAGATAGATAGATAGATAGATAGAGCGATCTGTATACAGTCAGTTAGTGCAGGCAGTGCAATAATATATATATATATATACCTTCCTAATATATATATATATATATATATATATATATATATATATTTATATATATACAAAATGCAATGCCTTAAGTGTAGACTATATACAGCTAATTCAATGTATAGTATATAGTGTCCGTTCAGGCAGTGTAAGAATATATATATATATATATATATATACACACAGACAGTGTATTGAGTGTACACTACATAGTGCATTCGGGGGTGTACGGTATATAGTACACTACTTGACGTGGTGTCTTAAAATATATACAGTCTAATATATATATATATACACACACACACAGCGTATTGAGTGTACAATATATATCAGTGCATTTGGGGGTATATGGTATATAGTACACTACTTGCAGTGGTGTCTTAAAATACAGTTGTGCTCATAAGTTTACATGCCCTGGCAGAATGTATGATTTCTTGGTCATTTTTCAGAGAATATGAACGATAACACAAAAACTTTTCTTTCACTCATGGTTAGTGTTTGGCTGAAGCCATTTATTATCAACTGTGTTTACTCTTTTTAAATCATAATGACAACAGAATCTACCAAAATGGCCATGATCAAAAGTTGACATTCCCCTGTTCTTAATACCGTGTATTGCCGCCTTTAACATCAATGATAGCTTGAAGTCTTATGTGGTATTTGTGGATGAGGCGCTTTATCTTCTCAGATGGTAAAGCTGCCCATTCCTCTTGGCAAAAAGCCTCCATTTCCTGGAAATTCTCGGCCTGTCTTGCATGAACTGCACGTTTGAGATCTCCCCAGAGTGGCTCAATGATATTGAGGTCAGGAGACTGAGATGACCACTCCAGAACCTTCACTTTATTCTGCTGTAGCCAATGACAGGTCAACTTGGCCTTGTGTTTTGGATCATTATCATGTTGGAATGTCCAAGTACGTCCCATGCCCAGCTTCCTGGCTGATGAATGCAAATGTTCCTCCAGTATTTTTTGATAATATACTGCATTCATCTTGCCATCAATTTTGACCAAATTCCCTGTGTCTTTGTAGCTCACACATCCCCAAAACATTAGTGATCCACCTCCGTGTTTCACAGGCCTTGTTAACTCCTCTCCAAATGTAACGTTTATGGTTGTGGCCAAAAAGCTCAATTTTGGTCTCATCACTCCAAATTACTTTATGCCAGAACGTTTGAGGCTTGTCTCTGTGCTGTTTGGCGTATTGGCGCCTCCAAAAAGCTGGTGGTGACTTTGCCATATCCGCCTCCTCCACCCCCTCCTCTTCTTCTACCTCTGTGGCCTCTTCTGCAGAATTGTCCTCTGAACCTGCAGTGCTCCCTAACTGTTCAAGAGGCTACGCAAGCAGTCAGGCTAAAAGATGCCATAAGTTGCTTGAGTTAGTTTGTCTTGGGGACAGGAGCCACACCGGGGCAAAGATTCTGTCAGCTCAGCGGGGGCAGGCTCAGCTTGAGCCAGGAATGGTTGTATGGAACAATGGCACCAACCTTCTCTCTGCCCTCCAACAGGGACACTTGACACATGTTCCATGCTTGGCACACGTCTTGAATTTGGTGGTGCAGCGTTTCTTGACCAGGTACCCAGGCTTACCAGATATCCTGAGGCAATCCAGAAAAGTATGTGGTCATTTCCGGTGTTCATATAATGCCAGTGCCTGGCTGGCTGACATTCAGTGGGAATTCAACCTGCCCACCAACTGTCTCATTTGTGACATGCCCACCAGGTCGAACTCAACATTGGCAATGCTGCAACGGCTGCACGCACAGCAGAGGGCCATCATCGAGTACCTCTGTGAGCATGGCACCAGGACAGGCTCAGGAGAGCTTGGCTTCTTTTTGCCATGTCAGTGGCTACTGATTAAGGATGCATGCACTGTCCTGTCACCATTTGAGGAGGCCACAAGGATGGTGAGCAGTGACAATGCATGCATCAGTGATACTGTCACTCTAATATTTCTTCTGGAGCACATGCTTCGTGGAAGCAGGGACAGAACAGTGTGTGGAAGAGGAGGACTTCCTTTTCTCTCAAGACCCCCTTTATGCAGAGAGCATTCCTGCAGAGCCACCAAACACACACAGGAGGAAGAGGATTGTATCAGCATGGATGTGGAGGATAACACGCAGCAGTCTTCAAGGGATCATGGTTTTCAGTCCCCAGAAACCCAAGGAGTTGTACGTGGCTGGGAGGAGTTGTTCCTGATAATGTCATCCTAAGTGACCCAGAGGACACTCATGCCTCCTCAAACTTACGCTGCATGGGCTCTCTGATTCTGAAAATCCTGTGAAAAGACCCTAGGGTTTGTGGTATCAAGGAGAGGGATCATTACTGCCTGGCAGGGGCATTGCCAGGGGGTGGCTATCAGGGCTGGAGCCCCGAATGTCACGCCCACAGCCCCGAGTGTCCTGAGGGGTCCCAAATGGCGGGTCCGCAGCTCTGTCAAGTCACCCACACCGGCAGGCGGGCGACTTGACAGAGCCGCGTGCAAGCAGCCTGACAGAGCCGCGAGCGGGCGGCTTGTCAGAGCCGCGGGCAGAATCGGCAAGTTACCCGCACAGAGTCCATGTTTGCAGTGTCCGCCTTACTTTTTTTAAAGTAACTTTTTGAGGCAGTGCCTTCTGCCCGCTGAGTCTCCTTCTGTATGCATGTATGATTGTGGATGTAATTTAAGATCCGGCCAGCACAGCGATGTGTGTGGAGTGATATGTTGGATGGAGGGATTGGGACGTGTGTGCAGCGTCCGCCCAGGCAGCGCGGGAGAATAGGAAGCTGAAGGAGTGCATTGTGGAGTACTGTGCTACAGACAGAGCAGTGCGGGGTGATATGATCTGTCAGTGCAGCGTCCCCCACCAGCACCAGAGAAGGAGAACAACAGCCCACTGAACCGAGGAGGAGGATAAGGGAGCCTGGAAGGAAGATGCTGGAGTCTGGACTTACTGACCAACTCCATGGAGAGCATTTATCAGGTAAAGACTATAGGAAATTACTTTTGCTGATTGACACAGGACTTCAGTTTTAACATGGTTTCTGCTGGCTGCTCTAAGGGGGATCTATGAGGGCACTGGCCTTCCAAGAGGGATCTATGGGACCCTGGCCTCCTAAGGGGGATCTAAGGGACCCTGGCCTGCTAAGGGGGATCTATGGAGACCCTGGCCTGCTAAGGGGGATCTATGGAGACCCTGGCCTGCTAAGGGGGATCTATGGGACCCTGGCCTGATAAGGGGGATCTATGGGACCCTGGCCTGATAAGGGGGATCTATGGGACCCTGGCCTGATAAGGGGGATCTATGGGACCCTGGCCTGCTAAGGGGGGTCTATGGAGACCCTGGCCTGCTAAGTTGGATCTATGGAGACCCTGGCCTGCTAAGGGGGATCTGTGGGGAACCTGGCCTGCTAAGGGGAATCTATGGGGGATCCATCCCGACTTCTTTCCTTCCTTCTCTTCTCTTTCCTTCCCTCCCAATCTCTTTCTTTCTTTCTTTCTTCCTTCCTCCATCCCTTGTTCATCTCAGATGCGAGCCACGCCCCTAAAGCCACGCCCACTATTTAGTTTAGACCACACCCGTTGTTTGCTGCGGCGCACTGAGTTTTTTTGGGCTGGAGCCCCTGATCTTTTTCCAACCTAGCAACGCCCCTGCTGCCTGGCAACCCTTTTTGATTCATTTTATAAGGGTAAAGTTGCAGAGCTCATCCTGCCTGCACAGAAGGAGCAGAGGATGAAACATCTTTAGGATACCTTGAAGAAAAGTTTGTGCAATGCCTTTCCAGACTCTGGAAGGCTACCATGTCCTGGTGCTGGACAACTGCTTTCTGAAGCTTCGGTCGTTCAGAGGTAGAGCGGTGGAGAAGGTAGCCGGCCGACCGATGCCTTTAAAAAAAATTTCAGTCCTCAGCGTCCAGGTTCATGCAACCATCATCAGGGTCTGCATTATATGGTGCAGGAATATTCCAAGAGCAAACTTGGAAACCTTTCCAACTGAGCATCCACTAAGTTACTGGGTCTTGAGCATGGACCACTGGCTGGAACTTGCTGAATATTTAATTGAGCTACTGACCTGTCTTGCATCCAGCATGCTTTCTGAATGGATATTCAGTGCTGCTGGAGGGTTCGTAACCCATCAAAGAGTGCGCCTGTCCACAGACTCGGTTGATAGGCTCACTTTTATAAAAACAAATGAGTACTGGATCAGCAGCTATCAAGCCCTTGATGTTGATGCAACTGATTCAATTTGCTAGGGATCTGGATCCCTTTAAGACTGCCACTGCTCCTATTTCTCCTGTCCATAATCTAGAATGATATTTTGTATTTAGGGCACCACCAATACCAAAGGCCCATTTTTTCTGCATCTGGTTTACAGGGGCATGCCATAACAATTTTTAAACTAATTTACAACAGCAGGGCCCATTCCTGCACCCAACAAGAGTAACTGCAAGGGCACCGCCAACACCCAAGGCCCAATTTTTCAGCACCTGTTTGACTGAGGCAAGTCAACACAATTTTTAAACTGATTTATAACAGCAGGGCCCGTTCCTTCGCCCAACAAGAGCACTGCAAGGGGTTACAGTGTTCTGGCACCACCAACACCCAAGGCCCTTTCTTTCAGCACCTGTTTGAATGGGGCATGTCATCAAAATTTTTAAACTAATTTACAACAGCAGGGCCCATTTGGGCAGCAATTTTTTTTTAAAAAATTGCGTGGGGTCCCCCCCCAAAAATCTAAACCAAGCCCTTAGGGTCTGGTATGGATTTTAAGGGGAACCCTGCGCAAAATTAAAAAAAATGACGTGGGGGTCCCCCCAAAAATACAAACCAGACCTTTGGGGTCTGGTATGGATTTTAAGGGGAACCCCGCGCCAAGATAAAAAAAATGCAAAGGGGTCCCCCAAAAAAAATCCAAACCAGACCCTTATCCGAGCACGCAGCCCTGGCATGGCAGGAGGGGGTGGGGACGAGCAAGCTCCCCCCGCTCCAAAAAATACCAGGCCACATGCCCTAAACATCCCCTTGGGTCCCCCCAAAACTCCTTGTCCCCATGATGATGGGGAGAAGGGCTTCATCCCCACAACCCTGGCCGGTGGTTGTGGGGGTCTGCGGGTGGGGGGCTTATCAGAATCTGGAAGCCCCCTTTAATAAGGGGGCCCCCAGATCCCGACCCCCCCCCCATGTGAATGGGTATGGGGTACATTGTACCCCTACCGATTCACCAAAAAAGGAGTGTAGTGGTACAAAAACAAGAGGCAGTTTTTTTCAAGTCCTTTATTGTGTAAAATAGTTCTTCTTTCTTCCTCCATCTTCTTCTGGTCTTCTGCTTCTTCTTTCAGTCTTCTTTCGGTCTTCTTCCTTCCTCTCTTCGTTTTCAATCTTCATCTTCTGCTTCCTTCTTCTTTCACCGCCCCCGCTCCCCCTGCCGCAGCCATGCAGTCTAGAGGTCTCTCCCAGAATGGGCGTTCTGCAGTCTGACATTTATTTTATAGGTAGGGGCGGGGCCACCCAGTGGCGTAAAAAATCCATACCAGACCTGAAGGGCCTGGTATGGACTGGGGGAACAGGGTCACCCCCATAGCAGTGTCCTCTACCACCCTTCAAATCACCCCCTGATCCCTGCATTCTGAGGCTAATGCTCTCCTGAACCCTGCATTCTGAGCGAAACGCATTCCTGTATTCTGAGCACAACGCACTCCTGAACCCTGCATTCTGAGCACAATGCAATCCTGAACCCTGCTTTCTGAGCGCAACACACATCTGAACCCTGCATTCTGAGCGCAACGCACTCCTTAACCCTGAATTCTGAGCACAATGTACTCCTGATCCCTGCATTCTGAGCACAACGCATTCCTGATACCTGCATTCTGAGCGCAATCCCCTTCTGAACACTGCATTCTGTGTGCACCACACTCCTGTACCCTACATTCTGAGTGCAACGCACCCCTCAACCGTGAATTCTGACCACAATGCACTCCTGATCCCTGCATTCTGAGCGCAATGCATTCCTGATCCCTGCATTCTGACAGCATCGCACTCCTTAACCCTGAATTCTAAATGAAACGCACTCATGATCCCTGCAATCTGAGCGCAATGCACTGGTGAACCCTGCATTTACTTCATAGTGCACCGGTGAACCCTGCATTTTTTGCATAACGGACTCCTAAACCCTGCACTCTCTTGTAATACTTATTTTATTTTTGTTCAAAGAAAAAATATTTTATCAAAAAAAAGGTTGGTCTTACTTTTTTTGGGGGACTGTGGCCAGTGATCTTTGACTTTAACAGTGTTGTTCAAGTAGATCTCCGTCTCTCGAAGGTTCACTACCCCTGGTTTGCAGTTATAGCACTGCCTCATTGGGGGTTGCTTAGGAACCTCCTGAAGAGCAATTCTGGATAAGTTGCCATCCTGACGAATGAACGGAGGTGACTGACCAAATACAGCGTACAGAGCATCTATGTAGTCCATAGCAACACAAGCTTTCTTCCCCATTCGCAAATTGCAGATTACTTCACCAGCTGGGCTTTGGAGGCTCTCACTAAGTCACTGTCATTTCACAGCCTCTGGTACACTCCATTCTTCTAATGCCTGAATGGCCTGACTCATCCAGATCTATAACTCCTGCTAGGGATACCTCTTCTTCCCTGAAACGGGCAGGTATCTCCTCCTGACAATCAGTGCCTGAATATAGTCCAGGGTGAACTTTACTTCTACATCCAGAATGTAGGCCGGATTTCTTTCTCAGTGCACTCACTCCCTGAGACCTCCAGAACAGTGCTTACCTCCATCCGAGCTCCTTGTGCTCTTCCCCAGGCAACTGCAGCAGCTGAGTCCATCTCTATCTCTCGTTGTGGCTTGTGTCTAGGCTTGCTAGGGCCTGAAGCAAAGAACATCCCGGACGAGCCCCCAAATATAGCACTGCCCCATTAGGGGTTGCTTAGAGTTACCTGTTCATATGCGCCTCCATGATCCTGCGAACACTCTGGGTTCAGACATTTTGCATACACAGTTAAATCCCACATCAACACTGCAAGATAAGTAACTCTCCGATTTTACTGGTTCAGAAGAAGAGTTTAGTGATAGAATTTGGGTCATCTGAATCCTAACTAAACAGATGAGATCATCAAAAGCAATTGGATTACAGCTTAACACAAGTACAGAGTATAAGCTTACTTGGTAACAGACAGCAATAATAATTACAATAGCAATAGCAATGAATGATTCTGGAGTAAACTACTAATTACTGTATAGTATATCACCACTAAAGGGGAATCCCAGGCCAGCCCATTACACCTTAAATCCTAATGAGAGGCCAGGTTTAATAAGCATCAGGGGTGGGTCCCTTTATGTAGTAGCAAACAGTAGTGTCCAAAATGCAAGGCCTGCAATTGTCTTCAGCGACAGTTGGAGCTCAAACTGTATCCTGATTATGGCACATGGGACAATTTAATCTGGCCAGCCGTAATCTTTAAGATAATTCCAGGGGTAAGATGTCTGTATACAGTGTCCTATAACATGTAATGAAGTAATCCAAAGAGCAAGATGTCTGTATACAGTGTCCAATGCAATGTAATAGAGCAGGGTTTGTGTTTACTAGGCGGATGCCCTCTCACAGACTGAAGAACAGAATAGGAACCTCCTGAAGAGCGATTCTGGATGAGTCGTCCCCCTGGCGAACGAACGGAGATGTCCGACTGGTTGCGGGAAGCTGTATGTCGTCTGGTCCGGCTGGCACAACAGCACTGTAGCATTGGTGCTAGTGGGGTTGATGAACTACAACTCCCAGCCCATCCTCTTCCAGGCCGCTCCGGCCTACCTGATTGTCCAGTGACATTCCTTTCCCTGACTGGCTCCTCTGACCTCCACAGACTATCCACTATCCTCCCCAGCCTGCTCCAGCCTACTCATCCAGCTCCCAGGGTCTGTCACTCACCGACTCCTGTGGATCCTTTAAAGAGTCTCTCAGAATGTAGAACTCTGCTGCTCTCCTGCTTCTTTGTGCTACACCAGGAATCAACTCCAATCCCAGCTGCACCAAAGCCTCCAGGCCCCATGGTCACCCCCCCCCCCTCAGACTGGGGGCTCCCTCCCGGGTGAAGCCTGCTACACAGCCTCTGATACATTCTCCTCTCTTCCACCCAAACTCTCCTTACCCCTGCTTGCATATTACTGTATTTAGGGAGGCCTGCCCCCTGCCAATCCAGACTGTGGATTGGTCAGGGCTCCTTGCCATACATCAGGACACACCTCCTCATCCATCCCCCTTTCCAGAGCTTTTGCCAGCTCAAAGGGGAGGAGTCTCCAAGGGGTGTTCCTTCCTTCCATCTCCAGCCACTCCCTGAGCCACTCCCCAGCCCAGATCAAAACATTCAAGCTTGCACCCACTGTCAGGCCTGACTAGATTTTACCTCTCCTAACCAAATATCTACAAAAAAGAGCACCTACTACTATGGGGTGCTACATATATAATGTATGGCACGGTGTCAGGGTGCAGACTGGTCCGAATATAATGTACAGCATGGTGTATTGGAACTGAGCCCGGTCATGTGTGGAGGTGGTGGGGCTTTTTTATGTAAATTAAACACGCTAAACACCAGAACTACTACTGGAGGAGGGACACTCGCACTGATCTGAGAGACTGTACTTAGTGGAGGGGGGTCTGTTCTTAGAGGAGGGGGTCTGGACTGAGGGAGGGGGCCGTACTTAGTGGAGGTGGGTCGGGGCTGAGGGAGGGATGTCTGTACTTAGTGGAGAGGGTGGTCTGTACTAAGGGAGGGGGTCTATACTTAATGGAGAGGGGGTCTGGCCTGAGGGATGGGGGGGTCTATACTTAGTGGAGAGGTGGTCTGTAATGAGGGAGGGGGGCCTATACTAAGTGGAGAGCGGAGGTGTGGACCGAGGGAGGCGGGTCTGTATTGAGTGGGGACTATACTTGGTGGAGGGAAGGGGACACCATGTTTTACCGCACCAGGTGACACCAACCCTAGTGATGCCACCGCCTGAAACTAGGGCAGACCTCTTCCCCTCATTGGGAGTTTTTGTGGCAGGTTTTGAGGCTGTTGGTCATGGCCTACAGGTAAAGAATTAAAACTCAGGGCATTTTTTGGAAATCACACTGTTTTAACACACTTGGGGCCCTTAGGCCTCCTTCACATACTCAATTAGCTGTATATACTGGATTCCAGCAACAAGAATCAGTGGGTTCTTGCAGTAAAAATGACAGGTGCATGCAAATAGCGGCAGCTGCTCAGCCCACATAAACTAATGACAGGTTGCCAGAACAGAAGCTGTTCGCATTGAGCAACACACAACGGGGTTATCTGCAGTTAGAGATGGATGACCTTTTACCCCCCGGTCACCAAATCCGACTTCACTTGATATCACGAGATTTCAAAGCCGCATGTCAGTATGTATTCAAGTGCGATTTGGCTGACATCTGAGCGATTTCATGTACAGATGTCTATGCAAGTTAATTAAACAGTATGTGTTTAGCATTCATTCAAGCAGAGAAACTCAGCTACTGCAGATAAGGACGCTGGTTTTAAAAGTAGTGCTCCTACCTCTGGATCCACCCACTTTTATCACTATAGTTCAGAGGGACCCTTGATGGGGGACTCACTAAGCTTGCCAATAATATAAAACTTATGTTTGTACATAACATACCCAAAAAGGGCAATTACTTTAGTATAAAATGTATGTATGTACTGTATGTTCTGGGCTGTCACCCAGCTTTAATACTAAATGAGTCACTGACCTAGAACAAATATAAGATGAGGATAAGAATGATAGAATAGACTCTTTCAACTTCACCATTTTATGTTTGTTCCAGGTCAAGTGTTTTAGGGCCTCTTCACATTTGTGCTTCTGATGAGGGACTTTAATTGATTTTCATTTCATTTGAAGGGGAGCAACAAGATATTATACAGGTCCTAAAATCAACCTGCACTATTTTTCCCAACATAGACAATGTACATTAGTGCATTCCCATGTGTTATGGTGCACTGCAGTGTAGATGTGTAGAAGGTGCATTGGTTTAATGGATTGGGGTGCCATTTTAAAATGAATGGCACTACAATGTACTGCATCAGTGTACTTGTGTTGCCATGTATTGCTGTAAAGTGTTTTATTGTAACACATAGGGGCGAAGTTGGTTTTAATGGGTAGTGAAAATGTGATGAGGATGACAGTCCTGCAGGCTGAACAAGTCTAAACTTATAGGCTCGCCCAAGGGTGGTTTACCATCACTGGAGGCTGCATGCACACAACTGGTAGTGACCTTTCATTTGTACTGGTGGTGAAAACAAATGTGGAGCTAATAACTACAGAGGTAAAAAGCTACCTTTTTCCTACTGCAAACTATAAGCACAAGGCCACTCTGCCTACTGGTGTACCATCGGGTCAAACGTTTGTGAATACCTACAGTAGCTATGACATGTCATGTAAATCAATACATGGGTTCACTTTACATTTGGATAGCAAACAAATGCTGCAAGTATACAATTCATTCCTACTTCTTCATAGAAGCAGAAATAATCAGAACCAGTGGACAGATTTTTCAACAACCTAAATGTAGTAATTCTCACATAAATGTCCCATATTATGGTAAAATCAGACTGGGATCAGACCGTGTATGCCTACTCTAAGGAAATCTTTCAAATTAATCTTTCAAATATGATTGTTCAGTTGTTGATGTATGTTGCCATACATTTTGACTTATTGTAAGCTGTGGATCAATGCACCTGAAAGCAGTATGCAGAATTGTTTTCCTATACACTGAAAAACACAATACACTAGTGGGAACCAGCTCTGTTAAAAATACATGATATTCTAATGTCTATGCATTTTGCTTGTGCTCAAAGAGAAGTATTTTAAATGTCAACAATATATTTTTGTTTAAGAAGCAGGGTTTAGTTGGAATTATGGTGACTTTTGGTCCTTCAGGACAGAGTTGTGTGCGATAAAAAGAGATTTACCATCTTGGCAGCACAGTGTCCCTGAAACTATATTAAAATGTTGGCAGTGATATCAGTACAGCCCTATGATATACAGGAAAATATAACGTTTTGGCTATTGCCATGAGGTCTGCCCACAGCTGCTTACAGATACACAACATAAACATTGCACACCATGTGTTTACGTGTTCCCCCATGACAACTAGGGCTCCAGAGCTAAATGATTCAAGGGTCTCCTATGGCTGCAACCTTAGTCTTAAAAGAAATCCTACTACTAAGATCTGTGCCTTTGAAAAATATTAGTTAACTCTACAGCTTATGCTTTTAAAGCAGTGAGGCAGAGGTACCTGAATGATACATTTATTATAATTTATTTGCATAATATTATTACTATCAGGGTAATTCGCCATGAACCAAACTGTATTGAGTTCTTGTGCTCCTGGGTCCAAAAATATTTGTATAGTGTACTAGGGCTATAATTGAACTGCTGGGACCATCATATTGTAAGTGGATGTTTACCGTTTGATAATGTGGATACCACGAAAATGCATTGACAACTCACCCAATAGTTCAGCATCATATTTTGTAAACCTATGGAGTTCAATTTTAAAGGTCAATACTAGTCTGTTAATGAACATCACTCTTCAGAATTCCCTAATCAACTCAACCCATGGCTGATACCATGTTTATGATGTCACAGTTCATTAAACAAATTATGTGTGCTTGAAACAAATAACGGAAATGTCCAACTGTGAGATAGTGGAATGATGGCCTAGTAGGAGGGTTCTAATGTATGAACAGCCACCCCAACATTATATCAGTGAATTCATCCAACTGGCCCCCATTACAAGCTAAAATATCAGATGTATTTAGCCATTAAGAAATAATTATTTTCTGTTTATCATATTTTTTTCTTTCATATGAAGGCAAGATGTTTTCTATACTGGCTGCATCCTACTCAGTTATGAATGAATGAATTGATACTATATATAATTGTAGATCAAGGAGTGAGCTAGACAACAAAGCATGGTATCCAATACTTTGTTGCAAGTCAGCAAGATACAATTGTGTATGTAAAAAAAACATTTTAGTGGGCTAGTAGCATAGACTTATATATAATTATAGCTTGGGAATGGGAGGCATTGTTGTACTGCATCTAGTGTATAGGAGTAAAGGAAGGAAACGGAATCTCTTCATATAGAAGAAAATGTATCTTTACAGCTCAAGGTTATCCCTTGAAAACAAAGGAAATGACGAGCTTTACCCTTCCAAAAGAAAACTTTTTTTTTCACGGTAACTACAACAGTGCATTCAACTCAGAGTACACAGAAAATATGTTCAATATTTAAACAAAGATAATGGATATAGAGTATATATGTATACAGTATATCACAAAAGTGAGTACACCCCACATTTTTGAAAATATTTTATTATATCTTTTCATATGACAACACTGAAGAAATTACACTTTGCTACAATGTAAAGTAGTGAGTGTAGAGTTTCAATTTGCTGCCCCCTCAAAATAACTCAACACACAGCCAATAGTGTCTAAACTGCTGGCAACAAAATTGGGCCCAAAGTGTCAATATTTTTGTGCGGCTACCATTGTTTTCCAACACTGCCTTAACCCTCTTGGGCATGGAGTTCACCAGAGCTTCACAGGTTGCCACTGGAGTCCTCTTTCACTCCTCCATGATGACATCACAGAGCTGGTGGATGTTAGAGACCTTGCACTCCTCCGCCTTCCATTTTAGGATGCCCCACAGATTCTGAATAGACGTTTAGGCCAGGAGACATGCTTGACCAGTCCATCACCTTTACTCTCAGCTTCTTTAGCAAGTCAGTGGTTGTCTTTGGGATGTGTTTGGGGTTGTTATCCTGTTGGAATACTACCCTGTGGCCCAGTCTCCGAAGGGAGGGGGATCATGCTCTGCTTCAGTATGCCATAGTACATGTTGGCATCCCTGGTTCCTACAACGAACTGTAGCTTCCCAGTGCCAGCAGCACTCATGCAGCCCCTGACCATGACACTCCCACCACCATGCTTGACTCTAGGCAAGACACACTTGTCTTTGTATTCCTCACTTGGTTGTTGCCACCACACACACTTGACACCATCTGAACTAAATAAGTTTATCTTGGTCTCATCAGACCACAGGGCATGGTTCCAGAAATCCATGTCCTTAGTCTGCTTATCTTCAGAAAACTGTTTGTGGCTTTCATTGTGCACCATCTTTAGAAGAGGATTCCTTCTGGGACAAAAGTCATGCTGACCAATTTGATGCAGTGGTCTGAGCACTGACAGGCTGACCCCCCACCTCTTCAACCTTTGCATCAATGCTGACAGCACTCATATGTTTATTTTCCAAAGACAACCTCTGGAAATGACGCTGAGCACATGCACTCAACTTCTTTGGTTGACCATGGCGAGGCCTGTTCTGAGTGGAGCCTGTCCTGTTAAACTGCTGTATGGTCTTGGCCACTGTGCTGCAGCTTAGTTTCAGGGTCTTGGCAATCTTCTTATAGCCTAGGCCATCTTTATGTAAAAAAATTCTTTTTTTTCAGATCCTCAGAGAATTCTTTGCCAAGAGGTGCCATGTTGAACTTACAGTGGCCAGTATGAGAGAGTGAGAGTGATAACACCAAAGTTAACACACCTGCTCCCATTCACACCTGAGACCTTGTTATACAAGTTGTAAACTCACTACTTTACATTGTAGCAAAGTGTAATTTCTTCAGTGTTATCACATGAAAAGTAATACAAAATATTTACAAAAATGTGAGGGGTGTACTCACTTTTGTGAGATACTGTATATATACAGATACAGTATGAGTGTGTGTGTGCAGTATATAACACACAATTCTTGTGTATTTAATTGTTTTGTGTACTATCACTGTTTTCTGTGAAAAAAATCATAAAAGACCCGAACAAGTGTCCATTTTTCGCAAAAGGTCCCGAATAGCTCAAGCAGTTTTCAGTCATAGCCTAGAAGACTCCATAATGCAAATACATGCATCTTCAAAGTCTCACACTCTTGGTTAAAGCAGCTTTTTAGCACAGGATACTGAAGTTCAGTTACATTAATAATGAAAAGAATTTAGGAGTAGGCAGCACCCATCATTTCTTCAAAAGGATTTTCTTTTCTGATTGCCATCCCTCTTAAAAGGGTCTGTGTTCAGTTCACAGAGTTGAGTGGAATTTCAGTATGGTTTACTCTGGATCTGTCAAAGACAAGAAACGGAATTCTTTGTTGGTTTTACAAGCCAACATTCTTTTTTAAAGGATACACCATTAATGTACATTATGTTTCAGCGTATTCAGGGCTTGAGTTTCTTTAAAAATGTTTGCCATCACTTTGATTTAGATAAAACATTCAGCGTTAAACTAAAAAAACTAAGCAGGAATCCCCAAATTCAGGGTGCCAGTCATATGCTTTATAAGTGTGGACTTTAACGCTAGGCAGCTTGAAATGTTGCTGCAAAGAAAATTAGTAAGCGGTTAAAGTGTATGTAATAAAGCCCATATCAGTTTTTCAGTATATTTGCCATTATATCTGACTGTTTCCCTTTTATCTTAATCAAATTTTTTTTTTTGTGTTCTATCGCAAACTTTCTTATCTGGAGATCCTTGTATTAACAGTATTTCCTGTTGCAGACCAACAATGCTAAACCACTGCCTTGCAATTAGCAGTAGCGTTGACAGCCTACCATGTGCAGTACTTAGGTCGGCCATTTAATTGCCTGTCAGGTTTATCAAACAGGCAAGTCAATCTGACAATTCTGCTTAGTGCATAGTCAAATAAGAGACCTTTTAGGTGTAGGTGTAGGTGACCTAAATGATTTTTAGATATTTGCCTTGACTTCTTCTTTAACACGTCAAGGCAAATATCTAAAAATCATTTAGGTCACCTACTTAATTCTACAAATGTAGCCATGCCCCCGTAGGGGTTGCTGGAAGTAGTGGTTCACCTGCTTACACTGTCCTCAATCACACTCCTTACTTGCATCCAGAGTCAGAAAACAGGCTGGCTCTTTGTTTTTGTTTTTTTATTATTAGGGGGTTAAACCTGGATGGGGTAAGTGATGATTATGGTATGCTCATGGATCAGCAGTTATTTAGACAGGAACTGTATATATCATTCAGTTTATTCTTCTTCATCCAGCACAACTCTTGCCTCTCAAATGTCTCCTTGTCCCTTCTCCTGCACAAAACTTTTATTCTGGCTTAGCTAGCACATGGTGAGGCCTGCTCTGGCTTTGACCAGGTCTTCATAACCGCCTTTTGCAGGCAGGGACCATGGGCCCCTATAGTGTAGAGATAGTTTGAAGAAGTGCTAGCAAGCCTGATGGACTACTGCTCCCAGCTCATCCTCTTCTAGGTCTCGCCAGTCATCCTGACTGCAAATGCCTGTGCACTGCCCATTGACATCAAAGTCCCAGTCTCTTCCTGCACCTCTTTCAGACTGTCTTCCTCCCAATCTGATACAGAGTGCATCTCTACCTCCCTGGGCTGTGTTACTCACCGACACCTGGTGAATTCCTCCTGGAGACCCTGCTGGTAGTACTTTTCTTCCGCTGTCCTCTCCTGCTCTCTCCTTGTGCCACTCCGCTAGGATCTCACTCTTCCTGGATGCACCCGAGCCCTGGGCCAAGGTCACCCCCCAGACTGGGGACTCCCTCAAGGCCCCCGACAGCCTTCAGTACTCCGTCTCCATTATCCAACTTCCACCCAAACTCTCCTCTCCGACAGGGCTGCCCCAGGCTATTTTAGAAGGCCTGCACCCTGGCAATCCAGGTTGGGGATTAGTTGGGGCTTCCCAAATACCCAGAAGTTCCACCTCTTCTGCCCCATTCCCCTTTTCCAGAACTTTCTATAAAACCAGGGAGAGGTCAACCAAAGAATCTCACCACCTACAATCACCAGCCACTCCCTGGACCACTCTCATGCCCAGAACAAAAACAAACAGGCCCGACAGCAGCCACGCCTGCCTAAATTTGCCTACTCTAACAAAAATCCTAAACTAGCACCTACCTGACGTAGAGGGTGCTACACAAAAATAATTGAATATATTTTTAAATGCTAGTATAATTACCTAAAATCTACTGCCTAAACAGAGCTACAAATAATTAAAATGTTAAAACGTTCACATATTTGTATTTCTGGTTTGTTTTTAACATCTTGCTGAAATTCTGCTTTATACCAGCTACAGTATATATGTTACCAAAGGCATGCCAGGTGTGCCTAGGCACACTCTAATTACCCTGTGTGGTGCTGATTCCCCCTACTGCCCAGGATTCCTCCCGTGTTGCACCCCCCACTACAGTGCTGCTGGCTTCCCTGCTTTCCTCTCCTTTCCCCCTGCTGTGGGGGGTGTTTCAGTATGGAGAGTGGGGAGAGGGGATAATCAATGTCATTTACGAACCCCTTTCTTTTATAAATGAACACATTCATAATTGAAGCATAGTAAACTGTGTTTACTATGCTTAAGTTTGTGAATGAACAGGAAGCAGCTTGGCACAGAGCACTTCCCATTCATTCACTGTCCAGTGCAGCTGAGGATGCAGAGAAAATGTGTGTTTGAGCATTGGTGTGCACACACTAATGCAATGGGCTGCACACACTTATGTATGTAGCAATCAGTGTTGGCTCATCCATCTGGGAACACGGGCGCCGCCCCCCCCTCTCTCCTGTCACCCCCTCTATGCAAAGCATGAATCTATCCATGACCACCCCCCCATTAATGCAGCCGGCCCCTTTGTGGCATGAATTACCGGGGTGGGGGGTGTCCATGAAGCATCTTATAAGAGCCGTAGGCTCTAATTCGCTTCATTTAAGTGTGGCTTGTGGCACAAAGCGTGCCGCCACAAGCCCTTAGAAAGGCAAATGAACATTTGCCTTTTTAACTAGGAACTGCTCAGCCAATCAGGAAGCCCCGGTATGTTACCGGTTTCCTGATTGGCGGAGAAGACAGGTGATCCTATTGGACGCCTATCTCAGAGAAGGAGGATGTCTCCAGAGCCACTGTCCGCTCGCCGGACTCTGCACACTCCAGCACGCTCCCCGTTCGCCGGACTCTGCACACTACCAGCACGCTCCCCGCTCGCTGAACTCTACACACTGCCAGCCTGCTAAGAGATGGGGTAAGTGCGGGACTTTGTCCCGACTTCAGGGG
This sequence comes from Glandirana rugosa, assembly GCA_018402905.1. Lineage (NCBI taxonomy): Eukaryota > Metazoa > Chordata > Amphibia > Anura > Ranidae > Glandirana > Glandirana rugosa. The sequence goes on along the minus strand of BLSH010527116.1, from coordinate 512,922 downwards.
GGGTCTGTCAGCAATGGCGTCGGTAGGGTGGGGCCTCCTAGGGCCATGAACCCCCAATTTTGTTGTGGGCCCCCCATGTGCCCCCCCAATTGAATTCATGCCACATAGTCACCGCCCCAGCGCTGACGCTGCTTGTAAGCTCGCTCCATTGCATAGCATTATCACACTGACACTGTCTGCCACTGGTTGCTATAACAGCCTGGCGTCTAGCAACCAGTGATGTCATGGCCACGACTTTGTCACTGCCCAGTCATGGACGATCTGATGGCGGCAGGCTGCTATATCTGGCACCACCGCCGGCGCTGACAACAGCATCTAAAAATAGTATGGGGGCCGGCCGGGCAGGGAGGTAGCCACCCGGTATGCATGGCAGCACATCGAGCACAAGAGAGGAGCCCGGGAGGACAAGACCTCACCACCACAGCAGCGGCACCGTGCTGCCTGTCCCTGACTGACCTGAGCAGAGCAGCCCAGTGCCAGAGCTGCAGAAGAAAGACAGGCTGACTGACGGAGTGACGGAGGGCCCAGAAGAAGAGGATGGATGGGAGGTAGGTGTATCACACACACCTACCCACAGATGGGGGCTGGGACAGGGGGGCACACCCAGCATAGCAGGGACAGCAGGCAAGGCTAGGGCCCCCTCTCCTCTCACTCACCCCCCTCTGCCTCTCACCCACCCCCTCTCTCTCTCCCACCCCCCTCTGCCTCTCACCCACCCCCCTCTCTCTCTCCCCACTCCAGAACAG
>BLSH010527116.1:449004-474997 GCA_018402905.1 Glandirana rugosa | reverse complement strand
GCCATACTCAGGAGGAGTAGCAGAACGTATTTTGGGGTGTCATTGCAAGTAAGCATATGCTGTGTGTGAGAAATAACTTGTTTAACAATTTTGTGTAAAAAAAAAAAAAATTCTTCATTTTGCAAAGAATTGTGGGAAAAAAATTACAACTTCAAAAAACTCACCATGCCCCTTACTAAATACCTTGGAATGTCTCATTTCCAAAAAAGGGTCATTTTGGGGGTATTTGTACTTCCCTGGCTTGTTAGGGTCTCAAGAAATGAGATAGGTGGTCAGTACATCAGGTGTGATCAATTTTCAATGATTTGCACCATAGCTTGTAGACTCTATAACTTTCACAGAGAATAAATAATATCCACTAATTTGGGTTATTTTTACCAAAGATATGTAGCAGTATAAATTATGGCCCAAATTTATGAAGGAAAATGACTTTTTTGCAAAAATTTTTAATACAAACTAAAAAAAAGTTTTTCGGTACTTTTTCACTTATATTGAAAAAAATAAAAAACCCAGCAGTGATACCACCAAAAGAAAGCTCTATTTGTGAGGAAAAAAAATGATAAAAATGTTGTTTGGGTACAGTGTAGCATGACTGAGTAATTGTCATTTAAAGTGTGAGAGGTGAAAATTGGTCTGGGAAGGAAGGGGATGTAAGTGTCCTGTATGGAAGTGGTTAAATAGGCCCTCTACTACTCAGACCAGAGCACCCACCTACCGGCAGTGGGTGGTGCGATCCCAAGATAACCAGGTCAGGCCTGGGAAGGGGAGCCGTCTGCCCAGATTCTCCTGGTATCAGAGGGAGGTCCAACGTTGGATCGTCTGGAGTGGGGCCTGGACTACCCCTACGTTCCACCCCATGTCATGGAGATTGTGGAGAGCTCAAGAGAAGAGTGGGAGGATGAAATGACATGGGACTTTCCTACATGTGCCTAAGCCCTTGCGGGGCCCTGAGAGCAACCTGTGGGAGAGGTTCCTGGATCTGAAAAACAGTGGAGCCTGGGTAGGGCTATCCAGAAGGACTGTGTTCTGATTATTAAAGCAGGACAACCCGCAAGGAGCTATTCCATATCTGTTTGGGGACAGGGGGACCAGGGAATCAAATTGCCTGATCCTCATTATTATGCATGAGACTGTGGATTATAACAGACTGTGCAGTACATTCCAGGGACTGTTGGAAGAATTATCAAATGTGCATCTTTCCCCTAAACTGCAAGACAAACTAGCCTGCCACCCTGTGCCCAGTGGAAGAGACTGTCACTGCAAGAACACTGGGGTGAAGTTTGCCCTGCTTATATTTTTGTGTTTCTTTGAAGTCTATCCCTAGGGAGGGGCTCCTCCCACCAGGAATTTTAAAGAGACACTTCAAGATTCTGTTGTTCTCCTTTTTCTGCTCTGCTGTGAGTCTGTAATCCCTCACTGGCAGAGCAGGCAGGACAAGAATTGTGTGAAAAGTTTCTGTGTTCTATCAGGAGGCTTGTAACTCCCTCCTGATAGTTGGTTGTTAGTTAGTTTAGATAGTTGTGTTTCCCTTAGGATTCCGGATGGAATGGCTGTTCATCTTATCCGTCGAGAGTCAAGCTACAACTGTTGCTAACTAGGCAGGGGGAGGGCTTCCCTTTAGGGGGAGGTGCTCCTGCCTAGAATGTGTACAGTATGCTGCAGGTAGATGCAGGGATTGTAGATAGGAAATGTGATAAACTGTATATTGTAAATATTGCAAAAATTGAGATGGTATATTTTTGATACTTATTTATTCATGTACAGTTTTGTATGTCCCCTTCCAAGATTGTTCCCTTTTCCCCTCCAATTTTCTTACTTTGGGTTGCCCTGCTTCCGTTTAAGGAGACAATATTTTTCAATTTCAGCTGGGGACCAGCTGATGTTTAGTGGGTGGGGGGGGGGGGGGGCGGTGAGTGTAGCGCCTCCATACTGTAGGTGCATTTTTCTAGCAGATTTTTGGCTAGGAGAGGTAAATTTAGTCAGGCCTGACTGTAATGTGCAGGCCTGGGTGTTTTGATCTGAGCTGGGAGGAGAGGCTCAAGGAGGATTGGGTGGACTAAACAGATAAGGTTACCAAAACCTTCTACTCTGTATCCGGACACTTGGTGTTAGGTGGAGCCACCTGGAGTATTCTAAGGAACCCTTACCAATCCTCATGCAGGGTTGTCAAAGGGCAGGCCTCTTTAAATACTCAGAGTCAGCCCATTATGGGAGGAGAGGTGTCAGGTGGAAAGTCGGAGATGTAGCAGAGGTGCTGTGGAGCAGGCTCCTACCCAGGAGGTCGCCCGCAGTCTGGCGAGGGTGACCTTGGGGCCTGGGAGTTCGGGTGCAGCCAAGGAGGAGAGAGATCCTTGGAGCCACACAGGAGGAACAGGAGAAGAGCAGACGTGCTACACATGAGAGACTTTAAGGAACCCACCGGTGCGGTGAGTGACGGTTCCTGAGACTGAAGGAGAGAAAAAGCTGGAGCAGGCTGGGAGAGGAAAGTGGACAGTCTGTGGGAGCCTTGGAGGTCAGTCAAGGGAAGGAGAGAGTCGCTGAGGAAAAGAGAAGGTCTAGGGGACCTGGAGTCAGCAATGGTTTGGGAGTTGTAGTCCGTCAAAGGCCTGGTTAGCACAGAAGTAGTTTTGTTACACAATCAGGGGCCCGTGTGCCCTTTGCCTGTATTGGGTGTTCCTGAGGTCCTGCCGGAACAGTGTAGGCATCGCCACGTGCTAACCGCAGTGAAGAACCGAGAGTAGAGACCTAATAAATTCCTTTTAGGCCAGAAACCAAGTACTGAGCCTGCAGATGGAGAGAGTCTGCAGTGTCAGCGCATACATACAGGCTTGTATGTGCCAACTTTGTATTATAATTTTACTGGGCATCCCACAGTAAACCCTTATCCCCATCCAAGTTACTTCCCCCAATAAAACAACAAAAACAAGAGCCGGCCTGGTCAGTGTCTCTGGATGTGTGATATGGTGTGATTGAGGTCAGCTAGCAGGTGAACCACTACTTTCAGCCACTCTCAAAGGAGCTCATGACTACACATGAATGAAAGAAATGTTTTTGTGTTCTCATTCATGTTCTCTGAAAAATGGCCAAGAAATCATAAATTCTGCCAGGGTAAGTAAACTTATGAGCACAACTGTATGTGAAAGAAGTGAAGCAGCAACTAATTGATGCACAGACCTATAGAAAGCTTACGCTCAATCCATTCCCCACCCTAGTGGATAAACTAAATAGGTTGTTGAGGTTTGCCTTTGATGAGGGACTTATGTCTAAAAAGGAATTTGAATTCATGATGGTGAAAGAGTTTAACATCCCGACCTTTTACATAATTCCAAAATTACATAAGTGCTTACAAGATCCACCGGGTAGGCCGATATTCTCTGCCATCAAGGGCCCCCTGGAGAGAGTGGGCAAATATGCGCATGCATTAATTAAAGATTTGGTTAAGGCTCTTCTCTCTTTTGTCCAGGATACAAGAGATGTGCTCAAACACCTGGATGGGGTGGTGGTTCCACCTAATACCCTGCTAGTTGGGATCGATGTGGAGTCATTATATACTTCAATCCCACATGTACGGGTCCTAAAAGGGGTGGTGCACTTCCTGGGCAAAAGTTACCCTTCAGTGGGAGCACACAATGATTTTTTTTGGAAATTCTGGAATTTATGCTTAGTCATAATTGTTTCCAGTTCCTTGGAGTTAGTTACTAGCAGCTGAGGGGGACATTGGTCAGGGGGCCCCCTGGGCCTCAGCATATGCCTGCCTCCACCTGGGGCTCTGGGAGGAGGAGGTTGTGTATCAGTCTTCGATATACCTCTGCCACAGTATTTTGTGGCTGAGGTACATCAACTACATCCTAATGGTGTGGAGTGGCACGGAGGCAGGGTTAAATGCATTCCTGGATAAATCATAATAATCGGAATATCCATTTGACTTTCTCATTCGATGCCAAGACTTTACCCTTTCTGGATTTACACATTTCCGTCAATGGGAATAAAATTGAGAACTTACCGCAAGAAGACAGCAGCTTCCACTCTACTTAAGGCTGACATCATCCTCCTTTCCTGATCAGAGGGATTCCCGTTGGACAGTTCCTACGCATTCGCCGTAAGTGCTCAGTGGTGAATTACTTTCAGTCTGAATCCAGGGAAATGTATGGCCGCTTTAAGGAGAGGGGATATTCCCACAATTCTATCCAGCGAGCCAAAAGACAGGCCAGGGAGTATGATTGATCTGTGCTACTGGATCCATCACAGGTGCAGACTAATAGGGAAAATCAGAATACCCCAGTAAGAATGATCACCTGATACGGTTACCAGTGGGACCAGGTAAAAGCGATCCTTAAACGGCACTGGCACATCTCTTGTGGGAGATTGTGGGCCCACGTTCCCTCATGGTGGCTAGACGTGTGAGGAATTTGAAGGATAGCTTGGTTAATTCAGAGTTCACACCTACACCAATGTCCAATTGGCTCACTGCACTTCCGAGACTTTGTGGAATGTATCCATGTGGCCGATGTGGTATATGCCGTTATGTGGATAGGACTGATGCATTCTTCAATTCAGATGGTAGCAGACTGTTTAAAATCCGCGATTTTATAAACTGTTCTTCAACGCGGGTTGTTTATATACTGACTTGCCCACTTGTACATCGGGAAAACCAAGTGACAGCTGAGAATCCGGATTGGAGAACACATCAGCAGCATCCGGAAAAAGGATGACGAGTGCCCGTTGGCAGTACATTTTCTGGAGGCCCATGGTGTCAACCCTGAAGGACTCGGGGTGATAGGAATTTATGCCTTAAATCTCCCCCTGAGGAGAGGAGATTTTGATATCATACTTACCCAGAAAGAAAAAATGTGGATTTTCCTTCTTAATTCACTTACGCCCAGTGGGTTAACTACTGAGTGTAATCTTTCGGTCTTTTTGGAGCCATAGGGATTATCGGTATTCCCCTGCAGCAAATGGCTAAAGTTTGTGCTTTGATTTGTTACTGAAGAACTACTTAATGCAAATGTCCCTAAATATAGATCCTGTTCAGAATTAGTAATTGGGGCACCTTTTATGACATGGGGGAGGTATGTTTGGTGACTGTGGTGATGCTGTTGTAATTATGTTCACCTCTCTTCTTCATGGAATTATCCTCTCTATGCACTGTTTATTCAATCTATGTATGTGGATGTCAGGTAGAAAGGAGTGTGCTTGTTGAGGACACCTAGTGTTTATTAATGGAACTATTTTATATTGCAGGGGTATTTAAGACCCCTATCATTAGCCACTCCTTACTCTGAGGAAGCTTGCATCCATTGGCAGTAGGATGTCACAAACGGGGGGGGGGGGGTGCTGTCCTAGCATCCACACATGCTGGAGCAGGCATCCACTTGATTGCACAGTCGAGACCAGAGGGATGGACAGGAAGGCAGGGACTTCGCAGGCTGTCGGTTAATCACAGCACACTTAACCTGGTGGACTGAGAAACAGGATGCGCTGCCAGAGGGGATTATTTGATTACATCCACTGAATCCTGGTGGTGTTTGCCTGCTAGGTACTTCCGCTTCATATCCCAGTGCAGCCAATTTTACTACCACCTGTCCAGCAGATCAGCTCTACGGATCCATACCCTTCACTGTGTTCAGTGACACCCGCTCCTTCTATCCACCTGGTTCCTGCTGAGTTGTCACTGAATCTGGAATTTTATATTGCAGGAGTAATGCAATATATCACCATTTAGACTGTTGTCATAATACCTTCATCACCATCAAATATTCCCTGGGCATACCTTTGAACTGCAGCAATCAGTTGCTACTATTAGCAGTGTGTCTGGGTGGGAAGTATGATTGCAGTGGTCATATGTGTGATTTGCTGTCGACAGCTTTCGTCCCCCCCCTAGACAACCTTGCCTTTTTTAATCTTTTTTGCATAGGTAATAGTGTGTCATATTTTTAATATTTGATTGTGATTTGCTGTATTAATAAATGTGTTATTGTTCATCAACAAGGTCTCCGTATGAGATAACCCGTGGATCTTCAAACGCTTATTATATATGGGGGAATCCATAGTGGAGAAGGATCTGGGGGTTTTGGTAGACCATAAGCTTAATAATGGCATGCAATCCAAAGCAGCAGTTTCCGCACTGAGCAAAATCCTTTCTTGTATTAAGAGAGGTATGGACTCTAGAGAGAGAGAAAGACATAATTTTGCCCCTGTACAAATCATTAGTAAAATCTCATCTGGAGTATGCAGTTCAGTTTTCGGCACCAGTTCTAAAAAAGGATATTGGGGAACTGGAGAAAGCGCAGAGAAGGGCAACCAAACTGATAAGAGGCATGGAGGAGCTCAGCTATGAGGAAAGATTAGAGGAGCTGAGTTTATTCTCTCTTGAGAAGAGGAGATTAAGGGGGGGGGGATATGATCAATATGTACAAATATACAAGTGGTCCATATAGTGAACTTGGTGTTGAGTTATTAACTTTAGGCTGGGTTCACACTAGTGCGAATTGGAGGCGGCGAACCCGCATCTAATTCACAATAGCAGGAGATTGTGCCTGGCTTTCTATGGAGTCGGTTCACACACTTATCTGCTGCGACTCCGGTGCAAATTTGCACAGGGGTCCTGTGCGTCTTTTGATCCATTTCAGGTCCGAAATCAGCCAAAAATTTGGTCTGAAATCAGACCTGAAATGGTGAACGGGGTTGAACTAGGACCCTTGGTGTGAGCCGCATGTGGAAATAGTGTGAACCCAGCCTTAAGGTCATCACAGAGGACAAGGGGGCACTCTTTACGTCTAGAGGAAAAAAGATTTCTTCTTCAAATACGGAAAGGATTCTTCACAGTTAGAGCTGTGAAAATGTGGAATAGACTCCCTCCAGAGGTGATTTTGGCCAGCTCAGTAGATTGCTTTAACCACTTCCACACTGCCTACAGTATATTTACGGCGATTTGCGGAGTGGCCGCTAGGGGGAGCGTGCCCACCCGCCGTACTCTGGAGGAGTGTGCTCGCGGCTCAGGTGGGCCCGATGTCTGCCGGCGAGCTGCGATGAGCTGCCAGAGCAAAAGAACGGGGAACCGCTGATGTAAACACGGCGGTTCCCCGCTCTGTCAGTGCGGGCATAGGAGATCTACTGATCCCTGTTACTGGGATCAGTTAGATCTCTTATGCCCATGGTAGCCCAGCAGCCCCCCCACAGTTAGAACACGTCTAGGGAACACAGTTAACCCCTAGATCTCCCACTGCAGGTTAACCCCTTCCCTGCCAATGACATTTATACAGTAATCAGTGGACATTTAAATTTCTGATCACTGTATAAATGTCATTGGTCCCAAAAAAGTGTCAAAAATGTCCGACATGTCCATTGCAATATCGCAGTACCGCTAAAAATCGCAGATTGCAGCCATTACTAGTAAAAAATAAAAAAAATAAAAACCCCAGAAATTAATTCTCATCATCCGTAAATGCGGCAACTTTTGTGCAAACCAATCAATAAACGCTGAATGCAATTTTTTTAACCAAAAATATGAGGAAGAATATAAATCGGCCAAAACTGATGAGAAAAAATTTTTTTTATATATTTTTTTGGATTTGTATCTTAGCAAAAAGTAAGAAAAACTGTTTTTATTTTGCAAAATTGTCGCTCTTTTTTTGCTTATAGCGGTGATCAGAAATGACGCAGAGGTGATCAAATACCACCAAAAGAAAGCTCTATTGAAAAGCAATTGTCAGTTAAAGTGACGCAGTGCCGAATCGCAAAAAGTGCTCTGGTCCTAACCTGGAAATCCTTCCGGGGCTGAAGTGGTTAAAAAAGACCTGGATTCTTTCCTTAATGTACATAGTATAACTGGGTACTAACATTTATAGGTAAAGTTATCCAGGGAAAATCTGATTGCCTCTCTGGGGATCAGGAAGGATTTTTTTCCCCCGCTAAAGCAAATTAGATCATGCTTTGCTGGGGTTTTTCGCCTTCCTCTGGATCAACTGTGGGTGAAGGATTGTGTATATAGGAATGCATGGGTATATATAAAATAATAATTTTTTTTTTGGTTGAACTAGATGGACTTGTGTCTTTTTTCAACTTATGTAACTATTAGAGTGTATTATTTCAGAAACAATAGGCACACATTGTAGAGCATCTGCACAGTATGTAAGTAGTTTCTTAGGCCACAATGTAAGAAGGCGAGACAAGGCATGATTTATCCCTAAGTATAAATTAAAGCATATTTTACCATAGACAATAGACTCACATATATTACATTGGCTAAGCACCTTGGTTAGTCCACAATGTAAGATGGGAAGACAAGTCAGGTCTTATGTTTAATTGAAAAGCAGAGTGTATTATTTCATAGTCAAAAGCTACAAATTATGTATTGCTGCTGAGCAGTATATAAACAGCATGATTAAGAAGCAATTTAAGAGGGGGAGATTTGACAGATGTTACCTTCAATTAAAAATGTGAGTGTCCTATTTCAGAGACTATAGCCACACATTATGAGTGTTATGTAGGAACTTTGGTTAGACTGCACAATAAGAGAGAGAGATGAGGCAGATTTTATCTTGCAATAAAAAGTATAGTGTATTATCTGAGAAGACAATAGCCACAAATAAATAAAAATTACATTGTATTATTTCAGAGGCAGTAGCCACAAGTATTGTACAGTCACTATACAGTACATAAGCCGCGTGGTTGGGCAGCAATATAAGCAGGAGAGCAAAGGCAGGTTTTATCTTGAAATAAATATTAGAATGTATTATTTCAGACAGACAATAGCCACAAATACGTTTATGTGCTGGAGCACAGGAATAAGCTGCAAACTTTAACTTGCAACGTGGGATTTAACCTACATCAAACATTATACATTTTGGCCTACTTGCAGAAACATTATACACTCACTGGCCACTTTATTAGGTACACCTGTTCAATAGCTTGGTAACAAAAATTGCTATTCATTCAATCACATGGCAGCAAGTCAATGCATTTAGGCATCTAAACGTGGTGATGATGACTTGCTGAAGTTCAAATCATGCATCAGAATGGGGAAGAAATGGGATTTAATTGACTGTCACGAACCTGGAGGTGGAGTCTGTCTTGTGCAGGGAACAACCGCTCTTGCGCACCCGATTCAAGGACCCCTGGTAGAGAAGACAGAGGGCCAAGAGTGCGGGATGGCACGAGGGCTGGATGGTCACTTGATGATGTAGTGAGGTTCCAGAAGACGTGCAGATAGAAGAGTGGTCGTGCAGGCTGGGTCGGCAACGGGCAGGCAGGAAGGTACAAAGGGATCAGGCAGGCGGGTAGTCAGGTCCAAGCAAAAGGTTTGTTCAATGGACGGGCAGCAGAGGTACAGAGGAGTAGACAAGCGGATGGTCGTGGATAGCCGGGGTCGGTGCAGGTAGCGAACAACAGGTCAGGGCAAGCTGGGTCAAACAGGAAGCAAACGAACACAGGAACAGATGGAGGGAGCTGTGGCTCACAGGTCACGGACGCTGTAGAACGAGCAGCACCCATTGCAGGAATCTCCAAGCTTAAATAGCGCCATTTGGCGCCGTTTTCGGCGCACGAACGCGCACAGGCGCACGCACCACCGCGAAAACAGCCAGTTTTGCTGGCACAATGTCCTTTTTCCTAACATTGCCCCCCCAAGGGGCAGCCTCCGGATGCCTTACCGGGTGTCATCGCCCTGCCGATTTCTTCTGAAGGCTCGGATCAGTCCAGGGGCATGGATGTTTCTTTCGGGTTCCCACGAGTTCTCTTCCGGGCCGAACCCTTTCCATTTGATCAGATATTGGGTCTCTCCAGCTCTCCGGCGACAGTTCAAAATTGCTTCCACCTCAAACTCCTCCTCTCCGTTGACTAGGATGGGACCCGGTGGTCCTACTTTTCGGCCCGAGAAGGAATCGAGGACCATGGGTTTTAGTAGGGAAACGTGGAAAACTGGGTGGATCTTCAGGGATGGGGGGAGATCAAGTTCGAATGCCACCCGGTTAACCTGTCTTTTCACAGGAAAAGGCCCCAGGAACCTCTGGCCCAATTTTTTTGAGGGGCAGGCAAGCTTCAAATTCTTTGTTGACAACCAAACGTGGTTACCGGGTTGAAGCTCCATTTCCCCCCCGTATCCTCTTGTCAAAAGCCTCCTTGCTAGCCTCCCAGGATTTGGATAATGTCTCCTGAAGGAGTCGACAATTGGAGTGGAGGAAGTTGGTGACATCCTGTGCTGCTGGGACGGTACACTCCAGATTCAAGTCGGGCAGGAATGTGGGGTGGTAGCCATAATTGGCCCAAAATGGGGACTGCTGGGTGGCCGAATGGATAGTGTTATTGTAGGCAAACTCGGCCACAGGCAGCAGTGCGACCCAATCATCCTAAGAGAAGGACGAGAAACACCGTAAGTATTGTTCCAGCGTTTGGTTCGTCCTTTCCGTCTGTCCGTTTGTCTGTGGATGGTAAGCCGAAGAGAATGCAAGTTCGATTTCTAGCCCAGCACACAGGGCTCTCCAAAATTTAGATGTGAACTGGACCCCCCGATCAGACACGATGTTGCTGGGCACTCCATGAAGTCGGACGACTTCCTTTATGAACGTATGGGCCATTTCGGCTACTGAGGGGGTCCCCTTCATAGGGATGAAATGTGCCATTTTTGTCATCCGGTCTACTATGACAAAGATGGTAGTAAAACCTTCCGACGGGGGGAGTTCCACGATAAAATCTATTGGCAGTTGCGACTACGGGCATTCAGGTGTGGGTAGGGGGTTCAACAGACTCCAGGCTTTAGCTCTGTCCGTCTTTTTCCTGGCACAGATGGGACAGGCCCCAACATACTTTCTACAGTCCTCCAAAATGTTGGGCCACCAGAATGACTGTGAGATGAGCTCAGCGGTCTTTTGTGTACCAAAATGTCCGGCCAGTTTATGGTCATGGCAATGACCCAAGACTCTAAGATGCATACTTGCCGGGATGAACATTCTCCGCCCAAACCACCATAGACCATCCCTTATGGTCAATCGGGCGTCTCTGTCGGTAGCGGAACCGTCCAAGGCCCGACGAAGTTGGGAGAGAAAGTCCTCATCTGTCAGCAGGAAGTATAGTATCCGGTGGAGCAGTATTGCCAGGCTCTGTGAACATTCGGGAGAGAGCGTTGGGCTTACTATTCTTGGATCCGGGACGATATGTAAGGTGAAAATGAAACCGGGAAAGAATAGCGCCCAGCGGGCTTGCCTAGGTCTTAGTCTCTTTGCCGTTCGGAGATACTCCAGGTTTTTGTGGTCGGTGAATATCAGAATAGGGTGAGAAGCCCCTTCTAGCATATAACGCCACTCCTCTAACGCTGACTTAATGGCCAGTAGCTCCCTGTCTCCCACGTCGTAATTCCGCTCCGGTGCGGTCAGCTTCCTGGAAAAGAAGGCCACTGGGTGGAGCAGGGCTTTGACACCCTGGCGCTGGGACAGGATAGCCCCCACTGCAGTTTCTGATGCGTCCACCTCCAGGACGTAAGGTAAAGCTGGGTCCGGGTGCTTCAGAATGGGGGCAGACGTGAAGAGGGACTTGAGTCTCTGAAAAGCGGCTTGAGCTTCAGGGGACCACTGGTACCGGGTATTCTGTTTTGTTAGACGTGTGATGGGCTCCACGATGGCGGAAAATCCTTTAATAAATTTCCTATAGAAATTTGCGAAGCCCACAAATCTCTGTACCCCTTTTCGATCTGTAGGTGCAGGCCATTCCAAGATGGTGGAAACTTTCTGAGGATCCATATGGATGCCAGTTGTGGAGATGATCAACCCCAGGAAATGCATACTGGGCTGTTCAAACGAACATTTTTCCGCTTTAGCGTATAAGCCATGCTGCCGTAGACGCCCAAGAACCTTAGTGACGTGCCTGCGGTGTTCCTCCAAGGAAGTGGAGAAGACCAGGATGTCGTCTAAGTATATTATAACGAAGAGATCCAGGAAGTCTCGAAACACGTCATTGACAAAGTGTTGGAAAGTTGCGGGGGCAATACACAGGCCGAAGGGAATCACCAAGTATTCGTAATGCCCGAACCGAGTGCGGAATGCGGTCTTCCACTCGTCTCCTTCCCTGATCTGAATAAGATTGTATGACCCTGCAAGTCGAGCTTGGTAAAGACAGTTGCTGACCCCAGCCATTGAAAAAGTTCTGGAACCAAAGGTAGCGGGTACCGGTTTTTGATGGTTACCCGGTTGAGCTCCCTATAGTCTATGCACGGCCGGAGTGAGTGATCTTTCTTCTCTACGAAGAAGATGCCGGCTCCGGCCGGCGATGTAGACGGTCTGATGAATCCCTTCTTGGTGTTCTCCTCCAAGTAGGATTTAAGGGCCGCCAATTCAGGTTCGGAAAGAGGGTAGATCCTCCCAAAAGCCACCTCTGCCCCGGGCAGCAGTTCGATGGTGCAATCGTAGGGCCTGTGCGGCGGAAGTTTGTCAGACCCTTTCTTGCTAAAAACATCTAGGAATGCATGGTAGGCCGGTGGAAGAAGAGCCCGAACATCCGGTTCGGTGTCGGCCTCCAGGCTGAGGAGTGCTGGGACAGTCTCGTCTCTAGGACTCAGGCAATGCTGACGGCAATAAGGAGATTGGAAATGGATGGCTCCAGTGGTCCAGTCTATGCTGGGGTTGTGGGCCTGGAACCAGGGCAATCCCAGGATGATGGGGCAGAGCGGAGAGGCAATGGCATCCAGCCGCAGATGCTCCCTGTGACCATCCAGGGTGCAGGAAAGCAGAGGGACCGTCTCATGTGTGACGGTTCCGGATTTGATGTGTGATCCGTCGGCCAGGCGGATGACCAGTTTGTGAGCCTTGGGTTGCAGGGGGATGTGGTGATGTGCAGCAAAATCCAGATCAACAAAACAGCTGCACGCGCCGGAATCAAGGATTGCCGGCACCGTGATAATCCCTCCGAGAAGCTGCAGAGACAACAAAATGGTGAGATGGGCACGGGAGTTAATCGGTACATCAGATACAGTGGACAGGCACTTACCGCGCTTTGCGGGGCATGTCCGAACCATGTGTCCAGGCTCTCCACAATAGAGACAAAGATTCAACTGGAACCGGCGTTGTCTTTCCTCGCTGGAGAGTGATGATCGAAGCAACCCAATCTGCATGGGCTCAGAGGAGTCCGGAGGAGAGGAGGAGGAGGTCGTTGGCCGGAAAGCCGGGGGAGTCGGGTAACTGGGCACCCGAGGGAGCATCCAGGTGGGACGCAGTTGTCTGGAGGACCTCTCGGCACGACGCTCTCTGATGCGCCGGTCTATGGAGATGGCCAAGGTGACCAACTCCTCCAAGGTCTTAGGGATCCCCACTCGGGCCAACTCATCCTTTACGGAATCCGACAGCCCCAATGCGAAATTGGAACATGAGTGCTGCGCTGCCCCAGGCGGTGTCCGAACCCTAGCGCCGGAATTCGGCGGCATAGTCCTCCACAGGGCGGCGGCCCTGCTGGAGGTTGTACAGAGTGGCTTCCGCGGTGTCGGCAAGATGGGGATCGTCATATAGCTGCACCATGGCCAGGAAAAAGGCTGCAGCAGAAGCAACTTCGGGGGCATTCTGCTGCCACAGTCTGAGGGCCCAGGCTTGCGGTTCACCCTGCAACAGGGAGATCACAAATCCGACCTTGGTGCTCTCTAATGAGAATGTCCATTGCTGGAGACCCAGATATAGGTTGCAGGCACTGACCCGAAACTTGCGTCGGTCCCCGGAGAATTTATCCGGCAGCAGGACCTTGGGCTCCGAGGGCAGGGCCACTATGGTACGGGCAGCCGCTCTTCTAACCGGGTATATCCCTCTTGAAGATTCTTGACGGCCTGGGTGAGGCCAGCCAGATGGGCACACAAGTCATCCATAGCGGAGCGTGTTCCCTGCGCAGACTCAGTCATGGCTGCTCGTTTCTGTCACGAACGTGGTGGTGGAGTCTGTCTTGTGCAGGGAACAACCGCTCTTGCGCACCCGATTCAAGGACCCCTGGTAGAGAAGACAGAGGGCCAAGAGTGCGGGATGGCACGAGGGCTGGATGGTCACTTGATGATGTAGTGAGGTTCCAGAAGATGTGCAGATAGAAGAGTGGTCATGCAGGCTGGGTCGGCAACGGGCAGGCAGGAAGGTACAAAGGGATCAGGCAGGCGGGTAGTCAGGTCCAAGCAAAAGGTTCGTTCAACGGGCGGGCAGCAGAGGTACAGAGGAGTAGACAAGCGGATGGTCGTGGATAGCCGGGGTCGGTGCAGGTAGCGAACAACAGGTCAGGGCAAGCCGGGTCAAACAGGAAGCAAACGAACACAGGAACAGGTGGAGGGAGCACAGGCGCGCGAACGCGCACAGGCGTGCGCACTACAGCGAAAACAGCCAGTTTTGCTGGCACAATGTCCTTTTTGAATGTGGCATGGTTGTTGGTGCCAGACGTGCTGGTCTGAGTATTTCAAAAACTGCTGATTTACTGGAACTTTCACACACAACCATCTCTAGGGTTTACAGGGAATGGTCCAAAAATGAGAAAACATCCAGTGAGCTGCAGTTGTGTGGTTGAAAAGGGCCTTGTTGATGTCAGAGGAGAATGGGCAGACTGGTTTGACATGATAGAAAAGCAACAGTAACTCAAATAATCACTCGTTACAACCAAGGCATGCAGAATACCATCTCTGAATGCACAACACTTTGAACCTTGAAGCAGGTAGGCTACAGTAGCAGAAGGCCACACCGAGTGCCACTCCTGTCAGCTAAGAACAGGAAACTGAGGCTACAATTCGCAGAGGCTCACCAAAATTGGACAATAGAAGATTGGAAAAACATTGCCTGGTCTGATGATTTTCGATTTCAGCTGCGACATTCAGATGGTACGGTTAGAATTTGGCATAAACAACATGAAGGATCCTGCCTTGTTTAAACAGTTCAGGCTGGTGATGGAGGTGTAATGGTGTGGGGGATATTTTCTTGGCACACTTTGGGCCCCTTAGTACTAATTGAGCATTGTTTAAATGTCAGGGTCTACTTGAGCATTGTTGCTGACCATCCCTTTATGACTACAGTGTACCATTGTCTGATGGCTATTTCCAGCAGGATAATGTACCCTGTCACAAAGCTAAAATTATCTCAAACTGGTTTCTTGAACATGGCAATGAGTTCACTATGCTCCAATGGCTTCCATAGTCACCATATCTCAATCCAATAGAGCACCTTTGGGATGTGGTGTAACAAGAGATTTGCACTACGTGATGCTATCATATCAATATAGACCAAAATCTCTGAGGAATGTTTCCAACACATTGTTGAATCTATGCCATAAAGAATTAAGGCAGTTCTGAAGGCAAAAGGGTATCAAACCCAGCACTAGCAAGGTGTACCTAACAAAGTGGCCGGTGAGTGTATGTGGCACCTTTACAGAGCCTTAGCACAGGAATAGTCTGCAAACTTGGAGGTGCAACATAGGATTTGCCCTGTATTATAAATTATAAATGTTGCACCTAAGACAGCTGGGGAAACATTATGAATGGTGCTTTTACAGTACTTGAGCATTGGAGTAAGTCAGGAAAGGTGGTAGGAGCTAGTAATGCTGCCAGCAGTAAACTAGGAAACGTGACTGGAGCTAATAATGATGGCAGGCTGAGGAAGGTGGCAGGAGCTGGTAATGGTGGTAATGGCAGCAGGCCAGCAGAGGCGGAGAAAGCTGGTAATTTTAGCAGGCCAGCAGAGATGGAAGACATTGGTATTAGGTGCAAGCCAACAAAGGTGGCAGGAGGTGGTAAAAGTAGCAGGAGTTGGTAATAGTGGCTGGTCATCAGAGATGACCAAAGCTGGTAATGTTGGCAGGCCAGCAGAGGTGGCAGGAGCAGGTAATAGTGGCAGCACCAGGCCAGTATGGATGTCGAAAGCTGGTAATGGTGGCAGACCAGCAAAGGGACATGAGTCTGTAATGGTGTAAAGGACAGCAGAAGTGGCAGGAGCTAGTAATGGTAAATGGAACTATTGTTTTAGGGGGTTAAATGACAAAGAAAAATGAGCTGCAAGGATTTTGTAATCATTGCTGATCCAGAAAATTTTTTTTCTAAAGTAAGCCAGGTCCCAGTGTCAAGGGACAGCCACATATGCCTCTCTGTAACAAAACTGCCTGCTGTTCTGAAGGCCCTCTCAGACAGCACATGGCCAAAGAGCAATCCAAAAGCTCCAGCACATACTGCGCCAGTGTTTGTCATCCCCACCCTACTTATTGCAATCTTGGCAGTAAGCTGCAGCTGCAGGAACGTCACTGGCAATTAGCGCTCCCTGCCTGCTGTCCGTTCCTTCTACTTTCCTGTTCTCCTTCTGAACATCAGATTACAGAAATAATTGTACATACTTCTGCAGCAAGTGAATGATAGGGATTGATTTACTAAAACCGGAGAGTACAAAAGCTTGTGCAGCATTGCATGGTAGCCAATCAGCTTCTAACGTCAGCTTGTTCAATTTGACAACAAAAACCTGGAAGTTTGGATTCTATGCAGAGCTGCACCAGATTTTGCACTCTTCAATTTTAATAAGTCAACCCTATAGTGTAGTAGCACTGCCCCCTTGAGGGCTGCTTGGAATTACCAGTTTGTCTGCACTGCCCTGACCCTGTGAACCATCCAACCCACCTGACACTCTGGGTTCAGACATCTTTTTGCAGGCACCTTTAAATGACACTCCAACACAAGTTAGATATATACTCTTTTAGGTTTTGCTGGAATAAAGGTATGTGTACAAGGGGTTATTGATCAGCCGAGTCCTAGATAATGACCAAGACTCAGGTGAGGAATCCCCAAGAAACAAACAGCTTAATTACAGTTCAATAACACAGATGCAAAATATACATATGTACAGTGAAATAACAGTTAGGTAGTAAACCAGTGATGATAAAGAATCCACTAGTTAAGGCAATATGATACCACACTAAAGGGGAATCCAAGGCCGGCCTATAAAACCTTGACATCCTAATGAGAGACCAAATAGAATAGGAGTAGGATAGGGGCCCTTTAACTAATGGTAACAGCAATGTCCAGAGTGAAGGCCTGCAATAGTCTTCACCGGTAGTTGGAGCTCTTTATATTACATCTAAGATAGGGCACAGTGATGTTTAGGTAGCAGGACAGCTTAAACTGGCTAGTGATATTCCTAAAAGTAGCTCAGGGTATAGATGTCTATGTACAGTGTCTTATGTAATGCAATAAAGGGTTTCCAAGGGCAAGGTGTCTGTACACAGTGTCCAAACAAGATAACCAGGTAGTAATTGTGAACAGTGGGCAACCAACCTCTCATCAACTGAAGAGCTGGATAGGAACCTCCCAAACAGTGATCCTGGATGAGATGTCCTTCTGTGACATGAACGGAGAGGATCAACCAGCTGCTGGACATGGGCGATTGTTGGATCATCTGATGAGGTAGTGCTGCGGTTATGTCTCACAAACAGCAAGCAGAGTTGTGCCCTCCAGGGCCCAGCTGGAGTCACTGGATGGCCATCCCCCATCAGTTTGCGGGACTATGATGGTATAAGTAAAAGAGGATGAAGAGAAGGGCGCATTTTCAGCAAAAGCAGAAACGTGGCTACACTGCACCTGGGTGGAGCTACCTCTTCTGTGTGCTGTATATCATACCCACTACCAAACAGGAAAAGGCAGATGTGTCTTGCCTCTCGATTCTGTGGCTTGACCACTGCTTGGTCCTGCAGCACCTGTTCGCCCCTACTTACTCAATGTGCAGAAGCTTTGCTTCTCTGTTTGGCCTGTCTGACATTGTGAATAGAGAGTATTGCCTAACTTTGATGTCATCTATGGCAATATGGGGAATAAGGATGTGGATTTTTCACGCACTAAAGGTGTGAATTGGTTCACAAAACTTTACCACATTTCGACCGAAACTTGAAACACATCCCCATTCCTCTTTCCTTCATTGCTCTGTTCAGCCTCTGGAATCAAGGAAAGACAACCCTGTGTAAGATCCAAGTCATTCCCAGTTAGATAGTAAATACTTACCTTTCCTCATGGAGACTCAAATGTATCAAATGACTGGCCCCCTAGTGTGCTCAGTGGTTCCTCCAGCCGACCTCTACACCACTACTGTTCTATAGCATAGTATCTTCTTGATTTAGCAACAGTCATATTAAGCCTTCATCCCATACATAATAAGCTCTATCTCTACCATTTCAGGTAAGCCGCACCGACTTTGAACAGCGAGTAGCTGTAAGGAAATTAGATTGTAGAAGACTTTTCCCATTGTAGATGGAGCAGGGAATTTCTCTCCAATGTGTAGAAAATCCCTCTTAGACATTTGTTACTAGAATAAAGGTCCCCATTGAAATATTACCTCTTTATTCCTGTTATGTTAACAACTCAAAATTATGGAATATCACTCAGGCTCAGTCATTGTGACACTAGCTACCATGACAAACAGAAGCAGTGAATTTCACAAGCACAGACAGTGATAGCAATAACAACCTGACAGGAGCCCTGACTCCTCAAATTATTTCCCAAAACTTGGAAAAAAACATACTTTATACGTGTTTTGAAGTGAAGTGTCTATAGACCTAAGATGATTGTTGCATGATCATGACAATTTCAGGCTATTTCAAATAGCACTGAGTGGCAATCTCCTGTATAATGTTATTAGATTAGAGATCAGGTGAGAAACAGCAACTTGCTAAAAAACCTTGTTTCATCATTATTGTTTTCTGAAAGATAAGTCAATGCCAGAGGTGTCATTGGCACGTCCCTTTCCCTCTTGCACAAGCATAATCACGAACAGTTGGATAACCTGAGTGGTCATATTTATAGCTGCAGCCAACCTTCTGAAGGTGACATTATGCTTGCACACCTGGCCATCCTCTGGTACCTACAACCAACTTTACAGTGATATTTTGTGATGATGAAATTAAACCTGTCATATGTACCTTTGCCACAGGCTAGCCTGCCTGCGTTGGCGTAATTTGTCTTGTGCTCTGAGGTTTTAAGTGGAATCTTACTCTATAATGAACACCTTTGCAAGTTTCAAAACCAGCCACTTGGGAATAGCACTATTTTTACAACTTAATATTTTTATTCTAGTTGATAGCTATATTAACCAGTATGAGGACCTCAAAATGTAAAATACTCATTCACATACTAAGGCAGACTTTATGCTGGCCATATTTTCCAATCATTAGTGGGGTCAAACTTACGTTTGTTTTCGACCGCAGTCACAAGAAAATTCAGCAGCAGGATGGAAAATGTTTCTCAAATTAACACATTTTCAGACAGTCTATGTGGCATTCATTTGGGAATTATATTCATTAAAAAATTGAATGTTAAAAACAAGATACATTCTCTAACTACATTTGTCTATTCATTGAATATACAAATCATTTTTGAAAGAATGTTCGTATGAATATTCTTGTCCAAAAGTGTGTAGTGTATGGCCAGCATAAAGCTTGAAGTTTTTTCTTTCACTCAACTCAGAGGGCTGCATTAAAACTGAGAGATCGCCATACTAACACAAGCGATATTGGTGTGGTGACCTCCCCCTCTGTGTCTTTGTGTTCTGCCCCTTCCCCCCCAGAACATACTCGTCAGCGCTGGCAGCCAATGGATTGGATGAGGGTCAAATGCTAGTTTTCCAGCATGCCCATTCCACAGA
Organism: Glandirana rugosa; assembly: GCA_018402905.1. NCBI lineage: Eukaryota > Metazoa > Chordata > Amphibia > Anura > Ranidae > Glandirana > Glandirana rugosa. Next base: position 455,390 of record BLSH010527116.1, on the reverse strand, counting down.
AGCCAGTCATGAGGCCGGCTTTTGTAGAGCAGACACCTGTACACACATAAGTCGAAAGTCAGCCGGTTCAGTCGATTTTTGGCCTGTGTATACAAGGTTTAGGCTTCATTGCTGTCATTGTTACTGCAAGATTTCATTAAGCTGCCCATAAATTAGTCAGCTTTTTTCATTCAGCCAGCAGGTTGAACAAAAAAACTGACCTGAATCCCTTATCCACTCATTTGAGGTGGATGAGGAAATCCCCCCTGCTGTGTCATTGTATTTTGACAGTGGAGAGAGTTCTCCACCATCAGTCTACAGCCTGCAGTACTGATCAAATCTAAATCCAACAAGGTAGTTGAACGGAAGTTGATCAGTAGAGCAACTTCCGTTCAGCCACACATAGATCAAAATTCAAGCGGTCCTCGTTGAACCGGCCAAAATTTGATCCATTTATGGGCAGTTTAAAAGGACACCGGTCATGAAAAAGAGCTACCTTTGTTGACCTCCCTCTTAAAACACTTGCTGCCTGTTTGTCACTGGCCACCTAATGCCAGCCATAGACAGAGCAAATTTATTTCCTGAAACCACAGACAGTCCCAGATAGCAAGGATAACTTGCCACACATTTATGGCAGTATTGAATTGTAAGGATTGTTGACTTCCTGCACATCTTCCCTGGCAAGTTGTACACTTGCAGAGCACTTGAAGCACAAGTTCTAGTTGACACTTTTCCAATTTATAGCAAATTTGCATGGCAAGCCTTTAGCAAGAGCAAAATTGCAGTGGTGAGTCTATGGCAAGAGCCCCCTGCAGGTCTACTGCAAGAGCCCCGCAAATCTACTGCAAGAGCCCCCAAGTCATCAGCAAGAGCCCCGCAGGTCATCAGCAAGAGCCCCGAAAGTCATCAGCAAGAGCCCTGCGAGTCTACAGCCAGAGCCCTGCAAGTCTACAGCCAGGGCCCCCCAAGTCTATAGTCAGAGTTATGCAAATCTCCGTTGTTGGCAAGAAAAAAGAAGCAAGCAGCGCAAATCTATAATCTGGTGATAATCTGGTGATAGTGAACCCACTGCTATTAACCTAAACCCTAACCTTAACCTAAGTAAGTAGTTGTGCTGCAAGTTTGAAAATGACTTGCTAAGCTATTACTAGAGTGGCAAGGCTTCACATGTTTTTTTTGCACAATTGCAGCAAGTCTGCATTTCATGACTCCAGATCCATAATAGTTATCCCAACACAGGGGGTCACTGTGGCTGAATTTTCATCATTGCTCGCTGCTGTGTGTAAGGTATTTCTTTAATTGGTGCTGGGACAGCCATAGAATCACTTTGGGAGTAGTGTGCAGAGAGGTGAGTGGTAACCATGAGATCTGATATGGAGTTCAGGGAGGTAGAAAATCAAGGAGTGATTAACCCTTATATCCCATTGGTGTAGCACAATTTGGAATGTTTATTTTCCCTTGTTTATATGCTGAGATTTAGCAGAAAATGTGTGTATTTAATGAGAGGTGTAAATAGAAACCTGGTAGTTTCACCACTGTATAGAGGACTACAAATCCCAGCAATACAGTACCAATGCAGAATACCACCAGGTATAGGGGGTGTATATAGAGAGCTATACATTGTATATAGAGAGATGACTGCACTGTACTGTGTTGCAAAGAGATCCATGTACTGTATACAGAGAGACCCATGCATTGTGCTGTATACAGAGAGACCTATGCATAGTGCTGTATACAGAGAGACCTATGCATAGTGCTGTATACAGAGAGACCTATGCATAGTGCTGTATACAGAGAGATCCCTTTCATGGAAAATAGGAAAAAATGGATACTTTTGTCAGTATCTATACTGGGCTCACCTCACTCTACAGAGGTCTCAGGTCACATGACCTTTCTGGTCTAGGCATGCCTTCTATCCCTGACAGTAAAGCAGAGAGATGAGCGAAGGGTTCTCCCAGTACTGGTCTATAAATGGCTAGTTTTTCCTCCTACATTGTGTTCAATGTCTACCATTTCCCTCTTCCATTCTGTTGACGTCTTCTGTAGCTTTATTCCTGGCTGGCTATTCTCTACAGTCTCTGTATTTATGCATCTGTTGCCCCTCAATCTGAAAACACAACGATTCCCATCATGGGATGCCCTGTGTATTTGTGAATATGTAAAATTAATAAAAAATGGTGTCCTAATTCAAGCAGCAAAAATAGACAAATATGCAGGAATGAGTATCCCTAAATTTAAAAAAAAATTTGTATTATGCGATAATAAGTGAAACAGTGATGAAGTGTGCTAATTTAAGAAGCTAAGCAGCAAAAGTAGACAAATATGCATGAATGCCTATCCCTAATTAAAAAAAAAAAATGCAGTAATATGCAATGATATGTGAAACAGTGATAAAGTGTTCTAATTCAAGAAGCTAAACAGCAAAAATAGACAAATATGCATAAATGACTATCCCTGATTGAAAAAAAAACAAAAAAAAAAAACAATAATATGCGATAATATGTGAAACAGTGATAAAAGTGCTTGAATCAAAAGAAGGTATTCATCTGATTTTACATAAAAAAATAAAATATCTGCTTTTGATTCATGCACTTTTATCACTCTTTCACATATCACATTTTATTGTGTTTTTTTTTTCTTTAAATTAGGGATAGTCATTTATGCATATTTTTCTATTTTTGTGATTTAGCTTCTTGAATTAGCGCACTTTATCACTGTTTCACATATTATCGTATATTACTGCAAATTTTGTTTTATGTTTTTTTTTAAAGTAGGGTTAGGCATTTATGCATGTTTGTCTATTTTTGCTGCTTAGCTTCTTGAACTAGCGCACTTCATCATTGTTTCACTAATTATCACACATTATCTCATATTACTGCATTTTTTGGTTTTTTTTAAATGAGGGATAGTCATTCATGCATATTTGTTTATTTTTGCTGCATAGCTTCTTGAATAAGTGCATTTTATCACTGTTTTACAACATTATCGCATATTACCACATTTTTTTAAAAATTGGGTATAGTCATTCCTATATATTTGTCTATTTTTTCTGCATAGCTTATTGAATTAGCGTACCATTTATTATTATTATTATCATTATTATTATGATTATTACATATACACAAATACACAGAGCATCCCATGATGGGAATCGTTGTGTTTTCAGATCGAGGGGCAACAGATGCATAAATACAGAGATTGCAGAGAATAGCCTGCCAGGAATAAAGCTACAGAAGATGTCAACAGAATGTTAGAGGGAAATGGTAGACATTGGACACAATGTAGGAGGAAAAACTAGCCATTTATAGACCAAGCACAATACAACACAATGGAGGAACCAGTACTGGGGGAACCCTCTGCTCATTTCTCTGCTTTACTGTCAGGGATAGAAGGCATGCCTAGACCAGAGAGGTGACCTGAGACCTCATCTCACCTGAGTGAGGTGAGCCCGGTATAGATGGTGACAAAAGTATCCACCTTTTCCTATTTCCCATGAAAGGGATCTCTCTGTATATAGCACAATGGATGGGCCTCTCTGTATACAACACAATGCATGAGTCTCTCTGTATACAGCCCAATGAATGGATCTCCCTGTATACAGTACATGGATCTCTTTACAACACAGTAGAGTGCAGTCATCTCTCTATATACAATGCATGGCTCTGCATTGGTACTGTATTGCTGAGATTTGTAGTCCTCTATACAGTGGTGGAGCTAAGCTACCAGGTTTCTATTTCCACCTCTCGTTAAATACACACATTTTCTGCTAAATCTCAGCATATAAACAAGGGAAAATAAAACATTCCAAATTGTGCTACACCAATGGGATATTAGGGTTGGTCACCCCTTGATTTCTACCTCCCTGAACTCCATACCAGATCTCATGGTTACCATTCACCTCTCTGTACACCACTCCCAAAGTGATTCTATAGCTGCCCCAGCACCAATTAAAGAAAAACCTTACACACAGCAGGGAGCAATAGCTATAGTGACCCCCTGTGGTGGGATAACTATTACACAACATAACTGAACCAGAACTTGCAGCAGACTTGCAGAATGTTTGCAAAGAAAGTTTATCTGGAGTCATGCAATGCAGACTCGCTGCAATTGTGCAACAAACTTGTGAAGCCTGGCAAGTCTAGCAAGAGCTTAGCAAGTAATTTTCAGACTTGCAGCAAAATTACTTGCTATCTGGGGTGTTGATAGGGGAATCTCTCCTGCTGAGCCATTGTGTTCTCCTTGCAGGGAGTGGGCAAGCCATCTCCACCAGGAGAATAGAGTGATTATTGCTAGGGGCTATAACAGCAGCTTGCAATAATCACGTATAAAATCCAGCTGGTTGGTTGTACCCATGTAGATCAATTGATAAACTTGGGTACATTCAGCCTGCCCATATATGGTTCAAATCTCGACCGGTTCCTCATAACCGGCTGAGATTCGAACCGTCTATGGCCGGTCTAAGTTTTAGAGTCGCCTAACTAAAACAAAGGAAAAATTAGGTGAGAACTCCTAATAAGCCTACTTATGCTGCAACAGTAACACAAAAAGCCAAATGGTCAGCAACTCTAGACAACTCAAATTTTCGGAAGTATTGTTTTGTTTAACTTTGGCCATGTATTATTTCTGAAATAAAGAGAGAAGTTTTCAGAAGTGTAAGGGCCCAGTCACACCATTGCTTTTTGGTAGCACAGGTTATGTTACTTGGGGCATTGCTGTGCCATTCATCTAAAATGTCACCTTACTATGCACTTGAGTTGCAGCACACCACAATGCACAGATTGCTGAAAACAGCAATCCACCAAAATGTGAATGTGTGAATTGGGCCTTAGCCCTATGACTAAAGTGACTAAAGTGATATATTTGTATGTATATACACTAAGTTGTATCAATTCCTTAAATTAAACAGTTCAACTGTCAATAGGTAGGCATCATCATTTGTATTATGAGACAGGCAACAGCAATTAGACCAGGAAACAGAATGATGGCACCATGAGCCTAGTGAACGGGAACCTTTACCGCCACATGCACTGAATTTAAATGGTTGTGCAGGTTCTATGCATTTTAATGCTAGTTAAATAAAAGTAATTGATTTGTCGATGGTTTCAGAGTTCACAGGGGATTTGGGGTTACTACTTATTGTACTGCTGAGTGCTACAGGCACTGGCTTTAATGACTCCAGACAAGCTTCCCATCTGTCCCTCCTGAGGTTGCTGATTGTTACAGCTTATTGGTGGTGGTTTACCTTTCCAGCTCGTGTTATTGTCTACTTGGTATGTCCTCGAATTACAGCTAAAAATTAGTAGGTAAAAGTGAAAATCCCATTTAAAGATAAAATAACAAAAGCAGCTTTTGCCCTCCCAAGTTCTTTTACTCTGCCAGGATGGCCATGAAGATGTCCTCAATCTGATGGCCAGCATCATTCAACCAATTTCCTCTGGGCCCAGATCATCCTGAGTCCCCCCTAGACTGACTGGACAATGAAAGGAAAAGCAGCACCGTGATGACATCTTTCTGTCACTGCTGTGATAAATAATTGGCTCCATATGCTGCTTCTTCTTCTTATACTCTAGCCCTACTGTTCTGGGACTGCAAGAGGCTAATAACAGGTCAAATTCATATTAATTTGTGTCTTTTATATCTATCTAGTGCTGAGTAGAGTTGAGCGCACCTGGAAGTTCGGGTTCTGCTGGTCCGGCCGAACTTCGGGACAAAGTCCGGGTCCGGACGGAACCCGAACGATCGCACGGACACCGAACCCGATTGAAATCAATGGGGACCCGAACTTTTAGGCACAAAAATGGCTGTAACAAAGTCCTGGAAAACCCTAGAGGGCTGCAAAAGGAAAGAAATGGGGGTAAGGGTGGGACAAGTGCCCTACAAAGAAATGGGGACAGGGAAATAACTTTAAATATTTTTTAAAAAATAAAAACATAAAAAATGCAAAAATGGAGGTGAATGTGGATCATCTTCAAACTGTGTGTGAAAAGTATTAATTAACGGTAGAAGCCATATAACTGTTCTAAAATCATCTTCAAACTAGGGCAAGTGCCCTACAAAAAAATGGGGATAGGGAAAATAAATTAAAATCAAATAAAAAAATGGGAAGGGGGGTGGATGTGGAGTAGGAGCCTAGAGGTTGACTAGGCCGTGACCGTGGAAGTGTAGGTGGAAGTGGCGGTGGTAGAGGAGTAGGAGGAGGTAGCCAACATGTTTTTTTTTTTTGTATTGAGGCCTATTCAAAAAAAGAAGTATATGAATGACTGTGTGAGTCCAGTCTAAATGTTTATTCTGCACAGGGTACAGACAAGCCTTGTGGGATCCATGCCTGATTCATTTTAATAAAGGTTAGCTTGTCCACATTGGATGTGGACAAACGGCTCCGCTTGTCTGTGATAACGCCCCCTGCC
>BLSH010527116.1:422336-445218 GCA_018402905.1 Glandirana rugosa | reverse complement strand
GTGAAATCTCTAATTTCTGCTATCTGTCCTCAGAGCAACAGCACAGACAGCAGTAGTAAAGTAATCTATCTCAGGATGCAGGATCAGATCTCAAAATGTCTTAAAATGTCTCTATTCTCTCCCTCACGCCGTCAGCTTCCTTTCCCTACACTAACCCAAGAGCATGTGACTGCAGCACTACGTGACTCCAGCTTATAAAGAGGCTGGGTCACATGATGCACTGGCCAATCACAGCCATGCCATTAGTAGGCATGGCTGTGATGGCTTCTAAGGGCAAACCAGTGAAACGCTTGTTGATTGGCTGCCCTGCAGCTTCTCAACACGTGGAGTAAAATAGCAGAACCCCGGACCGAACCCGAACGATTTTTGAAAGGTCCGTGCCCCGGACACCCGAAAGTTCGGTACGGACCCGAACGTTACAGTCCGGGTTTGCTCAACACTAGTGCTGAGCTTTAAGGGAGTGACTGCAACTGCTTCTTGTAAGGGGTGATGACAGTATGTAAAACTGCCCCGCCGCTGTAAAGCTGTAACATTGATATTTTAACTACTTCAAATACTCCAGGTTTGTTCATTTTATTGGAAAAATCTAGAGTCTACCCATGCCTACCATAGAACTCCCTTTTTACCACTTTTTGATTCCCAGCATCATTCAATCCATGTTCTCTAAGCCAAGGCTATCCAGAACACATGAAACATCATCATGCGGGCCTGGGTTCAGAATATTTCTATACTATTCTATGTACTATAGAAGAGGGCGCAGGAGTTAGAACTTGTGACATCGCCAGGCCAGTTGGAAGACCCTTGGATAAAATAAATATGAAAAGAAAAAAATATATATGTATATATATATATATATATATTACTGGACAAAGTTACATTTGGCATAGGTTGCTGAATGCATATGTTTCTCAGAGGTCAAGACAAGACAAAGTGACAGATTTGCTACAGTTCGTAAATACCACATCTGTGTAGAATTTTGAGTGTTATTGCCATATCCATACAATTTACACCAATGACCTTGAATCTAAAGTCTTTGCTCAATTTCCCAAGATGAAAATAACCTAATAACACTTTTTACGCAGTATCTGCCATATTTTCGGTTTTGAGAATAATAGCTGTAATTTGTAACATAAACATTAATCTGTCAATATGTAAAAAAGTGTAGTGCTATAAAACAATATAATTATGACATAACATGAATAACATACAGGAAAGTAACAGGTCCGGAACAGGTTAGGGCCTGGAGCTGTCAGCTTCCAAAAGGGCATAAAAATACTGAGTGACAGTAATCATAATATTGGGAAAAAGATGAGCAAAGTCTTTAGTGAATTATGTTGAAAAATGATATGAAGAAAACACAAAAGTCACTGTGAAAAATCTGAGATTTCTTTGTCTATAAAAAATCAAGCATCCGCTTCAAATGATATCATAATAAAAGTGATAAAACTTAAGGTTGTTCTCTTACCAACAATGGTCCCAAAAAAGCATCAAAAATGTCCGACATGTCCGCTGCAATATCGCAGTCCCGATAAAAATTGCAGATCACCGTCATTACTAGTATAAAAAAGAATAAATATGCAAAACCCCAAAAATGAATTCTCATGGTTTGTAAACGCGACAACTTTTGCACAAACCAATAAATAAACGCCAATTTATATAATATAAATCGGCCAAAACCAATGAATAAATTTGTTTTTTATATATATATTTTTTGGATATGTATCTTAGCAAAAAGTAAGAAATATTTTTTTTTTTTTTTGCAAAATTGTCGCTTTTTTTGTTTATAGCAGTGATCAGAAATGACACAGAGGTGATCAAATACCACCAAAAGAAAGCTCTAATTACGGGGAAAAAAAGGACGAACATTTTGTTTGGGTACAACGTCGCACGACTGTGTAATTGTCAGTTAAAGTGACGCAGTGTTGAATTGCAAAAAGTACTCTGGTCCTAACCTGGGAAATCCTTCCGGGGCTGAAGTGGTTAAAAAAGGCCTGGATTCTTTCCTTAATGTACATAGTATAACTGGGTACTAACATTTATAGGTAAAGTTATCCAGGGAAAATCTGATTGCCTCTCTGGGGATCAGGAAGGAATTTTTCCCCCCGCTAAAGCAAATTAGATCATGCTTTGCAAAAAGTGCTCTTGTCCTTCCGGGGTTGAAGTGGTTAAAAACAGTCACTGGCGGTGCTCACGTGGGTCTCACCCAAGGGCCGCGTGTGAGTGAGGATCGCATGAGCCACGCCAGTGACTGTTTTAATGCCGGCTTTGTACTACTTTCTTGTAAGTGCAACATTTTTAATTTATTAAACCATTTAATCGGAATCACACTATGTGGAGTCTTTTTTTCCTATTTACTCCTCAAGCACGAGACTCACTTTTGATGCATGTGACTACCTGCTGGAATGTCGGTTGGAGCTGACACCCCAATGTGGATACAGCTACAAGACCATCATCTATCATGTGGATCCCTTTTGAGCAACCCTTCCGGGATATTATTCCAATAAGTGCTTCTGACCAACGGTACCATATGGTACGTGAGTCCAACAGAGTTGGTAAGAGCACATCCCTACTGCCCTTAAGCATTCCTGATATAGATTCACCATTTGAAGTATCATCACTTTTATTGTGACATCATTTGAAGTGGATGCTTGATTTTTTATAGACGAAGAAACCTCAGATTTTTCACAGTGCCTTTTGTGTTTTCTTCATATCATGTTTCACCATAATTCACAATTTTGCTCATCTTTTTCACAATATTATGATTACTGTCACTCAGAAGTTTCATGCACTTTTGGAAGGGGACAGCTCCAGGCCCTAACCTGTTCTGGACCTGTTACTTTCCTGTATGTTATTCATTTTATGTCATAATTATATTGTTTTAAAGCGCTACACTTTTTAACATATTTATTTGCACTATAGGTCTAGTTATGTGTTAGCTGCTCCCCACTCTTTGCGCAATTGATTTTTATACCATTAATCTGTCAATGTATGGAGTGATTTTGACGTGAAACAAAGTATTTTGGCATATTCAACAAATATGGGAGATCATTTAACCAAATAAACAGGGGAGTCCTGGAATCAGGATCATAGGATCCACTTTCACTGAATTGTTACTCTACAAACAGAGGTTGATTTGCTAAAGTCAAATAGGCTGCTCACTTTGCAAGTAGAGTTGATCGAACCCCTGGATGTTCGGGTTCGGTGGGTTCGGCCGAACTTCGGGAAAAAGTCCGGGTTCGGTACCAAACTCGACCCGAACTTTATCCTGGACCCTGAACCCCATTGAAGTCAATGGGGACCCGAACTTTTCGGCACAAAAATGGCTGTAACCAAGTCCTGGCAAGTGCTAGAGGGCTGCAAAAGGAAGTAAAATGGGGGTAAGAGTAGGGCAAGTGCCCTACAAAAAAATGGGGATAGGGAAAATAAATTAAAATCAAATAAAAAATATGGGAAAGGGGGGGTGGATGTGGAGTAGGAGCCTAGAGGTTCACTAGGCCGTGACCGTGGCAGTAGAAGTGGAAGTGGCGGTGGTGGAGGAGTAGGAGGAGGTAGCCAACACTGTTTTTTTATAATGCGTTGGCAGCCTCTTCCTCCTCCTCTGCCTTCGCCTTGTGCTTCCACTGAGCCCCCGGTGTCATTTGGGAATGCCCTCAGCAGCGCGTCTACCAGCGTGCGCTTGTAGTCGCGCATCTTACGATCACGCTCCAGTGAGGGAATTAAGGACGGCACGTTGTCCTTGTAACGGGGATCCAGCAGGGTGGCCACCCAGTAATCGGCACACGTTACAATGTGGGCAACTCGGCTGTCATTGCGCAGGCACTGCAGCATGTAGTCGGCCATGTGTGCCAGGCTGCCCAGAGGCAAAGACAAGCTGTCCTCTGTGGGAGGTATATCAGCTGTGTCCTCCGTATCCCCTCAGCCACGCTCCAGTGATGCCCACAAGCTGCGTTGGGTGCCACCCTGCTGCGGTTCCTCCTCCTCCTCCTCCTCATGATCTTCCTTGTCCTCCTCCTCCTCCAGAACTGTGCCCTGGCTTGAATATTTTTGGCCTGGCCTATGCTGGTGCAAGAACCCACCCTTCGAGCCACTTACGAATGACTGGCCTGATAACCGTGGAAATGACCCCTCTTCCTCCTCCTCCTCCTCCTCATCCTCCTGTGGCACATCCTCTTCCATCATCGCCCGAAGTGTTTTTTTCAAGGAGACATAGAAGTGGGATAGTAACGATGAGAACAGCGTCATCGGCACTGGCCATGCTGGTGGAGTACTCAAAACACCGCAATACACTACACAGGTCTCGCATGGAGGGCCACTCGTTGGTGGTGAAGTGGTATTGTTCCGCAGAGTGACTAACCCTGCCTTCTGAGGTGCTGGCGGTGGCACAGCTGCGTTGGCGGCCTCTACCTCCTCCTCTACCTTCACCTTGTGCTTCAGCTGAGCCCCCGGTATCATTTGGGAATGCCCTCAGCAGCGCCTCTACCAGTGTGCGCTTGTAGTCGCGCATCTTCCTCTCATGCTCCAGTGAGGGCATTAAGGACGGCACGAGGATCCAGCAGGGTGGCCACCCAGTAATCAGAGGAAGTTACAATGTGGGCAACTCGGCTGTCGTTGCGCAGGCACTGCAGCATGTAGTCGGCATGTAGTCGGCCATGTGTGCCAGGCTGCCCACAGGCAAAGACAAGCTGTCCTCTGTGGGAGGTATATCATCTGTGTCCTCTGTATCCCCCCAGCCACGCTCCAGTGATGCCCACGAGCTGCGTTGGGTGCCACCCTGCTGCAATTCCTCCTCCTCCTCCTCATCTTCCTCGTCCTCCTCGTCCTCCAGAACTGTGCCCTGGCTTGAATATTTTGGACCTGGCCTATGCTGGTGCAGGAACCCACCTCTTCCTCCTCTTCCTCCTCCTCATCCTCCTGTGCCACATCCTCTTCCATCATGGCCCAAAGTGTTTTTTCAGGGAGACATAGAAGTGGTATAGTAACGCTGAGAACAGCATCATCGGCACTGGCCATGTTGGTGGAGTACTCAAAACACCGCAATACGCTACACAGGTCTCGCATGGAGGCCCACTCGTTGGTGGTGAAGTGTTGCTATGCCACAGAGCGACTGACCCGTGCATGCTGCAGCTGAAACTCCACTATTGCCTGCTGCTGCTCGCACAGTCTCTCCAGCACGTGCAAGGTGGAGTTCCACCTTGTGGGCACGTCGCATATGAGGCGGTGAGCGGGAAGGCCGAAGTTCCGCTGCAGCGCAGACAGACAAGCAACAGCAGGGTGAGAACGCCGAAAGTGCGCACAGACGGCCCGCACTTTCTGCAGCAGCTCTGACAAATCCGGGTAATTTTTTAGAAAATTCTGTACCACCAAATTCAGCACATGCGCCAGGCAAGGGATGTGCATCAAACGGGCTAGGTCCAGAGCCGCTATGAGATTTTGCCCATTGTCGCACACCACCAGGCCGGGCTTGAGGCTCAGTGGCAACAGCCACTCATTAGTCTGTTGTTCAATGCCCGTCCACTGCTCCTGCACAGTGTGGGGTTTATCTCCCAAACATATCAGTTTTAAAACAGCCTGCTGTCATTTCCCCCTGGATGTGCTGATGTTGGTGGTGAAGGTCTTACGCTGAGCGGATGAGTGGGTAGTCGAGGAGGAGGAAGCACAGTAGGAGGGGGAGGCAACAGGAGGCAAAGAGTAATGCCCTGCAATCCTCGGTGGTGGAAGGACATGCGTCAAATGGCTAGCTGGCTCAGGCCCACCCGCCACTACATTTGCCCAGTGTGCAGTTAGCGAGATATAGCGTCCCTGCCCGTGCTTACTGGTCCAGGTATCAGTGGTAATGTGGACCTTGCCACAGATGGCGTTGCGCAGTGCACACTTGATCTTGTCCCCGACTTGTTTGTGCAGGTAAGGGATGGCTCGCCTTGAAAAGTAGTGGCGGCTGGGTACCATATACTGTGGGACAGCCACCACCATCAGGTTTTTGAAACTGTCCGTGTCCACCAAATGGAATGACAGCATTTCAAAGGCCAGGAATTTTAAAATGCTGGCATTCAGGGCCAGGGATCGTGGGTGGGTAGGGGGTACTTCCTCTTTCTCTCCAGTGTTTGGGAGATGGAGAGCTGTAAGCTTCCATGGGACCATGGTGTGGAAACACTTGGGGACGGTGGCGGACATGGTGGCGTTGCTGTCATATCGTCTGTTTGCTGGGTGGCAGGTGACACTGTCACGGTAGAGGTGGAGGAAGAGGCCGAGGCAGCAGCAGAAGGGGAAGCAGGAGGAGGCAGAGACCTTTCTTGGATTTTGAGGTAATCATTCCAATTCAGTTTGCGCCTTGAATTTAGATGCCTGATCATGCAGGTTGTGGTCAGGTTTAGAACATTTATGCCCCGACTCCGGCTATCATTGCACAGCTTGCAAACCACTCGTGTCTTGTCTTCAGCACATTGTCTGAAGAACTGGAACGCCTTTGAGCTGCCTTTGGTGTGCTAGGTCCCTGGGTGTGGTGGGTAGTAGCAGGCATACTGTCTAGGGGACGGTCACTCCGCTTTTGCAACCTGCTTCCTCTATTGCTGTGCTGGTGCCTCTGTGCGACCACCACCTCTTCCTCCAAACTGCACTCGCATGACCCTCAGTCCATGTGGGGTCTAGGACCTCATCATCCTCCTCCCCATCATCTTCCACCCACCCTTCACCACTGCCCTCCTTGTCAGTCTGCACACTGAGGAAAGCTGCAGCAGTTGGCACCTGTGTTTCGTCATCATCTAAGACGTGCTGCGCTGGTGTTTCCATGTCCTCATTCTGCAACAGAAGTGGTTGGGCATCGATGCACTCAATGTCTTCCACTTCTGGGGCAGCGCTATGTGGATGGCCCACGGAAAGCACACCAGGAGAGTGATCAAAAAGCATAAGAGTCTCTTGCATGACTTGGGGCTTAGACTGCTTGGCAAATTTACAAGGGGCTGAGGTGAAAGACAGATGGCCATGGGGTTCAGGTGCCAATCTGAGCTTTCATCAAGGGATCGGGAGGGAGACAATGTGAAGGAACTGGAGGCATTGTCAGCCACCCAATCTACTATCGCCTGTAGTTGTTCTGGCCTCACCAATTGTTGAGCGGCATTCGGGCCTACCATATAACGGTGAAGGCTCTGTTGGCTACCTGAGGAAGGTGTTTCACTTGTGCGTGTAGCTGGCACACATCGACCACATCCTCTCCTTCCAACAGGAGCTTCACCAACACGACCAAAACCAGTCGACCAACACCATCCCTTATTTGATGCTCTCCTCATTGTGCCCGCAAATGTGCTATGTAGCCCTATTTAAGTATTTATTAATACCAATTAATACCTTCTTTTTTTTTGGAAAACACCAACGTAGGCGCACTTTTTATTTTGGTGCAAGAAATGCACTGCTCACACCAACAGCAGGAACCTCTCCCTTTAGAACTAGGAGATGATTATAGAACAATAATCTGTCCCTTACAGGAGCAGCAGGTACCTCTCCCTTTAGAACTAGGAGATGATTATTGAACAATAATCTGTCCCTTACAGCAACAGCTGGAACCTCTCCCTTTAGAACTAGGAGATGATTATAGAACAATAATCTGTCCCTTACAGGAGCAGCAGGAACCTCTCCCTTTAGAACTAGGAGATGATTATAGAACAATAATCTGTCCCTTACAGCAACAGCTGAGACCTCTCCCTTTAGAACTAGGAGATGATTTTTGAACAATAATCTGTCCCTTACAGCAACAGCTGGAACCTGGCCCTATAGGATTAGGTGATGATTTTTGAACAATAATCTGTCCCTTACAGCAACAGCTGGAACCTGGCCCTATAGGAGTAGGTGATGATTTTTGAACAATAATCTGTCCCTTACAGCAACAGCTGGAACCTGGCCCTATAGGAGTAGGCGATGATTTTTGAACAATAATCTGTCCCTCACAGCAACAGCTGGAACCTGACCCTATAGAACTAGGAGATGATTTTAGAACAATAATCTGTCCCTCTAAGCAGTAGCCTCTACCTAGTGCAGTCAGATCGTTCTGTAATGCAGGGTGAGATCTGCAATCTGTCACTCAAAGCAGCAGTATGAGAAATCTCTAATTAGTCCAGAATTAGATTGTTGTGTAATGCAGGGTGAGATCTGCAATCTGTCCCTCAGAGCAGCAGTAGTAGTAATCTCTAATTAGTCCAGAATCAGATCGTTCTGTAATGCAGGATGAGATGTTAAAATATCTGCAATCTGTCCCTCACAGTGCCGGCAGCTTCCTCTCCCTACACTAGTCAGAGTCTCAGAGAGCATGTGACTGCAGCACTAAGTGACTCCAACTTATAAAGAGGCTGGGTCACATGATGCACTGGCCATTCACAGCCATGCCATTAGTAGCCATGGCTGTGATGGCTTCTAAGGGCAAACCAGTAAAATGCTTGTTGATTGGCTTCCCTGCAGCTATTCAACATGCGTGATTCAACTACCAGAACCCGAACCCGAACGTTTTTTGAAATGTCCAGGTTCGGGTCCGGGTCCCGGACACCCCAAAGTTCGATATGGACCCGAACGTTACAGTTCGGGTTTGCTCAACTCTATTTGCAAGGAAATTTGTACTGTGCTAAATGGGGTAAAAACGAATTTTGCAAGAAATACCCAACCACATGCAAGGAAAATTAAGAAAAATTAAAAAAAATGAATGAATTAAAAAAAAAAAAAAAACAAGGATTTTGCTTGAACACATTTGGATGATGGAAGTCAGCAGAGTTTCACTCATACATTTCTACACTATCTCCAGGGAAGCCTCTGGATTTCACAAGCCTGGCACCTATCAGCACCAGGCTGAGGCATTGAGAGAGAGAGGCACAATTTCACCACATAGTTCCCATTAGGATCAAAAGGGCATGGATTGAGTATCATCCGATATACCTACTAAAGCACACTCATTGTTTAAAAAGGAAAACCTGACCTTTTTTTAGTTTCCTTTGAAAAAAAATTAAAAAAGCTAAAAAAAAGCAATAAAAGGAGTCAATAAGCAGTACATGACAAAATATCTGTGAATTTCTGTTAACAATTAATTGGCCCTATACAGATCAAATCTTCAACTGAGCAAATCAGAAAATATCTGTGGATCTCTGCTGACTGTCAATTGACCCTTGTTGGATGTAATCTTAAACTGAGCAAATCAGAAAATATCTTTGAATCTTTGCTAACTGTTAATTGGCTCTATCTGCATCAAGCTTTGACCTTTGTAGACCTATTTCCTCATTTTTTACTGATTTCATTTTATTCTCCTGTCATACAGTATACATGCTACAACTGTGCACAGGGCACAATGCTTAAAGCCAAACTCTAGGAATTATCTGTGTTGCATAGTTATATTTGTCCTGCTTGCAGCATTCTACAGTAAGTATGCATATTCCATACCTGATGGGCCATTGTGGAAGCTGGAAATCACTGGTGGTTAGTGCTGCTACAGAAATAGCCACGATCTTCCAGGTCTTGCACGGTTTCTGTGAGAGCGGCTTTCCCTCACACTCTACACAGGGGGTTACTTGCTAAGCACTGTCCCAATTTATAGGTCATCTTACATTTTTTCAATGAATACAAGGAATCCCCTATTTGGACAAAGTTGAGAGGAGGGCCGGAGACGCCATGATCTTCCCTTCATCCAGAGTATACTTTGTATTTATTGTAAAAAAATACAAGATGTTCTATGAATGTTGGCGGTGCATTACAGGTGCCCCTTTATGGTCAGTGTGCAGAGGAAAAACCACTTGCATAGAACCAGAGCAGGGCACGAAAGATCACAGTTATCACTGTAGCAGTGCTGACGACTACAATGATTTTTTTCATCCCAGATGCTCCTCAGGTATGAGATATACCGAACATGCTTACATTGTGCTAAGCAGATACAATGTAAGTATGCAACATAAATCATTCTTGTAGTTCAGCCTAAAGCTGGCCATAGCTGGTTCAACTTTCAGCCGGCTCAGCAGGGACCGGACAAGAGTCGATCAATGTATTGGCAGGCTGATTGTACCTAAGTGGATCCATTGATTGAATCGGGATAAACCAGTGTGTCGGTTTTCTAGCATGCATTTATTGGCGCTAGCAAAAATCTCTGTATTCTAACAGGAGGGACGGCTCCCGTGGTTGCAGGAGAGAAAATTGCATTATCTATGGCCTGCCCTAATCTATTGTAGTGGAACGGTAGTCTTCAATGAAAGATCCCTGGATATAATAGCTCACTTCATTATGTAGTAGGCTAGCATGGTCATTGGACTGCACATATACAGCCAGTGAAGTGGTCCCACTATAGAAGAGATAACAGAATATGCAGCTCCCTGTGCTAGGGTGACATCACCTTTACTTCCCCGTAAGTAGACATGACACAAGGGATGGTCAGAGACTGCGAACATGGCACAAGGGATGGTCAGAGACTGCAGTCATGGCACAAGAGAGGATAAGAGACTGCGGACATGGCACAAGAGATGGTCAAAGACTGAGGACATGGCACAAGGGATGGTCAGAAACTGTGGACATGGCACAAGAGATGATCAGAGACTGTGGACAAGGCACAAGATATGATCAGAGACTGTGGACATGGCACAAGAGACGATCAGAGACTGTGGACATGGCACAAGAGAAGGTTAGAGATTGCCAACATGGCATAAGAGATGGTCAGAGACTGCAGACATGGCACAAGGGATGGTCAGAAACTGCAGACATGGCACAAGGGATGGTCAGAGACTGCAGACATGGCACAAGAGACGATCAGAGATGCGGGCATGGCACAAGAGACAGTCAGAGACTGAGGACATGGCACAAGGGATTGTCATAAACTGCGGACATGGCACAAGAGACAATCAGAGACTGTGGACATGCCTCAAGAGAAGGTCAGAGATTGCCAACATGGCACAAGAGATGGTCAGAAACTGCGGACATGGCACAAGGGATGGTCAGAGACTGCAGACATGGCACAAGAGACGATCAGAGACTGCAGGCAAGGCACAAGAGATAGACAGAAACTGGCACAAGAGATGGTCAAAAACTGTGGATATTGCACAAGAGACAATCAGAGACTGTGGACATGGCATAAGAGAAGGTCAGAGATTGCTGACATGGCACAAGAGACAGTCAGAGACTGAGGACATGGCACAAGAGAAGGTCAGAAACTGTCGACATGGCACAAGAGATGTTCAGGGACTACACACATGGCACAAGAGATAATCAGAGACTGCGGACATGGCAAAAGAGACGATCAGAGACTGCGGACATGGCACAAAAGAGGGACAGAGTCTCTGTTGCACCACTGCTCAGCAGCCTAATTTAGCGGGGGGCACACGGGGGGGGGACAAGGAATAACCTAGGGGGAGCAACCCCCTCCCTTTCCCCCCTGTAGCGACATCACTGAGCCAAAGGGTTTGTGCAAAGTGTCGTACCCCACAGCAAGCAATCAGTTATTGATCTTACTAAGAATGTTGAAGGCTAAGCTGATGAAATCTGATGGCTTGCTGTGTGCATACTCTGCTGATTATGTTTTGAATTTGACAAAAAGTTCAAAGTTTTAATCGCTGAGCTTTTTCCTTCCTACACAGTTACATAGAAATGGATGACTGCTAGGAAATTGTAATTATAGGGCATTAATTGTTTTCTTCTTCTCACTTTGTAGGGAAGAATTCCAGGATAAAAAGTAAAAGTTCTTTAATTAACTAGAAGCTTTAGTTCTTTCTTCTTGTTTCTAAAAGTTCAATGACGAAGCAATACAATTCATGAATACATTCACTCTTGCTATAACTGACTGATAATCCTGCTGTACTGCCAACCAGGAATGGGCTAGGGCGTGTTGGGAACCGAACATGCCCCATCCCGCCAGGAAGTGTGCACTGAACCGCGGTAATCACAGGCAGTAAAACATTTCCTGATCGCTGCGGCTGCGCATCGTGAAATGTTTCACTGCCTATGAATAGCGCGGAGCAGTGCAAACTTCCTGGCGGGCTCGGACACGTCCAGTTCCGAACACGCCCGAGCCCATCCTTACTGCCAACCTTAGACTCCTGTAACACGGGTATTCCGATCAGGTCTGTCTGTCAGTTTTTTTGGTGGACCTGATCGGATGGTCCATTGAGCCCTATGAGCTGACATATGTAAACAGACCTGTGTCCATTTACATCCACCTACCTCCAGGTCCATACAGGTCTGGTAACAAAAAGCATCCTTTTCCATTTTGGCAGAGTGGATCGGAGGTATCCTGATGTAAATGTGTCCGTTGTACATAAATTAAGCTTGCACAGATGTGCTTACAGATCCCCTACTGATCGGAACAGGCTTTGCTCCATGTGAAAGAGGCCTTGGGCTGCAGTTAGTGTGCGGCAGCTGTTGGGGCACTGAGAAGGTGCCTACGGCCCATTCACACTTAATGTATCGGGAGCGCGCATTCCTACTCACATTTTTTGCATGTTTTTGTGTGCTTCTGCATTAGCGCATACTTGAATGGCAAAAAAAGGATCAAAGAAGCTTGAGAACCTTTTCGGGCACAGAGCAGCGTTTTGGCGCATTTGTAGTATGTTTGTTGCAGAACAAAATGTATGACAAAACACACACCTGCTAACTGCGTTTGGAGTGCCTTTAAGAAATAATGGCACCTAAAAACGCATTGCGCATTTAGCCGTGACTTTAGCGCTAGTTGGAATCGTCGGCAGGATCGCACGACTCTGTCCACAATTCCAATACTCTAAGGTGTGAACGGGGCCTAAGACTTTATAACAACAGAGAGTCTAGCTGAGAATCGCTACTACAGTAAAACATTACAGAACACAGCTATGTTTGATTATCCTCATAGACAGCATCCCTTTCAGTGAAGTCTAGGGTAGCTCTGATGGCACAGGCAAACAGCTGGAGGGATTCCAAGCTGAGGACACAGGAGGGCCATCCCACTGGAAATGCAGTACTCAAGTGGAAGTGCAATTCCGTTAATGCCATGACATTTTAGCTAATAACAAAGATAAAGGCTGAACCTCACCTGTGAGGAAAAAAAAAGTAATACAAGCTTGATAATAGCTTTAATTATTTAAAGTAACAATGGACAGAGCTAAGTATTCTTTTTTTTATATACATCTTCTTGATTTAACTTATGCAGTGATTTTCTATGGGATATTAGGGTGTCTCTATAACTACAGGGTCTCTAAATTGTTAATTTTCATATTTTATTGTTTTAGGAGTATCGCACCTAAATTAAGGGACATTTTGCATTATTTGTTAGTAGCTGTAGGCTAATTTTGTAATTTCAATGAAATTAATAATATAATGTAATGATACAGAGATATAACTAGAACCTTCAGGGCCCTGGAGCAGGAAACCATGAAACCACATTCCCCCGAAGCCCGGTGACAGCAGGGCCCGGTCGCTAGTACAACCTTTCCGACCCTGGTAGTTCCGCCACTGGTGTCAGTAGTTTTTTAATAATTATTTTATTACCATTCATTTTTATACAATATTATTTATTATTATTTATTTACATTTTTTTAGGAGCCCCATTAGGGGCTTTGGTGTGATACCAGAAGTCTAAACAGACCTCTGATGTTCCACCTTTGAGACAGTAAAAGGATATTGAGGACACAGCCCTGCACAGAATCTTCCCGTTCATTCACAAACTAAAGCATAGTAAATATAGTCTACTATGCCTCATTTTTGACAAGGAAGGGACCTGTAAATGACATATTTACAGCCCTTTCCCCGCTCTCCATCCTGACAAATCCCCTGGAAATGCTGCAGGTGAGGAGGGGAAGCCAGGAGAGAGCGCAGGGGCCCAGGGACAGCAGAAAGAAGCTGGATAGCAGAGGCGATGAGGGAGACATATAAAGGAATAAATCTCTTCATTTTTATCCCGCAGCCACTGAATGGCTGTGGGAGGGGGAGGAGAAGAAGCGGGCATTCAGTGGCTCCTCTAAATGCCACCCCCACTGCTCCTCCTATTCAGGTGTACAGGGGAGCCACATGGGCCCCCTGGAGCATGGGACCAGGTTGCAACTTGTGACCCCTGCAGTTATGCCCCTGGTGGTAGTGATGTGTGGGGGATGGCGACAGTGGCAGTGCTGGGGAATGGGGTTCACAGAGGTTCACACTGGTAAAACATGCCCTATTATTTGATGCAGTAATGCACTGCATGATGGGATATGATGTTTCCTGAAAGGTCACCTGATGTCTCAGTTATTCATGGGCTCACAGCGCTATTTTTAAATTTTGAACCGAGAGGCAAAGATTAAAAGCTGCCATGGACTAAGCAGGTGAAAGCACACTGAGATGGCTCAGGCAGAAAATACATTAGAAAAGGCTTCTATTTATTGTAAGATGTGAAATTCTGCCTGAAAGGGTGAACTTAGCCTTTAAGGCCGGCCATATATGGAGCACACTATTGCTAGCAGCTATCACACCCGCTAGCAATAATCGCATGTAATATCCGGCAGGCTTATTGTGATCGATCAACGTGGGTACATTCAGCCTGCCCATACACGGTTTGAATTTCGGCCAGTTCAGCATAGATTCAAACCGTTTATGGCCAGCTTAAGACTATAGCACTTAGTACAAGTCTGATTGTTATAGGTTACCGCAGTTAAGAATTTAGCACTTAAAACACCTAAATAAGTTTAGCTTCAGCTGCCTCTCAGACAGCAGAGACTGGATTGTCTCCTATTATTCATACATCACCTAACATCTATGAGTAATTTAGTGTCATGTTTACGCTGGAATTTCTGTCTGTAGTTGAGTCACCCAGTCTCCTATCTCTTTGTTTACACCCATGAGCTAAAAGTCAGTCCATAAAGGTAGATGGCTTGAATGTAAATGTGGATTAAACACAAACCTCAGCAGGTTCATATGTATAAAAGTACACTGTGGACCATGTGATAACTGTAATTACAGCTTCAAGCAAAAATTGTGAAAAGTACAATGTAAGTTGTTCTCTGACAGTTTGCTATTGGTTAATACACATAGTTGATTCAAAACAGCTTTTTAGAATTAATATCAGTTGATGTAAATCACGGATGTTCATTTGTGGAAAAATAGAGCTTGCAATTTGCAAGTGCAGTTGCTCCAGAACTTAGGCTGCATTAACACATGATCATGGGCAGAATCGCCGCAATTCCACCCCATAATGTCAAATGGCTGCAAAACGCAAGGCACGTTTGTGCTGCCATTACTACTAATGGCACCCTAATCGCGTTGCGATTTTGCCCCGATTGTCACGTGGTAAATCACACTCTAATCGCTGCAAATTGCAACGCACGCCACTGTCGCCCAGAGAAAATGCGTGTTCCTTCATGAGCGACAAGTGTCACGTGTTGTGACTGCAGAGCGACTTGTCATGCATCAATCGCGGTGCAATGCCTTTAGAAGTAATGGCATCGGAAACGCGTCCCGCGTTCTGTAGCCAATTGAAATTGCGGGGCGGAATTGTGGCGATTCCACCCACGATTATGTGTGAATGCAGTATATGAGGAGAAGCTCTGCAAACTTCTATCATCCAATCATGTGTTAGCAAAAAAAGCCTTTTTTTTTTTTTCTTGCATATGATTGGGTATTCTTTGCCAAGTGGAGCTTTGCCTTATTTACTAAGCTTTGGAGCAAATGCACATGCAGAGTCCAACTGCATTTACAAAGTGCACAATCTTTTTGCTTTTAGTAAATCAACCCCACTGCTTACATTTTAATCAAAGCTGAAGTTACCATTTGAGCAGCCAGTTCTTGGTTGTGAGCCTACTATTTTTCTGCTTTGTATATTACAATTATTTACGTTGTATCTTAATTATTTATCTTTGTTCATTTTATTCTTTAGAACATGTTGGGATCCACCCTACACAGAAATCTTGAGAAGCTTGGAAATATCTAATGGTTCTCCACTTGCACAAACCTTAAAGCAGAACTCTGGCCAGGTGAATAAGGATGAGCTCGGGCTTGTTCAGAACTGAATGTGTCCGAGCTTGCCAGAAAGTGAACCCTGCACTGCACTAATCACAGGCAGTGAGACATTCCCAGATCGCTGCAGCCGAGCATCAGGGAAATGTCTCAGTGCCTGTGATTAGCGCAGTGCAGGGTTCACTTCCTGGTGGGCCTGGGCACGTTCGGTTCTGAACAAACCCAGCCCAACCTTACAGGTGAACACTCAAATATTAACCACTTCCTTACTGGGCACTTAAACCCCCCTCCTGCCCGGACCAATTTTCAGTTTTCAGCGCTGTCGCTCTTTGAATGACAATTGCGCGGTCGTGCGGCGTTGTACCCAAACAAAATTGGCGTCCTTTTTTTCCCACAAACAGAGCTTTCTTTTGGTGGTATTTGATCGCCTCTGTGTCATTTCTGATCGCCTCTATAAACAAAAAAAGAGCAACAATTTTGAAAAAAAACAATATTTTTTTACTTTTTGCTATAATAAATATCCAAAAATCAAAAATAAAAAACAAATTTATTCATCGGTTTTGGCCGACATATATTCTTCTACATATTTTTGGTTAAAAAAATCGCAATCGGCGTTTATTGATTGGGTTGCGCAAAAGTTATAGCGTCTACAAACTATGGACATTGATTTATGGCGTTTTTATTATTATTTTTTTTTTTTACTGGTAATGGCGGCGATCTGCGATTTTTATCGGTAATGCAATATCGGGGCGGACATGTTGGACGTTTTTGACACTTTTTTGGGACCAATGACATTTATACAGCGATCAGAAATTTAATTGTCCACTGATTACTGTGTAAATGTCATTGGCAGTGAAGGGGTTAACCTGCAGGGGGCAGTGAAGGGGTTAACTATGTTCCCTGGGTGTGTTCTAACTGTGGGGGGGCGGGGTTGACAGGGGCATGACAGATCTAACTGATCCCAGTGACAGGGATCAGTAGATCTGTCATGTCCCATTCACAGAACAGGGAACCGCCGTGTTTACTTAGGCGGTTCCCCGTTCCTCCTGTCTGTAAGGAGATCGCGGGTCTCCGGCGGACATCGGGTCCGCCCAACCTGCGGGCACGCTCCCGCAGTGTGCGGCGGCACGTGCACGCGCCGCTCGCGCCCGCGGGTGCGCGCCCAGCATGAGCCGAATGGGAGGACGTCTATTGACGTCCTCCCGGCATTTTAGAGCCGCGCTGTAGCCGTCATTCGGCTATAGCGCGGATGCGAGGTAGTTAAAGTAGTTCTAAAGGGTGAAGGTTTTTTTTACCTTAATGCACCCCCCCCCCATACTTACTTGAGCCCAATCTCGATCCAGCGCTGTGCATGAGAGCAGAGAGCAGTGGCTCCTACTGCCTTCTTCCTACTCATAGACTCAGAGACAGCAGCAAGAGCCATCACTATTGACAATCACAGCTAGTAAGGAGGGAGTGGGGGGCAGGGTCGAGCCGTGTGCTGTGTGTCAATGGACACACAGAGAATGGTTCAGGAGAGAGCCCGCATGAGTGCCCCCTCCCCCCCCATGGAAAATAGCTTGCTATGGTGGGCATTCAGCAAGGGGAGAAGCCAGGTGTAAGGTTGGGTAGCCCATATCTCCAAAGATTATATTCCAGCTGTTGGAAAACAGAATTGTATTTTGTGCAACAACTACTGTACATCAGTATTTAGTAGAGATATATTCTTCAACTTATTATTATTATCATTATCATTATAATGCAGGATTTATATAGCGCCAACAGTTTGCGCAGAGCTTTACAACATGAGGGCAGACAAAACAGTTACAATACAATTCAATACAGGAGGAATCAGAGGGCCCCACTTGTTAGAGCTTACAATCTAGATGGCAGTGTTTATAGGTTTGTAACTGCATCTATGGTATTCTCTATGTCTTTTCTCTGAATAAAGTTCCTGTTTCCTGTCTGCAGTTAAACAGCAAAGCCTATGTGGGCTGTGCACTGTCTGTTCTGTAGGGCTATATACAGAATTCCTAACACCAGCACAGTGCAAGAGTGTCTTCTCCCAAGATTTGGGCTACTCAGCATTACCCAAGATCTTGCCAGAAGGAGTGCGACATTACCCTAACCTACAGTAGGTGCCAAAGACAGAGCTGGAGTAAGTATATTTAATACATTTTCTTTTTTGTTTCCATTTTTGCAGAGCTTTGGCTTCGAGGGGCAGTAAAGTGGACCTTTAAAAACTTTAATGAAGCCCTTGCTGACCTAAAGTACTGTGGAGCAATGCATCCTCAAATTTCTCAATACAAGCAGTGATGTTGTTCATGTGATGTCTCAGCACTTTTCTCTCCCATCTTCCTGTACACCTGTTGGGCTGGAACAAGGGAGCAAAGTTACTGAGAAAAAAATTCAAGTAAACTTGGGACAGTTGCCGCAGGTACAGGGGTTGTTTAGGGCTTGTTTTACATTTTTACTGCTTTCTAAGATATATGTAAATATTTGAATGTCCATAGCCTGACCACAGTTCCACTTTAAAGAGAACCTGGGGCCAAATTATGGACATTTACCTATGTGCTTTAAAACACAACTTCGCTGACCTCTGTGGCTGCTGACACTGTTCAGTAATTCATTCTCTGAATTCAAGCAGAAGCACCAAAGTCACGTAAGTTTTTCTTT
Source organism: Glandirana rugosa (assembly GCA_018402905.1). NCBI lineage: Eukaryota > Metazoa > Chordata > Amphibia > Anura > Ranidae > Glandirana > Glandirana rugosa. The sequence goes on along the minus strand of BLSH010527116.1, from coordinate 426,663 downwards.
CACCAGCTCAGCTTACCCTTCTCCCCTCTCCATAAAAATGAAAAAATCCTTACAATATAGTGCCTGGGGGTCCCCTTAGGCTGCCTGTAAAGTGGCAGATCTGAACTATGTCTAGAATTTGCTGCAGCAATAATTGCATTTATAAAGCCAAAAAAAAGACATTTTCTCTGCAACCTGCCTTTATTTTGCTCAGCAACAGCTGGGGAGCCAGTGTGTATGATGAGTCCACAATGTAGTGCACTGGGAACAAGATTAGAGATTTTTTGGATAAATTCTGGCGTCACTTCGACTTTGGATAGAAGTAACGAGGGCGGAAAAATTGGGCGCTGGGTGTCAGTGGTACCTTCACACCATAACACTATAGAGGTGCTCTTCATGAAGGCAAGAATTGGCCTTTCGGAAAAAAAAATTGCAATGATATGCGCCTGTCAAACAGGTGCAGAAAAATTGGTCTTTGGGTGTCGGTGGCGCCTTCCCACCGTAACCCTATAGAGGTGCTTTTGATGAAGGCCAAAAAAATTGCAATGATATGCACCTGTCAAACAGGTGCTGAAAAAATGTCTTTGGGTGTTAATTGTGCCCATTAAACCTATACCAAAAACATTGTTCCAAATGAAATTATTGAACACCCTCAAAGCTAGCCAGCCTCGAAGAAGGAGGGAATTGGAGTGGGAGCTACGGTGCTAGCGTGTTGGAATAGGTAAAATTACTTAGATGTATGGTGAATGGAGGCAGCTCCTCAAAAAAGATTAGGTCCTGGTAACCCAATGACAACTGTAGAGGGAGAGGTGGTTAAGAGGACGCCAGCCTGGTCCAGCCTCGAAGTCCTGCAGAGATTCCATATCCCAAAAAACTCAATCTGTGACATCTGTGGCATCAGGGGCTTCATAGCTGGTAATCCATGACTCAGCTGACTCCTCCTCCATGGCTGATGTTGGGACTATAGCAGCAATAGATGTGGACAAGGAGGCAGGTTTATCCACTCTAGCTGCTGCAGGGGACTGCACACTTGTCTCTGCTTGTGTGACAGAGGATGATGAGGATGAGGAAGGTTTAGTAAGCCAGTCCACCACCTCCTCTGCATGCTGTGGCTGGATAGCATGGGCAAACTCACTAAACAGAGAAAATGATGCCCTGCCTGAGGACTGACCACCACGTCCACCTTTGCCTGTGGACACATTTATTGATGCCCCCCTTACAGTGCCAAGGGAACATCTGCCTCTCCTTCTTGTCCTCCCAGACATTATTGGGAGGGAGAGGGCGGTGCTTATTAGCAAATCTTATGAAGAAGTGGAAATCTGTATGTAGATGCACTTAAATCAATGTGAAGTGGTGTTTGGTGCACTTTAATTTGAGTATTCACACTACACAGACACACTCCATGGATACACTGTAATATACTGCAATATAATGCGCCAAACGTACAGTGAAGCACAAAACTACATGGCGTTAAACTGGCAGTAATGCACACAGAAGTAAATGGCGTTAAACTGGCAGTAACGCACTTAGAACTATATGGCGTTAAACTGCCAGTAAGGCACTTAGAGCTATATGGCGTTAAACTGGCAATAACACACTTAGCACCATATGGCGTTAAACTGGCAGTAACACACTTAAAACTATATGGCATTAAACTGCCAGTAACACACTTAGAACTATATGGTGTTAAACTGGCAGTAACACAGTTAGAAATATATGGCGTCAAACTGGCAGTAACGCATACAGAAGTAAATGGCGTCAAACTGGCAGTAACACACTTAGAACTGTATAGCATTAAATTGCAGTAATGAACTTAGAACTATACTATGTTAAACTGGCAGTAACGCAGTTAGAACTATATGGCATTAAACTGGCAGCAACACACTTAGAACTATATGGCGTTAAACTGCCAGTAACACACTTAGAACTATATGGTGTTAAACTGGCAGTAACCCACATAGAACTATATGGTGTTAAACTGGCAGTAACGCAGTTAGAACTATATGGCGTTAAACTGGCAGTAACGCACACAGAAGTAAATGGCGTTAAACTGGCAGTAACGCACTTAGAACTATATGACGTTAAACTGGCAGTAACGCACTTAGAACTATATGGCGTTAAACTGTCAGTAACGCAGTTAGAACTATATGACGTTAAACTGGCAGTAACGCACTTAGAACTATATGGCGTTAAACTGGCAGTAACGCACACAGAAGTAAATGGCGTTAAACTTGCAGTAACGTAATCAAATAGAAGGTGTTCAACCGTCACTACACTGACACTATCTGAACTGTCCCTACTCTAGCTATACACTTATGTAAAGATTACTGACACATTCTCACTACACTGAAACTATCAGAGCTGTCCCTACTCTACATATACACTAATGTATGTATGAATGACACGGTCTCACTGCACTACAGTGAAACTATCTGAGCTGTCCCTACTCTAGCTGCACACTATGCAAAGCTGAATGGTCCTCCTCACTATACTCACACTATCCCTAGACACTAAACTAATATTCTACACTGACAATTAAAGCAAAATAGCACAGTTTAGCACACTAGCTAACTAATAGCACTGAACAGAGCCCTGTTCTATCTCTCTCCAGCCGAAATCACACTGAAAATGTCTGCCATTGAAATAATACTTTTATACTGTGGGGCGGTATTGAGCCCTGATTGGATAAAGTCATGATGACAGTGTCCAGTCATGACTCTGACAGTGCTCTGTGTCCTGATTGGCTGAAGCTTGCACTGCTTCAGCCAATCAGGGCTTGCAATGCATTTTTCACTGCTGCATTGCATTTTGGTCGGTTCGGGGGGCTAAACAAATGTTCGAATGTCCCGTTTGTTCAGTTGTTTGTCGAACTACCAAACAGCGAAAGTTCGGCCCGAACTTATGCTCGGGCCGAACCATTCGCTCATCCCTAGTCAATATAGTGTAAGTATAGTGTAGTGTCAGTGCAGTGTTAATGTAGTGCAGTGTTTAACACAGCATTATATAACATTTAGCGCTGTATTCCCCCTTTTTTTTGGTTGCTGATTTTTTTGGGGGGTATTTGTTCTGTGCCTTCCCCCTTTTTTTAAATTGTCAGCCGCAGTTTTTCTGACTGCTAAGCTGTTGTTCCCCTTTTTTAATATTTATTATTTTTTTTATGTTTTTACATTTCTGACAGCAGCAGTCCTCAATTTAAAGTGCACCAAACACCACTTTTCATTCAATAAAGTGCATCCAATTACACATTTCCGAGTATCTATTAAATTTGGGTAATAAGCCTCCCCCCTTCATGGCTGGGAAGCCAACAAGGAGAGGCAGACGTTGAAAGGATTTGAACTCCTCTCAATCCCCCGTCAATTCGAGGTGGATCAGTTAACTCCCATGGGACCCCAGAGCACCTCCCCGAGTTATAAGAAAGCACACACACACACAGTTATCTCTCAGGGAAAAGCTATTCTTCATTTCCCGGGTTTATCTTTTATACAGAAGAAAAAGTGGGAGTTACAAACAGTAGAAAAGTGGTCTCTTACAACAGTTTCACTTTCCACACGTAATATCAGGGAAAAGAAACTCTACAGTATAAACGAAACTAGCTTCATGCATCTTAAAGGGGTCTTAGCATACATATATGTGTAATACAAAGCATACATAATTATACAAAATGGAGACACTTAGGTGATACATTTTCCTACAATCCCCTCTTATGTCACGCATGTGACCTTATACTCTAGCTACTGGTTGGTACCTGGGACCATTAGTGTGTCTCTTGCCAAGGGGTTGATACTACATAGTTTTAGTGATGGTGGTGTCAATAAGTTTCTGTATCAGGCCTCGGATGCAGGGGATACAACAATAACCACACAGAGTTCTGGCACTAGGGTGTTGTGTCTGTTTGGTTTCTGTATTATCTTGGAGCAATGATCCATACTGGCAGGACAGTCAGGGCCAGCAGGATTAGAAGACAAAATGCCTTCCCAGAAGTCTGTGGTGCAATAAACGAGGTCATCTTTTTCAGAGACTTTTCCACGTGGTGTCTGAAGACCCTTCCGTAAAACAGAAGATTAGGACGACCGGGACTGACAGGACGGTCATACCTAGTAACGAGGTTCTATTATGTCTTTGGTTTGTCTGTGTTGTGGGATCACGGTCTTGAGACACACCAATAACAACATAGGGGACGTAGGCTCCGGACTATGTCTTTGAATAACTGTGGTGGTAGTGATTTTGATACATCATAGTTGGGGAACCGTTCTCTGTGTGATTACCAGGGTCCATGGTTGGTCATCGATCTCATATTCCAGTGTACGCACTGTATTCTCCCCTAACATCCTTTTACATAGTGGATTCA
>BLSH010527116.1:334323-358251 GCA_018402905.1 Glandirana rugosa | reverse complement strand
TGATCTGCAACTCAAAGCAGCGGTATGTGAAATCTCTAATTTCTGCTATCTGTCCTCAGAGCAACAGCACAGACAGCAGTAGTAAAGTAATCTATCTCAGGATGCAGGATCAGGTCTTAAAATGTCTCAAATCTGTCCCTCACGCCGTCAGCTACCTTTCCCTACACTAACCCAAGGAGCATGTGACTGCAGCACTGTGACTCCAGCTTATAAAGAGGCTGGGTCACATGATGCACTGGCCAATCACAGCCATGCCATTAGTAGGCATGGCTGTGATGGCTTCTAAGGGCAAACCAGTGAAACGCTTGTTGATTGGCTGCCCTGCAGCTTCTCAACACGTGGAGTAAAATAGCAGAACCCCGGACCGAACCCGAACGATTTTTGAAATGTCCGGGTCCGGGTCCGTGCCACGGACACCCGAAAGTTCGGTACGGACCCGAACGTTACAGTCCGGGTTCGCTCAACACTACTCCTCATCATATGACGGGGAATAAAAAGCCCACTAGAAAAGCAGTGCACTTAAGCACAAACATTGAACAAGTGGCTGACAGCCACTCAGCAAAAACAAGCAATCAGTGAGAGTTGTCATACTGCAAAGTAGTTATAAGATTCAAAATCCAATCAATCTGACATATGGGCTTACCCAAACCTGGGAGACCTCCTCACCCTGGGGCAGCAAAGCTAGGGATTCAATGGGGTAAGCCGGCTTATGAAGCCATCCGCTCGTGTCAGTGTGTGACGTCACCGACACGAGCTCGGAAAGACAAGCGCCACCGCCCACGCGCCAACTGCCCGGCCACCGCCGCTGACTAAAATCCCCATAAGGCCCTGGGATGAGCGCACACACCTCAGAAGGGGAGAGGGAGCATGCCCCCCACAGCGCATGCGTCCCAACTCCATCCTCCAAGGTATAGAGGAGAGCCGCCCCCATACGGCGGCTGGCCAGATGGAAACAAAGGAAACAAATGGAAACAGTAGGATGGCGGCGCCCATCTGTGCGCACAGGCAAACACCCCAACAACCCCGGAACACCCATGGCCAGCCAGGGATCAGATGCACACAAGCCACAGTGAAAGGGGAGGTGTTGGCAATAGTTGCAAGACTTGCAAGATATACAAGAGTTGAATGTGATTCTGCAATACATATACAAAACCAATATTATTGACTATATATTAAGCCATAAACAAAAAAGATCAAACAAAATAGTGCTAATAGTGATATACTCTGATAATCTGATAAACAACATTAAACTTCAAATCTCGACCATACATTATTTGCAATAATTATAATGCAGAATACATTTACACATATCATTATGAATAACACAAAGACAAATTTCCCAATAATATATGGCTGTTATTCTGGATGGTAAGGGGAATAGCTGAGGGGAGGTCCTCCCATGTCGACAAGACAATCAGGGGACGATGGATAATAAAATAATATAAATTATAAAAATTATAAAAAAGATGTATAACTTAGGTTCTCATTACGTCCCGGATAGATAGTAGCCCGGAGGGCATGTATCCACCGTGCCTCTGACTGAAGGAGTGCACGGTCAACACTGCCCCCCCATGGATGTTGAGGTATTTGTTCAAGTGCCATGAATTTGATCCATGTAGGATCAAACCCATGGCACCTTCCCACATGTGAGTTGACAGCTGTGGTAATCTTTTTTTTAAAAACTGGTTGGATATGATCTTTGATATGCACATGGCTAAATACACCACTCCAATTGTCTGACAGGTCACATAATACTTAATTTTATGTAATTGGCCATTGGGAAGAGTAAATACATCACCATTTGATAAATATGGGCAGAACTGACATTTGCCACAGGCAAAAGTGCCTGTGGAGTTGGAATTGGAGGAATTTTGTTCACTGTATAAGTGGCTTCTAACCAATCGATCCCGAAGAGAAGTAGCGCATTTATAAGTAACCTGGGGATATGGTTTAATATACTGACACACAGTTGGGTCTGATGTTAATAAAGGCCAAAACTTTTTTAGAATAGATGTAGCTTCTTGGTGTTGTGGTGAGTATCTAGTAGTAAGAGAGCTTTTATTAGTTCTATTCGAGAACAAAAGTGACTGTCTATCTCACTTCATTGCCTTATTATAAGCTTTTTTTAGACAATTGGGGCTGTAACCTTTTTCAAGGAGTCTCTGATACAGTTCGGAGGCAGCTTGCTGAAAGTCTGCAATCGAACTGGAATTCGTTTTAAACGCAAGTACTGACTAAACAGTATACTGTTTATTAGATTTTTTGGGTGTGAACTTTTAGCATGCAAAATTGTGTTCCCAGCAGTGGGTTTTCTAAAGAGGGTAGAACCCACTATACCACTAGGATCAACATATATTTCTACATCGAGGAATGTGATCCTCTTTTGATCACAATTCATAGTGAATCTGAGATTGTAATTATTCAGTGAAATATGGTTCATGAACAAAGTAAGTTCGTCCTTGGTACCAGTCCATAGCAACAGCACATTGTCTATGTGCCGGTACCAAGTCAGAACATGATTAAGAAGACCACATATAGAATCATCAGAAAAAAGCTCCTTCTCCCACCCCCCCAGGTACAGATTGGCGTAGGCTGGGGCACAGCGAGTGCCCATTGCCACGCTCTGCACCTGGAGGTAGTGGGAGGATCCAAACATAAAGATGTTACAAGTAAGTATAAATTTTAAGAGACTCAACACTTACTCATTGTAAGTGGCTGCCTGGGGACCACGGTCTTTAAGAGTTTTAGCAATGACTTTGAGTCCCTGAGTGTGTGGTATCGTATTATATAAGCCTTCAATATCAATGGCTACCAGCCATGTATCCTTAGGTAAATGTAATCCTTCAATTGACCTCAGCAGGTCAATGGTATTCTTTACACACGATGAGAAAGAGCTCACGTGTGGTTGTAGATATTCATCTTCCACATCCGGAGATTATAGGTCTTCCTGGTGGGAAGGTGATAGACTTGTGAATCTTTGGCAATGCATAGAAGGTCGGAACCTTAGGGTCCTTAGAATCCAAGAATTGGCAAGTATTTTTGTCTATAATGCCTCGACGATAGGCATTGAAGATTAATTGACGATAATTCTGATGAATATTATCCACAACTGACCTTGTTATAGGTCTGTACCATTGTTTGTTAACTAGGAGATTAGTACACATAGTTATACACTGTTCCCGATTCATAACCACTATGTTTTCATCCTTATCCACTGGCTTTATAACTATAGAATAATTATTCTGAAGAGAGCGGATGGCATTTTTATGTTGCTTAGACAGGTTACCTGGTTGAGACCAACTCTGTGGAAGTTTTTCAACTTCTCTGCACACCTGCTCAACAAAAGCCCAAATATTAGGATTAGATTGTAATTGTGGAAATGCACGAGATTTTGGTCTGAAGGAGGAGGGGGGCGGGAAGGAGACCCCAGGGACTGATATGCCAGTCAGTAACTACCCCTGTGGTTCCTCCTCTCATAATTCCATAAGATCTGACAAGGCTTGATTCTCAACAAGAGACAGAGAACCCAGTTGTTCCCCAGAGTCCTGCTGGGACATTGAACATGATCGATCTTCAGATTGCCTATGATATAGAACTTTAAACATTAATCTGCGAGCAAATATATATATATCTTTCATGAAATCAAATTTGTCTAAAGGTTGGTCAGGGTAAAAAGAAAGTCCCAACCTAAGCACTTCCACCTCTGTGGAAGACAAAGGGTAGGAGGATAAGTTAACAACCTCAAGATCATTATTGGGGTTAGAGGAATCTTTCTCTATATTTGCGTCAGAGCCAGTAAAGCGATTGGTCCCACGAAAACTAGTGTGTAATTCGGGGGAGCCAATCTCCTCGTCTAGGTCAGATTCGGATGATTGGTCAACTCCAAGCATACATTTTGGGGTGCATCTGGAGTATGCACTAAAAAAATAGGTAATATTTTAGGATCCTTGGCAGGATTAGATAGCAAATTCGAATCATTGACAGTAATAGCAGTAGATTCACTCACCTTAGATGCAGCAATAGAAATATGCCCAGAGCCAAGTGCGGAAGAGGTTGGAGTAGCAGAAGAAACCACAACCATAGAAGATGTGCTAGTAGGTGCTGTAAAAGGGGTAGAAACAGTGGTAGACGTAGGAAATAGTCGCGAAGTGCCCTGTTGTAAACGAGTGTTAGGCGGTTGTCGCTTAGATGCTGGACCATGCGTGCGCTGTGCAAAGTCAGATGAATGAGTGTCTGAGTCTCCCTTTCGTCTTTCAGGAAGTCTCGTATTCGAAAATTCCTGACAGATAGTTGATTGGCTAGAAGAGAGTGATGAAGCAGAATATAAATTTGATGCTTTTTCCGTGTGTTTTGTAGGTGAATTATTGTGATGCTTAGTGAATTTTGTGTTATCTGTCTGGGCCCATTTGTATGCATAACCATTGTCATGTGCCAATTTGTCTTTTTTAAATTTGGCCTATTTCTTGCTAATAAGGTCTATGGTATATTTTGAATGTGCTCCCTGAGCTCCCCCTCCTTCTTTTTGAAAAAGGGAGTGCAAGCTGCGAGAACATACTCATTGTTCCACTTCTTGATTTGTATATCCAAAATACCTAATTCCTCATCATACTGCTTACACAAAAGTGCAAGCATTCCCTGGAAACAGGAAGTAAGATTATTTTCCCAAGCTAGTTTGAGTGTGTCGTCCACTTTTTTGAGGTTAGGAAAGATTGGTATTCTCAACCCCCAAGGGATTATAAGATTTTTAGAGTATTTTTCAAAATAGCATTTATGCCAATATAGTCGCACCTTTTTCTCCAAAATTCACTGTAATATCCCAAAGGCCCTGGAGAGCTCTGTCTCAGTCATTTGTAAATCGTCCCTTGACTTATGAGCCTTGGACATAAGAGTGTCCCAAGCTTCCCCACAGAAGTCAGCCATAATGGTTATATAAACCAAACAATTATTTAGAAGGCTAATAAACAAGTTTCAATAATAATTCAATAGACAAAAAAGAGAAAAAAAAGAAAAATCAAAAAATAACACATGAAAAACTATGTAGGCAAGACTAAACGTCCTTTTCATGTGCGTATCAAAGATCATATCCAACCAGTTTTTTAAAAAAAAAGATTACCACAGCTATCATCTCACATGTGGGAAGGTGCCATGGGTTTGATCCTACATGGATCAAATTCATGGCACTTGAACACATACCTCAACATCCAAGGGGGGGGCAGTGTTGACCGTGCACTCCTTCAGTCAGAGGCGCGGTGGATACATGCCCTCCAGGCTACTATCTATCCGGGACTTAATGAGAACCTAAGTTATACATCTTTTTTATAATTTTTATAATTTATATTATTTTATTATCCATCGTCCCCTGATTGTCTTGTCAACATGGGAGGACCTCCCCTCAGCTATTCCCCTTACCATCCAGAATAACAGCCATATATTATTGGGAAATGTGTCTTTGTGTTATTCATAATGATATGTGTAAATGTATTCTGCATTATAATTGTTGCAAATCATGTATGGTCGAGATTTTAAGTTTAATGTTGTTTATCAGAGTATATCACTATTAGCACTATTTTGTTTAATCCCTTTTGTTTATGGCTTAATATATTGTCAATAATATTGGTTTTGTATATGTATTGCAGAATCACGTTCAACTCTAGTATATCTTGCAAGTCTTGCAACTATTGCCAACACCTCCCCTTTCACTGTGACTTGTGTGCATCTGATCCCTGGCTGGCCATGGGTGTTCCGGGGTTGTTGGGGGGCGTTTGCCTATCCGCGCGGATGGGCGCCGCCTTTCTACTGTGGGCGGCACCTCAGGCGTCACCAGGCTTTGTTTCCATCTGGCCGGGGGCGGCTCTCCTCTATACCTTGGAGGGTGGAGTTGGGACGCATGAGCTGTGTGGGACGTGCTCCCTCTCCCCTTATGGGGATTGTAGTCAGCGGCGATGGCCCATGCGGCTGACGCGTGGGCGGTGGCGCTTGTCTTTCCGAGCTCGTGTCGGTGACGTCACACGGCTTCATAAGCCGGCTTACCCCATTGAATCCCTAGCTTTGCTGCACAAGGGTCGCTGGTGAAGGAGGTCTCCCAGCTTTGGGTAAGCCCATATGTCAGATTGATTGGATTTTGAATCTTGTAACTACTTTGCAGTATGACAACTCTCACTGATTGCTTGTTTTTGCTGAGTGGCTGTCAGCCACTTGTTCAATGTTTGCGCTTAAGTGCACTGCTTTTCTAGTGGGCTTTTTATGCCCCGTCATATGATGAGGAGGTGAGGCTATTGTCCTATAGAGCCAATGCCCATTTTCAATTTTTCTAAACATATGTATGGATATGCCTTGCCTTATGATGAATTATGTGTTTCATCAAAAACATACTGCAGTCATTCTGCAGCCATTCTTTACTATTTTGTTTTCCCTCTTTCCTAGCTTGCCTTAGTTGCTATTTTGTTTTGCCCACAAGTGCCCTCTATGTTGGACCTACATGCATCATATGTATTAGGAAGTGTTAGTTGGTTTTGGCAGCTAATAGCTGCCCATACAGGAGGAGATTAATTTGATCTTCTCTCCTCCCTGTAACATCTTAATTAAGTACCATCCATGTGGGTATTGTATATTCCTTGCCTGTACTCACTTATTTTAAACAATATATTTTCTTTGCTCAGTATTAGTGACACATAGCCGGCATTGTGGGAGCGGTCTGCGGACATGCAGCGCCCCCCTTCCCTGGTGTGGTGTGCGCGGTGGTTTGGGGTTTGATGCACATTTGACCGTGGTGGGTGAGCCAAGTTGCAAGAGGTGAACGCTTTTATAAAAGTGCAATACTCTGTTATATAATACTTCAGCTCAGCCATGTATGAATTGTATACTAATTTTCTATTTAATTTTGTTTCTGAAATATAGCATTAAGTACTTTTTGATGGCCTGTTAGAAATCCATGATGAAGCCACATATTGGCGAAACATGTAGGATTTGGAACATCATGCAATGCTGCCATCAGTGATCTTGTACTATATGCCATTATTTTAAATGCAGACTGTATTGCATGGAAGTGGTATTGTATCATTGTATCATACATACCTTTTTTTAATATGTATTAATAAAATATTGCATTTTTATGGAAACAACAGTTGTGAATTGAATCACAGGCACCGTTATAATCCCTATGTCCCTACGATTCTACCTTTCCCTTTCCCTGTCCCTTTTTTCCCCCCTTTTTAATATATGACCAACAAGGGATGAGGTGCTGACATACAAGTGTGCTGTCGCATCACCTAACTTATACAATAAGATCTTAATGATGCAGTTTTGTTCTAGATATTATCGATACAGTTTTGTAACAGAATAGCTGATCCATCCAACGTTCTAATCGGGTTTTGATGAATGTGGACTTAGCACGTGAGAAGTTATAGCAACATGGAACAAAAAGTTGCAAGGGTCCTGTGCAGTTTATTTTGTGTCATTCTGCCAAAATTTTAAAAAGTTAATTGATTTGGGTAAATGTAAGCCTTGTCTGATGTGAGTGATCTTGGCAGCTATTTTGGTCTTCTAGCGCTGTTCGATGTATCGCGCATTGTTTAACCTAAAAAAATATGCTAAACTGTTTTTTACAGGGGGATATTCATTTTGGATGCACATTTATACTGTCTCATTGTGCAGTTTATGAAAGAATTGGGCACCGGTGACTGTCTCTGCTTATACACACCAACTCTGCATAGTATCATGGAATTCAAAAGCAGGTAGAGAAGCCAACACCATGAAAAAATTTGGGAAAATCCATTGGAAGACAAACCATGGTCTGGCTTTGTAAATGCTTTGGTTGTATGCAAAGGTAGGTGTATAGTGAGAGATTTTTGGTAGGTAAGGTAAAATTTAGTCAGGCCTGATTGTTTTGATTCTGGGCTGGGATTGACTCAGGTAGGATTGAGTGATTCCACAGAATGGTGTCATCAAGACCTCCCACTTCTTTCCGTAAAGTTCTGGTGTTTTCTGGACAGAGAGTTAAGAGGGGAGGTGTAGCCATCTGGGGTGTTCTAAGGAGCCATGACCAATCCCCAATCTGGATTGGCAGGGGGTAGGCCTCCTTAAATACCCTGGGTCAGCCTAATCTGAGAGGAGAAGTTTGGGTGGAAGTCTGGAGATGGAGTAGTTTGGGCTGTCGTGGCCAGGGGAAGCCCCGAGTCTGGGGGTGGTGACCCCATCCCTGGAGTTCTTGGGTGCAGCCAGGAGAAGAGAGATCTTGGTGGCAGGCACAAGGTGGAGCGGGAGGGAAAGCAGGAGAGAACACTATCCAGGAGAGATCTCCAGTGTGGAACTACAAGTGTCAGGATGTCGGTGAGCATCATACCCCTCGGAAACTGTTAGAGGCATGCCGGAAAGGATTGGGGTGAGAGACAATCCGGGAAGGATGCAGAAGCCAGTATGGAATTCCTATGTTGCTGTGGTAGTGGAGAAGGCCATTGAAGCTAGAGGAGCTGACATGGCCTGGAGGAAGATGGGCTGGAAGTAGTAGTCCTTCAAGGTCAGCTAGCACACTATAGTTTGCTACACTATGGAGGCTACCTGCAACTACCTGTAATGGGTGGTCCGGAGGCCCTGCTTCAACTACAGCAGGCCTCACCATGTGCTAGCTAGGTTGGAAGATGTTTTGGAGGCCTGATAAATATCCTTTCAGGTCTCACCTGTGAGAAGCAAGTGTTGTGCAGGAGAGAGGAACAAGGAGAAGCAAGTGTTGTGCTGGAGAGAAGTACAAGGAGTGTAATGGTCAGGAAGTGATGCGCTGGAGGAAGATGGAGAGATGTATATACTGGCTAGTGTCCCATTTACAGAACTGTTCAGTTTCTGGGCATCCCATAATCATCCCTACCCCGTTAAAGTTCAAATCCCATAATAAAAAAGTAAAAAAAGTAACAGCCTGTTCTGTGTCTCCGGGTGTGTGGAAAAGTGTGATTGAGGACAGTGTGATCGGGTGAACCACAACAACCAGTCACCCCTAAGGGGGCCATTGGCTACAGACATAACTATGCCAGTATGTTATTCAAGCATGTCAACCAGTGTAGCACTACCCCTGTTTTGCTGATATTAACTGGTTCTTTCCCAAACAGTACAGATGCCAACAGTCACCCAGCAACAGTCTATTCATTCCGGCTACAATAAATGGGGGGGTTGACTTTTTGTGGTTTATTGTGGGTAAACTTGAGAGCAGGCTGGGGATTATTGCATTGGATACTCCAAAATGCTCTGCAATGGTGGGTGAACAGAGGACAGTCTTTCTAGTAGTAGTAGTAGGTAACAGTGAACTGTCCAAGACTCTACAGCTGAAGGCCATGAGGCAAATATTTGGGTCTCTGGTTACCCTGTGCCAACTATCGGTACCCAGTGAAGCATACAGTACACAGTTTAAGGGATCAACTTAAGACCACTACTCACACATTCCAAGAACAGCTGCCTCCTTCCAGCTTCCTCCGGACCCAAACCCATGCGTGAGTTGGCACCGCTCAGGACCCGATCCCTTGTGGTGTGGCTCTGCAGTCAGTACTGAGCAACTCCATTTTAACGTTTATTCCTGGTCCTTCCTAGGCCTCCTAGAGCAACTGTTCAGTCCAAAAACTGCTTGGCAGCAGCAGCCCCTGCACCTCTGGACCCCTCCTGGGCATAAGAATCTCTGCTCTTCAGTGTCTCAGACTATTCTCCATTCCAGTCCCCTATTGGACACTCCTCTCCAGGAAACGGCTGGAACCCAATAAATATTCAGGCTGGTTGATGTGAATCTTCCGCCCTAAGCTCTGGAAATTTCTTCCAGGGGTAGGGGGAAGCAAAATAAGTCAAACACACAGCCATTCATGTACACCCCTAAGTGAAATGTCCACATTGGGCCCAATTAGCCAGTTTCCCTCCCCGGTGTCATGTGATTGATTAGTGTGAATGGGGAGCAGGTGTGTTTAAATTTGATGTTATCGCTCTCACTCTCTCATATTGGTCACCGGAAGTTCTACAAGGCACCTCATGGCTAAGAACTCTCTGAGGTTCTGAAAAAAAGAATTGTTGCTCTACATAAAGATGGCCTAGGCTATAAGAAGATTGCCAAGACCCTGAAACTGAGCTGCAGCACGGTGGCCAAGATCATACATCGGTTTAACAGGACAGGTTGAACTCTGAACAGGCCTCACCATGGTCGACCAAAGAAGTTGAGTGCACATGCTCAGCGTCAAATCTAGAGTTTGTCTTTGGGAAATTGACATATGAGTGCTGTTAGCCTTGCTGCAGAGATTGAATGGGTGGGGGGGGGTCAGCCTGTTAGTGCTCAGACCATACGCCGCACACTGCATCAAACTGGTCTGCGTGGCTGTCGTCCCAGAAGGAAGCCTCTTATAAAGCTGATGCACAAAAAAGCCCGCAAACAGTTTGCTGAAGACAAGCAGACTAAGGAAATGAATTATGGGAACCATGTACTGTGGTCTGATGAGACCAAGATAAACTTATTTGGTTCAGATGGTGTCAAGCATGCGTGGCGGCAACCAGGTGAGGAGTCCAAAGACAAGTGTTTCTTGCCTATAGTCAAGCATGATGGTGGGAGTGCCATGGTCTGGAGCTGCATGAGTGCTGTCGACACTGGAGATCCACAGTTCATTGAGGGAACCATGAATGCCAACATGTACTGTGACATACTGAAGCAGAGCATGATCCTCTCCCTTTGGAGACTGGGCCGCAGGGCAGTATTCCAACATGATAACGACCCCAAACACACCTCCAAGATGACCAGTCCCTTGCTAAAGAAACTGAGGGTATAGGTGATGAACTGGCCAAGCATGTCTCCATACCTAAACCATATTGGGCATCTGTGGGGCATCCTCAAATGGAAGGTGGAGGAGCATAAGGTCTCTAACGTCCACCAGCTCCGTGATGTCATCATGGAGGAGTGGAAGAGAACTCCAGTGGCAACCTGTGAAGCTCTGGTGAACTCCATGCCCAAGAGGGTTAAGGCAGTGCTGGAAAATAATGGTGACCACACACTTTGGGCTCAATTTGGACATTTTCACTTAGGGGTGTACTCACTTTTGTAGCCAGCGGTTTAGACATTAATTGGCTGTGTGTTGAGTTATTTTGAGGGGACAGCAAATTTACACTGTTATACAAGCTGTACACTCACTAGTTTACATTGTCCTTCCTAGGCCTCCTAGAGCAACTGTTCAGTCCGAAAACTGTCAGTGTCTCACACTATTTATCTCCATTCCAGTCCCCTACTGGACACTCCTCTCCAGGAAATGGCTGGAACCTGATAAATGTTCAGGCTGGTTGATGTGAATCTTCCGCCATAAGCTCTAGAAACTTCTTCTAGCGGTAGGGGGAAGCAATTAATCTCCTAGCCTGTGAGAACCTGACCAGGTCAGAGCAAACAATCACTGCTCCCTTGATTGCAGAAGGAGCCAAAAATGTAATTTACCTAGCATCCTACACTAGGAGAGTGCTACATCAGCCTAGCAAAAACTCAAATATATTAGTTACAGTATCTGACAAAAGTGAGTACACCCCCCACATTTTTGTAAATATTTTATTATACCTTTTCATGTGACAACCCTGAAGAAATGATACTTTGCTACAATGTAAAGTAGTGAGTGTACAGCTTGTATAACAGTGTAAATTTGCTGTCCCCTCAAAATAACTCAACACACAGCCATTAATGTCTAAACCACTGGCAACAAAAGTGAGTACACCCCTAAGTGAAAATGTCCAAATTGGACCCAAAGTGTCAATATTTTGTGTGGCCACCATTATTTTCCAGCACTGCCTTAACCCTCTTGGGCATGGAGTTCAACAGAGCTGCACAGGTTGCCACTGTAGTCCTCTTCCATTCCTCCATGAAAATATCACGGAGCTAGTGCGGCCTTGCGCTCCTCCACCTTCCATTTGAGGATGCCCCACAGATGCTCAATAGGATTTAGGTCTGGACACATGCATGGACAATCCATCACCTTTACCCTCAGCTTCTTTAGCAAGGCAGTGGTCATCTTGGAGGTGTGTTTCGGGTCGTTATCATGTTGGAATACTGCCCTGCGGCCCAGTCTCCGAAGGGAGGGGATCATGCTCTGCTTCAGTATGTCATAGTACATGTTGGCATTCATGGTTCCCTCAATGAACTGTAGCTCCTCAGTGCCGGCAGCACTCATGCAGCCCCAGACCATGACACTCCCACCACCATGCTTGACTATAGGCAAAACACACTTGTCTTTGTACTCCTCACCTGGTTGCTGCCACACATGCTTGACACCATCTGAACCAAATAAGTTTATCTTGGTCTCATCAGACCACAGGGCATGGTTCCAGTAATCCATATCCTTAGTCTGCTTGTCTTCAGCAAACTGTTTGTGGGCTTTCTTGTGCATCATCTTTAGAAGAGGCGTCCTTCAGGGATGACAGTCATGCAGACCAATTTGATTCAGTGTGTGGCGTATGGTCTGAGCACTAACAGGCTGACCCCCCCACCCATTCAATCTCTGCAGCAAGGCTAACAGCACTCATACATCTATTTCCCAAAGACAACTTCTGGATTTGATGTTGGGCATGTGCACTTTGGTCGACCATGGCGAGGCCTGTTCTGAATTTGATTCAGTGTGTGAAGTATGGTCTGAGCACTGACAGGCTGACCCCCCACCCATTCAATCTCTCAATCTCTGCAACAAGGCTAACAGCACTCATACATCTATTTCCCAAAGACAACCTCTAGATATGATGTTGAGCATGTGCACTTTGGTCGACCATGGCGAGGCCTGTTCTGAGTGGAACCTGTCCTGTTAAATCACTGTATGGTCTTGGCCCCCGTGATGCAGCTCAGTTTCAGGGACTTGGCAAACTTCTTATAGCCTAAGCCATCTTTATGTAGAGCAACAGTTTTTTCAGATCCTCGGAGAGTTATTTGCCATTAGGTGCCATACTGAACTTCCAGTGACCAGTATGAGAGAGTGAGAGCGATAGCACCAAATTTAACACACCTGCTCCCCATTCACACCTGAGACCTTGTAACACTAACAAGTCACATAACATCGGGAGTGAAAATGGCTAATTGGGCCCAATTTGGACATTTAGGGGTGTACTCACTTTTGTTGCCAGTGGTTTAGATATTAATGGCTGTGTGTTGAGTTATTTTGAGGGGACAGCAAATTTACACTGTTATACAAGCTGTACACTCACTACTTTATATTGTAGTAAAGTGTCATTTCTTCAGTGTTGTCACATGAAAAGATAGAATAAAATATAAAAAAAAAAAGCGAGGGGTGTACTTACTTTTGTGAGATACTGTATATGTAAAGCTGGAATGAAATTTTAGCTTACATCATACAAATATATTTGCTCATGTCCTATTGTTAAGTAAGTTACTTAACTACATTCTCTCTTCAAGCCTGACGCCTAGTACACACTGCAAGTTTTTTATTTGTTCAACCTAACGGGCTGAACGAAAAAAAACTGACAGCTCAGGTCAGAGCCGCTGTACTAACAATCCAATGTTAGTACAGCAATCTCCCCTGCTGTTCTATTGTGTTCAGAACATTCCCGTTAGCGCTTTCAGCCATTGGCTGAGAGCGCTGATCGGGAGTCAGTCGGTAGACTTTTTTCAGTTATGCTTCTACGACATAAACTGGCCTCACGGCCAGCTTCTGTCAGACCGGCTGCAGTACGCAGGGGCCAAATGTCAGCCGTTTTCTATTGAATCGGCCAATGCCGCCCGACATTCAGCCCATGTGTACAGAGCTTTAGTCATCAGGCAGCACCAAGCAGAAAGTTTGATTCCCCAATTTTGTTTTGGTGCCTGTACCATATACAGTACCCTATTTTGGTGCCTGCCTGTGTGGAAACTTCATTAGCAAACAGAAAAACTCAAAGTCCTCTAAAATGTTGATGCACATAGCATTTAGGTTTATTTAAATGCTATGTGCTATGTGCATTAGCATTTAAAAGAAATGCAACAGAGAAACAAAAAGGGTCTAGGATTAAGTGCATAATAATATGTAATGGTATTTGCATTAATATTTAGGCTTCCCAAGACAATTAGAGACAGTGGAGGGTGCGGCAAATTATGCTGTAAACAAAACAATGAGTAACAATAAGCACTGTATATCTATTTGGAATCTGGACTTTTTTCCTGTTTATATTAGAATAACTGCAAGTATATCACTTTTCTGAATTGTTAAGATGTCCCCAGTCTGTACACTGCCTGACTAGGTCTAATGGACTGTGTCTGCAACAAACATGTTTGGGAGGTGCAGGGCCGGGCTGGGAGAATTTTTAAGAGGAACTGTCCATAGTTAGGTGGACCAAACTATGAAATTTGAATTTTAGTGTAGTAGGCAGGTAATTGTATGCATAAGCAGAATTTGCCTAAGGCTATCATGTGACAATCTACTGCATCTCTTCTGGTATGGGTAATTGGAAGTTGCATTCCAGGTAAGTCAACTGGTTTTGTTGACCCATCCCATGGTAACATCATAGTGTCACTGCTGGAAAACTTCAGGACTCTGCGAGGGCCATGTGCTGGATGCTTCTGGCAGACCATGACCAACATCCACCTCAACAGAAAATCATGTGGACACTGCGAGAAACAATGTTGCATGACATTTCAACAACATACATCAAGGTAACACCACCTCGATGGCCGTACAGGTTATCGAGAAAGTCTTTTTCAGGACCCCGCGGAGGAGACCTTTTTCGTTTCCTTTGCAAAAGAGAAGTTTACTGGATCCATAAGTTACGGGGTAGGATCTCAGAAGGTATGAATTATGAGTGGGACGTGTCACACTATTATGACAATTGATACATTTCGTTGTCTGGTCCCCTCTAGTCTTTCTAAATAGTATTACATACCCTGGAACAAAATTTCATATAAATACATATACTTATGGTGGCTTCAACATATTGCCTACACCGCTGGTTCTCTAATTGATTTCCCCCAATGGCACCATTTAACATTATTTGGTCTTACATGGTCATTACATGGTTCATTTTGGAATTCTTTGCACATCCGTTGAATATTTTGTAGAGTGTGGTTTGATGATTTTGAGAAAATGGCTATAGTTTGTGGCATCAGAAGCATATGCGGGAGTGGATTTAGGATTTCAGTGGTTTCAGTTTATTAATACATCATATAACATGTTATGGGCAGGATCACAATAGTGTGAATCCATTTGCGATGGAATATGAATATTTTTAATATGTATTGGGAAATATCCACTCATATACCATTACAATATCAAAACTATACCAATAAGTTCTCTTTACATTAGTTTTGTTCCCATTATTATTATTATCAATTTCATAAAATGAAATTGATAATAATAATAATGGGAACAAAACTAATGTAAAGAGAACTTATTGGTATAGTTTTGATATTGCACACCGACAATCCGTTTATGAATAATCAATTATTTTTGTGGCACCGAGGATCCATCCATGGACCGCAGTTTGCCACTTTTACAGTTTATATTTATCATATATTTTTGTTTTTTATTATTTTTCATTTTTTCATTTTCATTTTGATTATTAAGAATATATTTCTGTCCACTGAAATCCTTACTCCAGCCCGTTTTATGTGTTTTCTTCCATCCTATTGTATGCGGGTTAGAGGAGGCAAATACAATGGTATATTTTTGCACATGTAGAGAAGTAATTTTTCGGTATATTGAATAAGTTGGTATAATATTGCGCAGATGCCCAATTGTTCACGCATTCATTTAGAGGTTTTTACTCTCCCTTTATTTTGAACACTGCTTCTCAGTACAGCTTTTTCTGCTTTCCATGACCACACCGATTGGATCGTTGCACGATCGGTGTGTGTATGTGATTTTAAACTCTACACGGGAGGTTTTAACTCTATGTTGCTGCTGGGCATCCCTGCAACCCTTTTCTTTTGTTCCGGGAGTGTCCATCAGCAAAGGATTTTTTGTATCAGGCAATTATCGGATAATTTCTCATTATTAGCACCTGCACTTTATTATAAATGCTCTGGTGGTTTGTCTGTTATTCGGGGTTATGACTAAGCGGACATGTAGTCTGTGAAACGCGTTAACCTTCTTTGCCTATGGTTTGTCACTTTTGTCTGCCTTCATGATTTGTCTACACTTCAACATTTAATAAATTCTACGCAAATTCATCTTATCTGAGTGCGGTCACATCTCTTTGTTCACTGCGAGAAGGACTCTTTCACACTACAGACCAGAAGAAGAACATTTAGGACTTTGCCCGTGAAATCATGGTCCTTTTTTTTTAGATTTTTTTTTCAATAAATTAGCTAGGGGCATGTGAAATGGCCACAGCAACTGGTTTATTTTTAACTGGGGTTGAGATATAAAGTAACTATTTGCTTGACAACTGCTGAACATTAAATAATCATCTTTAAAACAACCTACTGGTGCAGATCCCTGGTGGCGAATCTATTTATATAAATGCACATGCGTATGCTGCCCCTTGGCTTGGAAGTGTTGTTGCCATCTTGCACATGTAAGCCCATGCTTCATTAGCCTTTCCAGAAATGTACCCTTATTTCTATTTATTTTTTACATATCCAGCTTTGTTTTGGCAGAGGTTGGTATCCTTTGTGCTCATTCTGTTCTGCTTGGGTGATTGACTTTGGGTGGAGGCATCCTTGAATCCTTGGCTTTATTTTAATCTACCAAAATTGTGAGTTCAATACGTTATAATGTATAATGTGTTTCATTATTTTATTGTTGTTTTATGCATTACTTTCGTATTCTTTGGCATTATATCGCTTTTTTATAGAAAGCATCTATTTCATCAACCCCCTGAAAAAGACAAATTAAGCTGAAATGCGTTGGGGTAGCAATCATGGACTTTGTGGGTCCCTCCTAGTGGATTCATGACCTTGTTGACAATCATGTGATATTGATTTTATTCTGTGTATTTGTTGTATGGAACCTTTGGTTTCTTTTTTTAACCTTTGCACAGTATAATTCATGTATTTTATTCTATAAAATATATATATATTTTTGTGTGGTGCCTTAAAAATCCATCATTTAGCTTTTGTACTGGTGGATGATAAGGGAACACAAGCTCTGTTCAGTTTGTCCTCAGAGACCTAGGTAATTCCTTACTGAGTGCCGCCATATTGTCTCTCATGCCATGATTAGGTAAGGTGTGGCTGTCAATCACAGCTGCCATATCAATGACACCTCTGAACTTCCAGAAATAGCCATGCTTTCTGTATATGTAAGCAGCCTGGGAAGAGGGGTCGGGTAGTTTGTGTTGCAGATGAGAGACTTTTGACAGATAGTCAAACTTTGCATATCTATATTAGTGATGATTGCCTTGCATGTTTTGGGGAAAGGAGGAGCACATTTCAAACAGCTAATGGAACAAATTTTGAACATACCTCTATGTTTTTGTGCTTGGTTAATAGAAAAGTTTATTTTAAAATAAACATGCATTTACATATCATGTCTATTGTCTACCAAAAAACATTACCTCATTAATTTTGCATGTGGGCACAATACAATCACTATGATTAGCCCACAGTGAGCAGCATCCCACGCACCTCTTATCGGATTCAATGCTATCAAGGTCAGTATGTTGACAAACTAATTAAGACATTTATTTTATTTCTAAAACTTAAAAACTTTTTAACAAGTAAATACATAATAGCCCTGTAAGATGGCTGTTGTGTTGTGTGCTTAGAGTTTTACAGGTTCCTAAAATACTTTTAGGGTAAAGTGATTCCAAATCATAACTGGATGACATTTGGTTTGCTAATGCACTTTTTATTAAAAAAACATTGCCTTTTTAAATACTATTTTCACCTTTTTCCAACTCTTGTTGTTTGTCACTGCTGCTGACTTCCCCTAGGCCAGTGCCTGCCTGCACTTGCACTTCAAGTGATTGTAAAGTCTTGTTTTTTTAAAATAAAAAATAACAAACATGGTATATTTACCTGCTCAGTGCAGTGGTTTTGCACAGAGCAGCCCAGATCCTCCTCTTCTCGGGTCCCTTGCTGGAGCTCCTGGTCCCTCCTTTCTGTAGAGTGCCCACACAGCAAGCAGCTTGCTATGGGGGCACCCGAGCTGAGTCACAGCTCTCTGTGTCCATTCAGACACTGAGCCCAGGCCTGGCCCGTCCCCTTTCTCTCATCATTGGCTGACTGACTTTGATTGACAGCAGCGGGAGCCAATGGCGCAGCTATGCTGTCTCAGCCAATGAGGAGAGGAGTCCCGGATGGCTGCAGGCAGGAGAGAGAGGGGGGACCTGCTCCGACCAACTGCTTCTCCCATTCACTTGTCTGCCTGTCCCTCTATCTATCTATCTATCTATCTATCTATCTATCTATCTATCTATCTATCTATCTATCTATCTATCTATCTATCTATCTATCCATCTATCTATCTATCTATCTATCTATTATCTATCTTTCTATATCTATTTATCTATCTATTAGCTATCTATCTATCTACAGTATCTCACAAAAGTGAGTATGCCCCTCAAATTTTTGTAAATATTTTATTCTATCTTTTCATGTAACAACACTGAAGAAATGATACTTTGCTACAATGTAAACTAGTGAGTGTACAACTTGTATAAGAGTGTAAATTTGCTGTCCCCTCAAAATAACTCAACACACAGGCAATTAATGTCTAAACCGCTGGCAACAAAAGTGAGTACACCCCTAAGTGAAAATGTCCAAATTGGGCCCAAAGTGTGTGGCCACCATTATTTTCCAGCACTGCCTTATCCCTCTTGGGCATGGAGTTCACCAGAGCTTCACAGGTTGCCACTGGAGTCCTCTTCCACTCCTCCATGACAACATCACGGAGCTGGTGAACGTTAGAGACCTTGTGCTCCTCCACTTTCTGTTTGAGGATGCCCCACAGATGCTCAATAGGGTTTAGGTCTGGAGACATGCTTGGCCAGTCCATCACCTTTACCCTCAGTTTCTTTAGCAAGGCAGTGGTTGTCTTGGAGGTGTGTATGGGGTCGTTATCATGTTGGAATACTGCCCTGATGCCCACTCTCCGAAGGGAGGGGATCATGCTCTGCTTCAGTATGTCACAGTACATGTTGGCATTCATGGTTCCCTTAAGTTCTCCAGTGTCGGCAGCACTCATGCAGCTCCAGACCATGACACTCCCACCACCATGCTTGACTGTAAGCAAGAAACACTTGTTTTTGTACTCCTCACCTGGTTGCCTCCACGCACGCTTGACACCATCTGAACCAAATAAGTTTATCTTGGTCTCATCAGACCACAGGACATGGTTCCCATAATTCATTTCCTTAGTCTGCTTGTCTTCAGCAAACTGTTTGCGGGCTTTTTTGTGCATCAGCATTAGAACAGGCTTCCTTCTGGGACGACAGGCATGCAGACCAGTTTGATGCAGTGTGCGGCGTATGGTCTGAGCACTGACAGGCTGACCCCCCACCCCTTCAACCTCTGCAGCAATGCTGGCAGCACTCATACGTCTATTTCCCAAAGACAACATCTGGATTTGACGCTGAGCACGTGCAATCAACTTCTTTGGTCGACTATGATGAGGCCTGTTCTGAGTACAACCTGTCCTGTTAAACCAATGTATGGTCTTGGCCACCGTGCTGCAGCTCAGTTTCAGGGTCTTGGCAATCTTCTTATAGCCTAGGCCATCTTTGTGACCTTTGCAACAATTCTTTTTTTCGGAACCTCAGAGAGTTCTTAGCCATGAGGTGCCTTGTAGAACTTCCAGTGACCAGTATGAGAGAGGGAGAGCAATAACACCAAATTTAACACACCTGCTCCCCATTCACACTAATGAGTCACATGACACCGGGGAGGGAAACTGACTAATTGGGCCCAATTTGGACATATCACTTAAGGGTGTACTCACTTTTGTTGCCAGCGGTTTAGACATGAATGGCTGTGTGTTGAGTTATTTTGAGGGGACAACAAATTTACACTGTTATACAAGCTGTACACTCACTACTTTTCATTTTTTTAAGTGTTGTCACACGAGAAGATATAATAAAATATTTACAAAAATTTGAGGGGTATACTCACTTTTGTGAGATACTCTATCTATCTATCTATCTATCTATCTATCTATCTATCTATCTATCTATCTATCTATCTATTGATCACTGATACAGTATATTGTCTTGTAGGAAGAGTGTTTTTTTTATTGATGACTGTGGTCCTGTTGAAAATTCTCTACCAGCCTATTTCTGCACAGGTGTAGTAAGTTGTATGTCGATAAAGGCTAGTGAGCACTCGTAGTCCATGGAATTCTTCAGTAACTGCCTGCCCGTATCAGGGGTATGGGCAGACTGTGTATTGAGAGTCTAGGATCCTGGCATCGCCCCGCAATCATCTCAATACTTTATAGGCTCCAGTGTAAAAAAATAATAAATGCACTTTTTTTTACCTGCAAAAAGATGAGCATTTGTTATTTTCTTTATAAAAAATATGAACTTATACTTTAACTTACAATTATTTTTTTTAGTTTAAATGCTGCTCCCCAAAAATTCTATCCAGTCAGGCCTCAAAATGGTGCTTGGGATCCATGATTGCAGAGTCCACACTTTTAAAAACAAGCCAGTATGGCAGCTTCCATTTTTGTTAAGATCTGACATAATAAAAAGTTTGTTTTCACCATTACAGACATACTGTATATAGACTGTATATACAGTGGCAATAAAAGTATGCGAACCCCTTTAAATTAAGCGGTTTTCTGCAGTACTTTGCCATGAAATGTGATCTGATTCTCATCTACAACACAACAATAGACAAACACAATGTGCTTAAGCTAATATCACAGAAACAATTTTGATTTCACCTGTCTTTATGGAACACACCCATTTGTCATTCACAGTGCTGGAGAAAAAAGTATGTTAACCCTTGGAGTTAATAGCTGGTCAATCCTCCTTTGGCATCAAAAACTTCAAACAAATGTTTTTGGTGGCTCTGTATCAGACCTGTACAATGTGTAGTAGGAGTTTTTGACCATTCCTCTTTAAAAAACTGCTTCAACTCAAACACATTTGTAGGATGTTTGATGTGAATGGCTCTCTTGAGGTCATTCCACAGCATCTCTATGGGGTTAAAGTCTGGGCCCTGACTGGGTAACTCCTAAAGGGGCATTTTGTTTTTCTACCAGTCTGTGGTGGACTTACTTTGATGCTTTGGGTCGTGTTCCTGCTGTATCACCCAACCTCTACTAGGCTTCAGCTGGTGGATAGCCATCCTGACATTATCCCGTAGGATATTTTGGTAAACTTGGGAATTTGATTTCCTCTCAATGAAAGCTAGTGGTCCAGGCCATGAGGCAGCAAATCAAGCCAAAATGATGATGTTCTGTCCACCATACTTCGCCATGGGATGGGATGATAATTTGATGTTGGTAAGCTGTGCCCTTTTTGTGCCATACATAGTACTGAGTATTCTTCCACTTCAGGTGGGAACAGATATCTACTGACTTTCATTGATGACTATTCCAGGTACACAACTACTTATCTGATGAAATACAAGAATGAAACATCAGAGAAACTTAAAGAGTTTATTGCCATGTCTAGCAACAAATTACAATGGAAATCAGGAATAATATGCACCGACAATGGAGAATAAATATGCAAAGAAGTGGCCTCATACTTGAAGAGACAAGGAATAGTACACCAGACAACCACACCATACACTCCTGAACAAGACAGTGTAGCAGAAAGGAAAAATCACACTCTTATAGAAAAGGCCAGATGCATGTTGTCGGATGCCAACCTACCTCACAAGTACTGGGTAGAAGCAGTCATGACTGCAACCTACCTACAGAACAGACTACCCTCAGGAGTAGAGTTGATCGAACCTCTGGAAGTTCGGGTTCTGCTGGTTCGGCCAAACTTCGGGACAAAGTCCGGGTTCGGGTCCGGACTTGACCCGAACCCCATTGAAATCAATGGGGACCAAAACTTTTAGGCACAAAAATGGCTAAAACACTAATATGGCTCCACGCGGCTGAAACAGGCTTTTCCCACACACTGTGAAGATGATTTTAGAACACTAATATGGCTTCACGCACCTGAAACAGGGTTTTCCCACACACTTTGAAGATGATTTTAGAACACTAATATGGCTTCACCCGCCTGAAACAGGGTTTTCCCACACAATTTGAAGATGATTTTAGAACACTAATATGGCTTCACCCACCTGAAACAGGGTTTTCCCACACAATTTGAAGATGATTTTAGAACACTAATATGGCTTCACCCACCTGAAACAGGGTTTCTCCTACGTTCACTGACAGACGCAGCTCTTCATGACTTTGTGGGGTTTTATGTTCGTCCTACCAGGAGTTAACTAGGCAGGGAAAAGAAATCAGCTGGCCCCTCCCCTGGGGGCCGTCCTCTTTTCCTACATTAAAACCCCCCTCCCAGAGGAGCTCTCCAGTTTCAATGCCTAGTTTGCAAGGAGTTGACCTGGCTTCCCTATAGGGAACTGCGGTCCTATTGTGACCATTTTCTTTTTTATTTTATTTTTTATTTTTTCTGCAATCAAGATGATCTGCTATCAAGAAGCCGGTCGGGGCATCGAGAGTCTTAGTGCTCTGTACTTTCCCCGACCTGGCCAACATGATGCGAAGCCAGCCCCAACACAGGGACCCGCCGCATCTTACCCGTTCCGTGCGGGTGGCCCGGGGCGAGATCCCCCATATTGGTCCCCTTCCCAATTTGCGGCGGCTGACAGAGGCAGTTCTTCTGAGCGATCGGCGCTATCAGGCAGCAAAAACAGCAAGTATAGCTGGGCTCCCTCTGGGCTGGTGGCGGTGGGGTGCTGTCCTCTGGACCTGTGGGTGTGTGGCTGTGTGCGGGGCGTCCCTTCCTTCCATCCATCCATCCATCCATCCATCCCTGTAATGGCTGATCTCCCTGCTGAACCTACTGAGGTGGCTTCAGCAACCACACAGTCTGACCAAGGGGCTTTTTTCTCTCCCAGCTGCGGGATTGAGTTTATGCCGCTTGGGGAAGCCGCTCCGCGGGCCCCCAGGAAGCGCCCCCCCCCCCGTCATCGGGGGAAGATTCTGAGCCGGAGGTGGCTTTAGGGGTCTTAGGGATCCCGGGGGATGGGCAGCACAGTGGTGTAGTGGGTAAAACTTCCGCCTGGCAGAGAAAGAGTCGCTGGTTCAAATCCCCAGCATGACGGTCCTGCCTGGAGTTTGCATTTTCTCCCTGTGCCTGCGTGGGTTTCCTCCGGGTACTCCGGTTTCCTCCCACACTCCAAAAGACATGCTAGCCTGTCTGATGAGGAAACGGGTGGTGACATGGGAACTGAGGACCAAGAGCCTGTGACTGACTGGGACAATGTGCTGGTAGCCACCATTATCGCTGGCATTCACACCAAGTTGCAGTGGTTCAAACAGGCGAATTGCGGGCTGTCTAGGTGTGCGGGTCTTCTAGGCTCCCCAGGCCCAAGTCCTATCCTTACAAACAATGTTTTTTTGGCCATTTCCTATACTGTGAATGGCAACAACCACGCCGTTCTCCCTCTCTGACTGCACGTTTTTGAGGAGAGCTTCCGGAAGAAATGGGAATCTCCTGCGGTGGATCCGCCTATTGCACGCCTTACTAAGGCGACTGCCATTCCTATGGAGGGGACTCCTTCCTTTAAGGATGAGTCGTAAGACGCCACGGAGGTACTCCGCTGGAAATCAGTCCAGGCGGAATTCAAGGAAGTACGTGAGGCTTTCCATGACGTGACGGTACCAGCGTCGGTTTCATCCAGCGTGGCGCCTCGGGCGTAAATTTTTGTTCCTGAAGTCTTCACGGAGACAAGAAAATTGTCGTCCTAGGAATTTCCTTCCTCAGGGGAGGTATCCTTACCGTCAGCGGAATCATTCCGCACGTTATCCGCCTAGGTGGCGTCCTCTAAGGGTAAAGAAGGCCTTCGAGAGGAGTTTTTGCACGTCAGTCTCTCCCTCTTGCCGC
>BLSH010527116.1:294815-310624 GCA_018402905.1 Glandirana rugosa | reverse complement strand
AACTAAAACCGGGACAAACTGTTCTGCAAACATCTGGAAACTGTGTGTGAAACTACAGCATAGAGAAGAACAGGGATATGGTTTCGCTCTGCTATAGTTTCACATAGAGTTTTTAGATGATTTTAGAACAGTGATATATCAATGTGCAGTACCTGAAACTACACATACTGGAAGCCTGTGCTAGCATTTCTCCTGCGGTGTTGCTATCAGTGTGTGAAGAGTGGGAGAAGAGGGTTGCATTGACAATCCAACACAATGGGCAGCACATTGAACACATTTTA
The DNA here is from genome assembly GCA_018402905.1 of Glandirana rugosa. Taxonomy (NCBI): domain Eukaryota; kingdom Metazoa; phylum Chordata; class Amphibia; order Anura; family Ranidae; genus Glandirana; species Glandirana rugosa. The sequence goes on along the minus strand of BLSH010527116.1, from coordinate 310,343 downwards.
TAAGTGGTCAGAAACTTGTAAATAACTCATGAAAGAATAAAGTTATGTTAAAACCAAGCACACCATTGTTTTTCTTGTGAAATTCCCAATAAGTTTGATGTGTCACATGACCCTCTTCCTATTGAAAAAAGAAAAGTTGGATTCAAAATGGCCGACTTCAAAATGGCCACCATGGTCACCACCCATCTTGAAAAGTTTCCCCCCTCACATATACTAATGTGCCATAAACAGGAAGTTAATATTACCAACCATTCCCATTTTATTAAGGTGTATGCATATAAATGGCCCACCCTGTAGTATGGTGTAGGGAGTACCAGGATGATCAATCTTGCCAAACGGCTTCAAAAAACTTCAGTGAGTCTGACCTATATGCCATGCGTTTCTCAAAGGATTATATTGAGTGGATGGTGGTTATGACCTCATGCACAAATATTTTTTTATAAATAGCCCCCATTATTATCTCAAGAATGAGTTGATACCGGGAAAATATGTTTTGCCTCGGGTAGCTACAGAGAAACATTGTAACATTCAACGCTTGTAAAACTTTATGTCTGTCCCCCAGTCATCTCAGGGAGGTATCCACTATACAAAATCTAGCAATGTGAAGCTTTTACTTGTATCTTTGTTTTGGATAGAGTAGCAAAGGCTTTGACTCTTCTAGATATTTACGACCATCTATGTCCTGTAAGATTTCTCTCAATTCCTGTACCAAAGTGACCAAAACTGGAAGTGAAAGGACATCTTTCCAATTGGGACAAATACAGCAATGAAAACACCTTTTTGTCTGGAGCTTAGGTTAAAGCATACTATATACGGATTACATTTAGGCCATTGCCTGCTAAACTGGATGAAATTGAATCCATGGATCCATGGAAACTCGATGTCACCACAGTGAGCCCACTACGATAGATACACCAGCACCACCTGTGAATCCTACACCACTTAAAAATATGTCTCCTTACCAGAGGAAATAGACCCCTTATTACAGAGGGTCAATGGCGCCTGTGGCTTTTTCACCCAGCCAAGGTACATCAAGCTTCTGCCACAAAATCTTCCGTGTCCCCTGTATCTTCAGAATTCCACCTCACAGGAAGAAACACAGGCTTATCTAAAAGAAATGTCTAGATTATTGGAGGATCGAGACACTTATACTCCCCTCAGTGGAGATCCCACCAATAGATACAAGTCAGAACTGCTCACACTAGTTGATAAAGGGTTTGATCTAAAGATCATAAATAAGAAAGAGAAACAATTTTTGGTGCCCAATGCCCCCACCTCCCTGTCATCTATTATTTGCCAAAAGTTCACAAAAGTGTTACTTGCCCCCCGGGACGGCCCATAGTTAGTGGCATTGATTCCGTTACGTCCCGGGTGGGCAAATATATAGACTTTTTATTTCAGCCCCTTGTACAAAAGACTAGATCTTTTGTTAAAGATACAAGACATGTAATTAAACTTCTTTCTAGGATTACCCCTCAAAATGGTATGTGGTTGGTTACTGCCGACGTTTCATCACTTTATACTATTATACCACATAAGTTGGGAGTGGCAGCTGTGAAACACTTTTTAGAAGTGGATTTTCACCTGCCAATGGAGCAGATTGGACCCATATTGGAATTGCTACAATATGCACCCACACATAATTATTTCTGGTTCAATGACCAAAATTTGCCCCCAGTTTGGCAAATTTGTTTATGGCCAAATGGGAGGAGGATGGAAGACGTGGAAGACCTCAATGCATTCATCAGATCTCTTAATGAAAATGGTAGGGGGATATCTTTGACTGTCGAGTTAAGAGCCCATTAACTTTATGGACTTGTTTATTTCTGTGAAAGATAACCAGTTATTAACATCCACTTTTCTTAAGTCAACAGACCGCAACTCCTACATCCCTTTACATAGTTGCCACCACGAATCCTGGCTCAAGTCTGTGCCTAAGAGCCAATTTCTGCGGTAAAGGCGCAATTGCACAGATGTTGATACATATCAATCTCAGAGCTCAATACTGGTTAAGAGATTTGTGGAAAAGGGGTACAATGAAGAATCTCTAAGATCGGTCGTTTCTCAAATAGGGGGTTTGGACAGAAGCAATCAGATTAAGGAGAGACCTATACAGGATAGAGAGGTTTCTCTTCTAAGGTTCCTTTCATAACTACATATTCGGTACAATATCAGACCATTAAGAACTTGGTACGCAAACACTGGCACATTTTAAATAATGATCCAGTGTTGAATGAAATTATACCAGACAGACCTCAAGCTGTATTCAGAAGAGTTCCCTCTTTGAGGGATAAAGTAGCTCCTAATGTTGTGAATCCCCCAATAAAAAAGGTTGCTTTTTTCAAAGCCTTACTGGCTTCTTTCAATGTCGGAGATGCTCTATTTGCGCCTAGAATGGGTATAGACAAAGACGGACTTCAAATTTCTCTTCCACCAGTACATCAGGGGATTTTGAGATTGATTTTTTCATCACATGTTCCACTGTGGGGGTCATTTATTTGGTCCAATGCCCATGTGGATTACAGTATCTGGGCAGGACTAAGCGACCCCTACAAGTAAGACTCAAGGAACACGTGAGTAATATTAAGAAGGGTTTTTGGTATCATTCTTTATCCAGGCATTATGCTATACATCACAGGACAGACCCCTCTAACATTTTTATTGGTATTGACAAATACAGTTCCCACTGGAGAGGGGGCTCATTTGTGAGAGGTATATCTAAATTAGAAATGGCCTGGATTCACTGTATTAAATCTTATGTACCTTTTGGCCTGAATATAGAAATTGATGTAAATGCTTTTATTGATAATTCATAAGTTTGCACACTTGGTCCGAATCTGGGGTATTAATACCTAACTTATTGTAGTTTTTCCCTATATGAATTTAATTAGATATTTTAAGTACATATATTTATTTTTGTAAAATAGGTTTTATATATAATTAAGCATATATATACATATATATATATATATATATATTTTCCACATATAATTCTAATATAGATATACATTTTTATATATATATTTTTTCATATGTTTCATATTTTTTCACATGTATATTTTAAAATTAATGTTTTTGAGTAATAATAATTTTTCACATTGCTTTATACTCACCTTTATTATATTATATTATATATTATAAATTTTCTTTATCACATACAATCAATTAGGGTTAATGTATTGAAAATTAATGGGAGATACATTATCAGATTGTCATATACACACATGGTTTTATTCAATACATTCTTTATAAGTAACTTGGTGATTTGGGTGCTTACAATAGGATGACCACTTGAAGTGGGTTCGAAGCCCCTTGCCGATCATTTAGATTGACATTAAGGGCTAAGATATTTGATCGTAGTATATTCAACCCCAACCCCCCTACCCCCCACCTTTTGTTATGTTTCATGGCGGTGGAGGGGCGATATATATATATATATATATATATATATATATTTTTTTTTTTTTTTATCTTATAAATATGGGGATAACACAATTGGGCGTAACTAATTTATACTTTATTGTACACTATTTTTATTATTTGTAATAAGAAATATTGAATACCGAGTAGTATGGGCAATATTTATGCTCTTTGTTTTGTTTTTCCCTTTTCCAAGGGCGTTTGGTGCCTCTGGCCTATACTTCCAGAATCGGAATGAGGCTTGGTTGTATTATGTGTATATAATGTGGTGCATCAATACATTGCCCTTAACCCGAGGAGACGTCAGGACAAAGCAAGCAGGGTTCACGACGTGCTGACATCACCACGTGCGGGACTATCCCAGAAGGAAGGGCAATACACTCAAGCCGGCGGTATTTATGATCTATTGGAATGCTACACCAATTTTATATGTAAGTGACTACTTTTTTTAATACATTTACTATACAGATTTACGCTTTGGGAGCCTGTGTTTCTTCCTTTGAGGTGGAATTCTGAAGATACAGGGGACACGGAAGATTTTGTGCAAGAAGCTTGATGTACATTGTCTGGGTGAAAAAGCCACAAGCGCCATTGACCCCCTGTAATAAGGGGTCTATTTCCTCTGGCAAGGAGACATCTTTTTAAGTGGTGTAGGACACACTGGTAGTGCTGGTGTATCTATCGTAGTTGGCTAACTGTGGTGACATCAAGTCTGCATGAAGATTTAAGAGCTACTGTTTGATTTGTTTTATAGACATTTATCCTATGGATTGTTTTATTTAATTCTCTTATATCAGTGCATGAGAGGTAGCGCAGCCTGTTAGCACATTAGTATTTTTACCATTTGGGTCAGATGGGTGTGGTTGCAGCTGCATAATCAACTAATAGTTTATCTTCATCATACTAATTTTTATCAATTTAGAGCGCTGTTTTTTCTGTTTATTATTTGCAGTGGAGATTTTTTCATCCGTGCTGTTTAGCGTGGATGGAGAAATCTGTAAAATTTTTATGGGCTCAGCCACACAGGCTGAATAAAAACATCTGTGTTTGATGGCTTAAGAATTTCTGCTTTTTTAATTGATTTCTGTATTGAGGTTGCCTTAATTTCCTCTATCGGAGACAGTGGTCATTTGGACAGGACGTGATGGGAAATCTGTCCCAAAAGGTATACACACAGCAATAAAAACTTGCCGGGGAGGTTGTAACATTTCTATGCTCTACCCAAAATTAAAACAAACAATTTTGGATGGAGCTGCATTTTAACACTTCCATCACATCCAAACCTTCTTTTATAAACAGCTAATTTTTATTTATCATGAGAGGGAATGGTCACAGACTGTCCAGTGAAGTGACAATCCGTATAGATAACAGAACAGCTTGTGTAACAGCATTTGGGCACAAAATAAAATAACCAGCCCAGAAAAAATCGTGCTCTCCTCTACAATATCAATGACAGTCTGGAAAATAGATTTGGGCAGATAAGGCGGGGATTAAAATATATAAAAAGTATGTTTAATAGTTAGTTAAACCTCACAGTTGTTGTTGACAGTTTAGTTTTGTATAGAGTGTATCTACTGAAGCACCCTTTCACACTCATCTATGTGCACTCACATGTGATGTGTGTCTCAGCATGTGTTTTGTGCATGTTTATGTACATTTATGAATGCCTTATACGTGAGTTAATGTACATTTTGTGCAAACACACATTTGTTGTTCCACATTACGGAAAGTAAGAGAGAAACGCCCAGTTTTAAAGTAGCATAACAATACAATAGACAATCTTTAATAGCAATTTCAAGTAAAATCCTTCAACACAGATGGGATGTATAAAAGAAAGACATACAGCAAGGGCACTGATGGTAAATGCTATAAACATGTATAGGTCAAAGCATTCTGTACATGCATGTATCAATCGGAGCCAATTATTTAAGTGGGATGCGGGTGTTCTAGGTCAATGGATAAAAGTCAGGTAGGCTGGAACAAGGCACCCACAAAAATCCACACAGATAAGTATAATAGGCATGACCATCATAGCACAATACGACCCGTCAGAATAAATAGGATATCATTGCGCCATCAGAGAAGAAAGAAAAGTAAGAAGAGAAGAGTCTGAGTGCTAGACCCAATAGCCACAGCACTAGCTATCAAGAAGGGGATTTTATATACTGCAACTTATCCATGGGTTCCAGACTCTCTCAAACCTCAAAGAAGTGCCTCACAAATGCTAACCACCTTTTCTTTAATCATTATCCACGTTAGTTTACATTTTATCACCGCTAGGTCTAGGGACCCCTTCAGTGCGTTCATTCAATAGTGCAAAGTTGGAGTTTTTAACAACATTTATCATGGTCCCTGAAAAGATTAGACAGGCCGATGTCCAAAGGAATGTAAGTTTGATGGTATATTAAGAGGCGTTTATTGAGAATAGTATATATGGCTTGATATACTTGTCGTTATTCTCAAAAAATGCCTCTTAATTTACCATCACAGTTGCATTCTTTTGGACATTGGTCGTGCCTCCCTCCAAGTCTACATGTGGAAACGACCATAAAGAGGAGCTCTAGGCTCCCCCCCAAAAAAATCAAAAGTCAGCAGCTACAAAAACTGTAGCTGCTGACTTTTAATGTAATGAAACTTACCTGTTCAGGGATCCAGCGATGTGCTCACCTGAACCGATTCTTCAATTGGCTTTGGGCGCAGGCATCAGCATAGCAAGTAAGGGAAACAGGAAGTGAAGCTGCACTGCGCCTTGTGAATGGACCCATAGTCTTCTGGAACCTGTGATGTGTCCCAGAAGACTGTGGGGGAAGGGGGATGGTGAACTGTCAAAACCAGGTACCCCTTTCCCCCAAAAAGTGCCAAATATGACAGTGGAGGGGAGGAGGATGCAAACAAGTGGAACTTCCCCCTTTGGGTGGAGCTACACTTTAAGGCTTTACCTAAAAGGCAGCAGCCCAAGCCCTAAGACTGTTCAACGCCAGTATCCACCATTGGGCACAACCTACTGAAGGGACATCTCCTTACTCACCCATAAAATCACTCACCCACGACCAGGAACTGATCTAGTCAGTCCAGCGTGGTCTTCAGCACAAACAAGATACTGAAAAGATCTGGGCATGGACTCATTCATTTTACCATTTATTTCAATGGGCCTTCATATAGATGACCTTGCATCAGATATATAGTACTTTCTTTGTTACAACTGAAGTTTAGTTAAAAAGAAAATAATTTTTTTTTTCTACAGCTTTAGTAACATTACTTACCTGAGCTGCTCGGATTGGGGCTTCTCTGTGCAAAACCATTACACAGAGCAGGCAATTATAACAGGTTTGTTATTTTTAACTAAAAAAAAAATAAATACAAATATAATTAATATCACTTGAAGCTCCCACAGTGGCAAAAATGTCAGCAGCAGGAAGAGGAGAGGGCAGCCCTGAAATGAAGATATCTACGGAATCCAGAAGGCTGCACATTGTGGGACATCCTTCATTATAGGTAAGTAATGTAACCAAAGCTGTAGAGAAAAAAATATTTATCTAAACATCAGCTTTTAAATGCATGCAAGTAATGTGTAAGTGTAACACTTTCAGGTATTATCACCTCTTCTTTAAAGAGGAACTGCAGTCTGCTCACACAATTTATAATAAAAACATATTTGCCATTCTGAAGCTTCCCTCCAACCACTTTTATATATACTGTGATTCTGTACTTGCCAAATATACTGCAGAAATCTATATCCACTAAGTATGGCTGCAGCCATTTTAACTGTGGGCAGCTGAAGCTCCTGCCTGTATTTCCTGGATTTACACAGACACACAGAGGCACACCTCCTGCTCTGCAGCCCTGCAGCTTACATTGGCCCTCTTATGGCTCATCCCCTCTCCTTTCCTGGCAAACTCTCACAAGAGCGAAAGAGAGAGCTGTGCATGATTTCATAAGTCTAGTCTGGTGAATAACCTGACAAGAGACAGGAAGTGGGCTGTATAAGGTATTGACTGGCAGAAAAAAATGTGTTTCTATCCAAAGTTAAAACAACAAGGGCAGAAGATTTAATAGATAGAAAAATGAAAAAAATGACTGACGGTCCGCTTTAAGTTCATCTTTAAAACTTATCTGTGGTCACAAATTAAAATCATATATTCATCTTCACATTGTATTTAATCTACTTCTAGTCTACTCCTGTCTTTCTCTCATTCTACTGTCCCTGATTTGGAACAAAGTCCCTCTGTCCCTCTTTCCTCCTCATGTGTCCCTCATTTTGGTCTGATCTATATAGCTGTATATAAAATGTGTGACTTATCTATCAAAAAGTGTTTCCCAGTGCTAAACCTTTCATTGAATTTGTAAATTCCAAAAGCCAGTATAAAGGAATAGTAGTGGTAAAAAAGTGCTTGTGGGTTTAATCAATCATTTTTTTAATACAATTCTCCTTTAACCACTTCAGCCCCGGGCACACTTTTTGCGATTCGGCACTGCGTCGCTTTAACTGGCAATTGCGCGGTCGTGCGACATTGTACCCAAAACAAAATTTGCGTCCTTTTTTCCCCACAAATAGAGCTTTCTTTTGGTGGTATTTGATCCCCTCTGTGTCATTTATGATTGCCGCTATAAATAAAAAAACGACAATTTTGCAAAAAAAAAAAACTGATTTTCTTTCTTATTGCTAAAATACAAATCAAAAAAAAAAATATAAAAAACATTTTTTTCATCGGTTTCGGACGATTTATATTCTTCCTCATATTTTTGGTTTAAAAAATCGCAATCAGCGTTTATTGATTGGTTTGCGCAAAAGTTGCCGCGTTTACGGATGATGAGAATTAATTTCTGGGGTTTTTATTTTTTTAATTTTTTTTACTAGTAATGGCGGCGATCTGCAATGTTTAGCAGTACGGCAATATTGCGGCGGACATGTCGGACCATTTTGACACTTTTTTGGGACCATTGGCATTTATACAGCGATCATTGCTATAAAAATGCACTGATTACTGTATAAATGTCATTGGCAGTGAAGGGGTTAACCTGGAGGGGGTGCTCTAAGGGATAAATGTGTTCCCTAGGCGTGTTGTAACTGTATGGGGGCTGGGCTGGCAGGGGGAGGGGAGTGATCACGGCTTCCATATACAGGAAGCCTGTGATCACAGGTCTTCCCCCACTATGAGAGCGGAGATCTGTGTTTACATACACGGACCTCCGTTCTTTCACTGCAGGGGGGGCCATTGCGGGTAGCCGGCGGAGATCGAGTCTGCCGTACCCGCTCCCTGGTCCCCCCCCGGACACAGTGAGCGCGCTCACAATGGTAGTTATCGCTGACCGGCAGTTGGTTCAGCCTCTCAACACGCCAGTAACAGCCTGAGTTAGCCACTCCTGCCCCCATGCAGAGCCCAGCGCTCCAGTAAGTGCTGGAGGGGCAAAGCAGAGAGCCAGTGACTGACCTTTACCTCTCTGTGCTCAGAGCAGACCTGAGAACTGAGCGATTATCAGTCTTTGACCTCTCTGTTCTCTGTTCCCTACTTTTGTTTTTCTTGTTACACCTTGTGGCTTACATACTAGGAGTTCTAAGGACAGGAAACAAGGGAAAATTTTCCATTTGGGGGACACAGAAGTAAAACCTGATGAAAATTCTAACATTGTCTGTACTTTTTCTAAAACTAAAGACAAAATTTTGCCTGAAGAAGGGCTTGAGGACTTGTTCATGGTGTTGTGCCATGCAGGAACACGTGCAAAATATTGCACATTTTTCTGAACTGCTGAAAATTGTTGCCTTTTGCAGACACACGCAGGTGCCATTAATTCTTAATGGTACCCCCAAGCATGTAGTGTTCGCGCCCACCAAAACGCACGGTACCACAATTGTGCCGGGATCCATTCATTTTTAAACAGCTGTAATTCATAGATAAGTGACTTATTACATTACTACACAAAGGGGTTGATTTACTAAAACTGGAGAGTGCAAGATCTAGTGCAGCTGTGCATGGTAGCTAATCAGTTTCTAACTTCCACTTGTTCAATTAGGCTTTCACAAAAAAAACCTGGAAGCTGATTGGTTTCTAGATAGAGCTTCCCCAGATTTTGCACTCTCCGGTTTTAGTAAATCAACCCCAAAGTGTAGACCCCATATCCTCTATTGATTTGGACATTGACATTTTTCTATATTAAAGTAAAGCAGTATTAAACCCAAAACCAAAAATGTATTATACTGTACCTTACCAATCATTAGATGTGGTGGCTGCATTAGTTTTCTTTTTTACTTTTTTTCCCCTCTGTTTTCACCTGGAGATCTGAACAGTAAAACACCTCCTGTATTAGAGTGCCTCCACTCTGAAGCAACGAGCACGGGGGGGGGGGCAGATCTGGACAGCAGCATTTTCAGTCTGGGGGGGGGTATTAAATGTACTAGCAGATTTAAATACACTAACAAATGGAAACCAAGCTCCAGCTAACACATTGAAAGCAGTTACAGCTTATCGGTTTTACATTCATGTATAAATAAAGCCGATCATTAGAAGCACCCCTGTCAGTGCTAAATGATTTCTCTCATCCCTGTAACTGCAAGAGAGCTTGTTCTTTAGAAAAAAAACAACAGACTTAGCATCTAGCCATCTAGCTAAAAAAAAAAAAAAAGGTTTAAAGGAACACGGTCATGATAGATTAATTGAAGATGCCATTGCTGAACTCTCCTGTGAGAATGCTGTTCCTTGGCTGTCATTCTGATACTTTTGACTCTAATGAGTTGCTGATCCGGGACAAGTATTTCTGACACTTTTCTGACAGTCATTTGGCCCTGGTTCACATCTGAGCAATTAGAAGCTTTTTAATACTTGACCTGGGGATTCCCCTTGCATCCTACAGTATTGTGCCCATTCAAGTGCTGTGTCGCACAAAGCTCAAAAAGTTAAAGAAAAGGCCCGGAGCTGAAGAGCAGCATAAGTGGAGGGCCTCACATGACTGGGTTGCTGGGAAGGCTACCAAAGGAGAGGTTGCTTAATTTTGAGTTGGGATGGGAGGTCAGTAATTGGTCTCAATAGGAGCATAGGGTGTGGCAAGGTGTGGCAGGGTGTGGCACGGGCAAGGTTTGGGTCAGGGAGGAGCTGTTGGGAAGTCAGTGCAGAGCCCAGCAAACAGCAGGAGAAGTTTTTCCCTGGGAGGCTGCTGTATTATTATTAGAGAAATGGAGGACTTGGACAGCATGTTGGAAAGGCTTAGGTCTGCTGTGCTGGTGAATGGCCCCCAGTGGCTGAATTCCCAGCTTTCCACTGTTCTGGGGGGAGTCGGGCAGGCATCTGTTTCGCCTGCTCCCTCATTGCCAGGTGCGAGGAGGTCACGGCCTCCTGCGCGTTTTAGCCCAGAGGCCACCCCCCCGGGTGAGCCGCCGCTCAGGGAGCCCAAATCTGGACCCTTCAGCCCCAAAGGCAAAAAGGCGTGCCCCTCTCACCGCCAGCGGGACTGGGAGGAATCCCCGCCATAGGCGGGACCCGGCTGGGAGAGCACCTTCCCTGTCTCCCTCCAGGCGCTCATGGACCGTGGATCAGGACCATTCGGCTGGCTAGGCAGGGCCTTCCCCTGCCTGTGGTGTGGCCCAGCATGGGAGGACAGCGGTGGCTAGCAGGGGCCACTTACCCAGGACGGCCGCGGCTACTAGCAGTGACAGAAGAGGAGGTCCCGGGTGTCATGGCAACGATCGGCGGGCGGCGATCGGCGGGCGGCGCCAGGCAGGCTGAGCAGATTGGGAGGAAAGCAGCGTGTCGGAGGCCGTGCGGAGCGGGTGCTGGTGAGTGATGATGTCATGGGCGGGCGCTTGGCTCCTTCCACAGCGGTTGTGGCACCTGCCCTGACCTTGGAGGAACATTCGGAGGAAGAGCTCTCCGAATCAGTAGGAGAGGATGAGCCTGTACATGTTCCGGTGGCAGACAAAGGGATTGGTGTGCTGCAGGGATCCGGGGGGATCGGCTGGGTGGACGGCTTCACCGCAGCAGCATGGTGAACGTTTGCTTTGGGGGCCCATTTGAAAGCAGAAACTAGGGAAAAATTTGGAAAGGGGATTACGTGGATATTTTCTCCCTGCTGCCGTTGGAAAAGTTTAACCTGGATAAGGTTAAGCCTGATGAAAGCAAGAAAGAGGAGGAAGAAAAGCGACGGTATAGACTTATTCCACAGACTTTTACCAATTGGCTGCAGGCGTTTAACATTCTGGCCAGTGTGATAGGCGAGAATGCTTTTCTGCTATTTGGACTCCATCAGCGAGGCCCAAAGAGTGTATGGGGCAGTAGCGTGGCTACGCTATGACGAGCAGTTTCGGCAAACGAAGGCAGTGCACCCATCGCTGCGGTGGGACCACAAAGACATAGGTTTGTGGATGAGACTCATGACACAAGCCAGGGTCGGGCCTTCCTCCTTTCTTAGTGGGACCGGGGGTGCGGCCGCCTCGTCATCATCATCGGCCACAAAAAGGAAAGGGTTCTGCTGGCAATTTAATGAAGGTGTAAGTTCGGGGGCTCTTGCCGTTTCCGCCACGAATGCTCTGGTTGCAGAGGTTCGCACCCCCTGTCCAAGTGTTTTAAGGCCGGAAAGAAATCAGCCGACATTGGAAAAAGGGAGGATGCCAGTGAGGGGGGAAAAGCTGGCCATCCAGCTTTTCCAAAGTAGGTATCCGAATAGGGCGGCGGCTAGAGTGTTGTGGCTGGGTTTTACAAATGGTTTTCAGATTCCTAGTTCTTTGGACAGTATTCCTCCAGTTTCAGGTAATTTGTGGTCGGCCTATATGCATCCAGAAGTGGTTTCTTGTAAACTGCAGAAAGAAGTGGCTTTGGGTAGGATGGCGGGACCTTTTTCTTCACCACCTGTTGATAACCTGGTGGTTTCTCCTTTGGGGGTGGTGCCCAAAAGGGAACCGAATCAGTTTAGCTTAATCCACCATCTTTCATACCCGAAAGGTGGATCTGTTAATGACACTCTCGACTCCTCATTATGCACAGTGTCGTATGCATCTTTTGATGAGGCGATTGCATGGGTTCGAAAATTTGGGGAAGGGGCGCTCTTGGCTAAGACCGACATCGAGTCGGCCTTTCGACATTTTGCCAGTACACTCAGACAGTGTTCGTCTGTTGGGTTGTAAGTGGGGCGGGGACTACTTTGTCGATCGCAATTTCGTGTGCCTATTTAGAGTTGTTCAGTTCTTTTTTGGAATGGGTAATCAAGGATTTCATACATTCAATCATACATTATTTGGATGATTTTCTGGTCATGGGCCTGCCGGAGGACTGGGCATGCTTGACGTTGCTTACTACGCTACAGCACATTTTTGAGGTTTTTGGGGTACCGTTATCCTCGGAAAAAACAGAAGATCCTACTACGGAGCTGAAGTTTTTGGGAAATGTTATTGACACCCGGAGGATGGAATGTCAGTTACCGCTGGACAAGCTGGAAGACCTTCGGGGGACAGTGTCTGAAGTTATGCAATGGTCTAAGGTTCCATTGAAGGAGTTACAATCGTTTTTAGGCAAACTCAACTATGCCTGCCAGATCATGCCAATGGGGCGGGTGTTCTGCAGACATTTGGCGTCAGCAACTCCGCACCATTTTGTTTGCATCCGTCAGTAGTATAGGGAAGATTTGCGGGTGTGGGCTATGTTCTTGGACCAGTATAATGGTACGTGTTTGTGGATGAGTTTGGCTGTTTCTGAGGACGAATTGGATCTGTACACAGACACATCAGGTTCAGTGAGTTATGCCGCTTACTTTCGAGGCCATTGGGGTGCTGGAAAATGGCCGGTTGCATTGGAGGGTTCTGACCTCTTGAGGAACTTGGTGCTGTTGGAATTGTTCCCAATTGTGCTGGCCGTTGTGTTGTGAGGGAGGAATTCCAGAATCGATGGGTACGTTTCCACTGTGACAACATGGGCATGGTTCAGGCCATTAACTCATTGTCGGCTTCTTCACCACCGGTGGTCCATTTGCTGTGTTACCTGGTTTTGTTGTGTTTGCGTTTGAATGTTTTTGTGACTGCTGTGCATGTCCTGGGAGTTGAGAATAACGTGGCTGATGCGCTTTCTCAATTGCAGTGGGACAGATTCCAGCAGTTGGCGCCAGAGGCGGAGCAGCTTGGCATCCCATGCCCAATCAAATTGTTGAATTTTGTTTTGCCACCATAACTTCCCTAGTCAAGAGTTCGGTAGCGGCTGCTACGTGGTGTGCATATGAGCGTGTCTGGTGTGAATGGCACGCCCTGGTGAGTACGGTTGGGGGTTATTTTGGGGATGAGGACAGGTTACAGGCTTTGTTATGCTTTATAGAAAAGAATTGCACAGAGGGGGTGTCTGCCGCGTCGCTGGGCTGAAAGATGGCTGGCATAGCCTTTATTTTTTTATTTTTTTTTTTTTGAAAATATTTTTATTGAGTTTATGTGTTACAACAATTGCTCAACATAATAAAAGTACACAACATATGTTTACAGAAAGTGGCAACATGTAACAAGAAGGGGGAGGGGAGGGTGGGGAGGAAAGGTGTCTTGCAAATCCGGAGCTATATTTAGTTTCATTCTCATGTAATTACAGTCGTATTAATTTGGTTACTTGAACATTTGGGGCTTTTTGACCACAGGGCCCATTTTTTGAGAAATTTTGGGTAAGAGAGGGTGATCTGGGCAAACAATCTTTCCATGTCATATTGGTGGTTGATTTCTGCTATGGTTTCTGAGATTTTAGGGATGTCTGTAGATTTCCATTTTCTAGTAATGTTTATTTTTGCAGCATATAGGATGTGTATGATGACATGTCTAGTAGACACTGGGAATGGTTCTAATCCCATGTGAAATAGTGCCATTTTTGGGTCTGGGCTAAGTATGAGGCCTGTGACTTCCGTTATCAATTTAAATGTCGCGGCCCAGTAGGAAGTCAAAGATTTGCAGGACCACATTATATGCATAAGTGATCCAAGGTCGCTGCATTCACGCCAGCATTGGGGTTGGACAGTAGGGTACATTTTGGAAAGTTTTAGTGGGGTAAGATACCAAAAGTGTAGTATTTTTAAGTATGATTCCCAATGGTTTGCGCATCTGGAAGTTTTGGCGGAGTATAGAAGGGCCTTCTGCCAGTTATCATCTGTTGCGTCGTGGCTTAGTAATGTTTCCCACTTTTCTAGAGATGAGGTTCTGAGTGGGAATACTGCTGCGTTAATATTGGTATAGAAAAATGATATACCGTGTCCTCTATATGGTGAAGTTTTAAAGAAGTGATGCACTTTCGTTGGAATAGCTATTTCAAGAGGGATTTTATGAGAGCGTAGGTAGTGGTGGATTCTTACATATGTGTAAAACTCAGAGGATGGTAGGTTGTAGTGCTTTTGTAGGGCAGGAAATGGGATTGGTTTACCTTTGTCATATAATTGTTGGATATAGGTTATATCACATTGTGACCATGGGGTAGTGTTTAAATTTGGAATAATTCCTTTGAGTGTGTTTATATGGAGTTTTATGTGATCTGCTGGTAGTAAGTTTAGAGATATCAGGTACGTCCAGGCTTGTTGTGAGGCTTTGATAGTTGGGTGAGAAAGTTCTTTGGCTTTGGGGAGAGCAGCCGAAAGAAATAAATAGTGGAGGGGTGTTGTTGGGCGTAGGGCGGATGTTTCTATTGTGGACCAGATTTTTTCCTCGGAAGGGTGCCACCAGTAATACAACTGGTCTAGTAATGATGCTATGTAGTACGTATGTAGATGTGGCATAGCAGCACCTCCTTTGTTTAACGTGGGAAGGCTCCTTTTTTAGACCAGGTGTGATCTTTGTAGGCGGGATGCGGGTTGTTGTGGGGAGGTGATAAATAAAGAAAGCCGACGAGAGGGGTTTCGGTTTCTTGAAAGAGTGGGTTGATAGTTTCGGAGTGTTGTTCGGACCTGCATGGACTATAGAGATTTGAATGATGGTCGTCTAGTGTATTTTGAGGTATATTTGTGTGAGTTTCCTTAATAAGGTTTAAATTTGTGATGGGGTACCAGTGTTACACTATATTGGATATAGGTTGTTAATATACTGTTTCCATTTGGTTAGGGTAAAGGACGGGATGTTTTCGTGATGTTGGATGGTAGGAGACTCAAAATGTGTATACATTCTTAGGTGGT
>BLSH010527116.1:262475-291377 GCA_018402905.1 Glandirana rugosa | reverse complement strand
TCTTGTTCTGTGTGGGCGTCCACTAAGTTGTTGTAGGCCTTACACATTTCACTGACTTTATCCTCTACGTGTGAGATTCTGGTCTCATGTTTTTGGATAGATTTTTTGATAGGTGCAAGGGTTGTAGACATATCTGATTGAAGAGATTGTCGGAGAGAGATTATCATAGTCTTCAGGAATATTTCTGTGATAGGTTGGTCTGAGGCTGGTATTTTCTCTATGTGAGAAGAAACGAGGGTTGGAAGATCGTTCGTTCCCGCGAACGGATCCTCCGAATGTTCTTCGAACGGCTCAGCGAACGAATCTTCGATCGAGTCATCGTTCGGGTTACGTTCCGAGTTTTCCATCCGGGGCCTGGACTTAAGCGGACTTCTAGTCGTAGGTGACAGGGGCGGGGAGGAGTCGCCAGGGTCGCCCTCATACAGAGGGAATGACAGTCTATGGTCAGTGCTGGTCTCACCTGCCGATTGTGTGTTCTTCAGGCTCCTTCTTCCCCGGCCGGCGCCATCTTGACTAGGATCCGGGTCTGGTGCAGGGAAGAAATCTGTGAGTTTTTGCAGTCTCTCTGCATTTTTCCTTCGGCGCGACATTGTGTCAGGTGGGTGATGTTTTCAGGGACACTCTGTGGGGTGGATGCTCTCAGTTTTGTCGCTCTGGAGGTCGGTTTATAGCTGGGGTCTCAGGAGCCTCAGAGAAGAGCGGCCATCTCGGTTGCTGGCCAGACACGCCCCCCATAGCCTTTATTTTTAAATTGCCTGGTTTTATGGATGTTACCAAGTCCTTTGTGGTGCATATGGCTCTGAGGGGTTACAGAAAGGGTGGTGGGAGGTCGGATTCTCGTCGCCCTATATCATTTGGGATGCTCGGGGTGTTGTCTAATGTTCTTCCCTGGGTATGTCTGACGCCATTTGAAGTTCAGTTATTTCGGACGGCTTTTTCTTTGGCCTTTTTTGGAGCCTTGCGAGTAGGGGAATTGGTTAGTCCTTCCAAGACGGTGGCTGGGGGAAGTGTCGGATGTGGTGGAGCAAGGGAACTCAGTGATGTTGCATATTCAGAAATTAAAAACTGATCAGGTGGGGAGGGGGACTAGAGTGGAGCTTGGTAGGGTACCGGGTTTCTCCTTATTTGATTCATGAGGACGGCTCAGCGTTATCCAGGTATCAGTTTGTTTCGGTGCTGCGTAAATGTTTGGGGGAGGGAGGATTTTCGCCGGGGGAGTACTCCTCACATTCCTTTCGGATTGGGGCAGCCACAGAGCGCGGCGCGCTGGGGCTTGAGCGACCAGATCCTACAGCGGATTGGTCGTTGGGAGTCCCAACATTTTCGTTTGTACATACGCCCTCACCTTCTTTAATGGAAAAAATCTTGGATGCGGGGATAGGGCAGGAATACAGGTGGGGCATTTTTTTGTGTTTATTGTTGCATGTTCATGCTGTTTGAGTTCATGTGGTACATAAGGATGGGGGAAGGGATTTAATGAGTTGGGGGAATGTTCATTGTTTTGTTTGTTGCTTTTCTTTTGTGTTTTTCAGACCCGATGTGCCTGATGTGGATCCTGGGCCATTCTTATGTGCATTGGGGAGCTAAGAGAGCAGTAGTTAGGCCGGAAGGCAGGCAACTGGGTTTCCCCTGTAGTGCGGGGGTGGTTTGGTGGATTGGGGTTCCGGGGATGATGTGGTCCAGCTGCGGGAAGTTCAGCAGTGCGCTCGGTTGGACAGACCTCCTGATGTGCTATTGCTGCATGTTGGAGGGAATGACCTCAGCTTGAAGGCGTCTAGGGAACTGATCAGGGATATTAAGTGGGACTTTCTCCGCTTAAGGTCATCTTTCCTGGACACCGTGTTTATCTGGTCTGACATTATTGCCAGGGCTTCCTGGAGTATGGCCTGGTCGGTGGAGCGGCTTAATAAGGCCAGGATAAAGGTGAATAGAGAAGTGGCCAGGTTCTTTGTTCACAATGGTGGGATGACAGTTCGGCATGTTGAGTTGGAGGGAGATAATAGGATCTATCTGAGGGGCGATGGCGTGCACTTGTTGGCTGTGGGCATTGACATGTGGTTCCTGGGTTTGCAAGAGGGGCTTCAATGGGCCTTAAGGCTGTGGCGGGCCGCCCACGCGTGAGGTGTCACTGGTGGGCGTCTGTGGCAGGGGTCTCAGGTTTTTGAAGGTCGGAATGTTATTTATAACTGGAGTAAATGGAGTGGAACGGGTTGGAGCCCATCTCGGTACTGGTACCTTCCCTACAAAGGTGGAATAGGCTATCGGTCATCAGGCTGCATCAGGTGATAAATGGTAAAGTTTGCCCCTGAGCCGGTGGAACTGCGGCTAGGGGCCAGGATCCTTATGTAGTTGGTGTACAGCCGATGCAATAGTAATCCTTCCTTCATTTACCTGAGACAAATTCAGACAGTTAAGAATTTAAAAATGGAACATTGTTTTGTTTTTATTATGATTGTTTAATAAAGGGCTGTTACGGCCATTTAAATCCAAATAAAGTGCGCGAGTCGTAATTTAAGGTGATGTGGGGTAAAAGGGGTGAGCGGTAATAATGGGCCGTGGCAGCTGTAGCATCAGCCATACGCCAGTCATGAGCTTCTTTTGGGGCAGAGTCGCACCTTTTTGTTTCCTGTAGACTTTAATGGGAGTTTCCGGATATACCCCTGAAAACGTGCATTACGAGCATTTTTTCTGCAATTTCTTGCCACTTCTTCTATTAACTTGCTTTCAATTCTCTAAAACAAAGACACTCAGGCTTCAAAATGCTTGTGCAAAAAAAAAAAAAACACTTTAAGAAGCTCAGGTGTAAACCTAGCCTTATTGGACCGTAACTAAAACATATTAAGACATAGCCGTGCAACTAGCATTTTCAGAAGGAGGCCTGCATGGTTGTCCAAATACATCTCTGATGACATATTTACTTTGGCAAATCCTTTAGGCTAAGTGTAGACTTTTGTCTAAACTGCTATGCCTCTGAAAAGCTTAAAATGCATTTCAGAGGAGTTGGACAGACAGTAAGGAGGCTTTTGGACACTTCTTCCATGAGTGTGCACAATTTTAAAGTGGACGTGTTAGGTATCTCTTTACTTGGCGTAACATCATTTTTCGCATTATACAGAAAATTTGGGGTAGATTTTGTGTTTTGTTTTTTTTTCATTCATTAAAGTGTATTTTTTCCAAAAACGTTAGCAAAACTGGTGCGCAAATACTGTGTGACATAAAAAATTGCAACAATCGCCATTTTATTCCCTAGGGTTTCTGCTAAAAAAAAAAATGTATAATGTTTGGGTGTTATAAGTAATTTTCTAGCAAAAAATACAGATTTAAACAACAAGTGCCAGAAAAAGCCTGGCCGGCAGTTCTGCATATACTCATTGACAATTTATTCTTTTATTTTTTCCCACCCTTAATTTCATTTTAAAATGTCCTTATTCTTCTTAAAAGTCTTACAAAACTGTGTCCCTTTTTATTTTCAGTTCTCCTCCTTTGACTTCCTAACTTTCCTAATTTTCTGTCTGCTCTCCCTCTCCCCACCCTGCCTGCTGTCTGTCCCAGCCTACTTTTCCTACCAACCACTTGCACACATTGCCGACCCTTATTCTTCCAGCTGTTATGGCATGCTACTGAAGCTCTGCGCTAAGGGACAGAGACATTGACAAGAACAGGTAATCCCGAAATGCTCCCTAGGCGTGATCTATCTTCCTCTTTGTCACTAGCAGAGGGTCCTTAACATTTTCTGAGCATTTGGAACATTTAGTGATTTTAACACTGTGCTTATAAACTCTGTAAGCTTTAAATCCCTATTATCCTACAGCGTCTCATATTGCTAAATACTTAATCTACTATAATGCTGACATGTGAATGGATGTACATGTTTAAGGGTTATCTTCGCAAATGCTTTTGGAATTACAGATAAAAAATAGTTTTCCTTAAATAGTGGGGATTTTTGTGCCGGCATCCTGCCACTTTGCTCTGGGATTTTGCTGATTCAGTAGTACGCAGCAGTACACAGGAGGGCACCTAACCTCCAAGTCTGATATATACATTGCACAATTTAAGAAGAGATAACATCCAACTGCCTCCTGAGACATTAATACTTGCCATACTGCTCCCACTGTAAATCACAGGGCATGTATATCTTACCCTGCTCCAGATAAAACTGAACGAAACATGATTACGTTTGATTTGTACTGGTAAGTCGGTCCATAAAACGACCACAATTCATACAAAACACTGTTAAGGGGTTAATCCGCCTAAAACAGCTTCTTCGGATTGTGTAGATGCAGTCTAGCTATTAGCTTCCCTTATCTTTACAGGTCTTCAGTTGTATGTTTCTGACTTTGCTTGCTCTTCCTGCTGCTTTAAGGGAAGTCTCACTCTTCCTGCTGCATTTATAAATACCTACAGAATTGCTACGACAAGGTTTCTCTTTAAAGTGGATCTTCAGGCTGTATGAAAAAATCAGCAGCTGCAAATACTGTATCTGCTGTTAATAAATTGACACCTGTCCAGGGGTCCAGTGCTGTCCTCATCTGGACTGGTTCTTGACCGGCCTTCGGATACCCTGTGACAGTTTAAAATATATTGAAATCTTTAGATTTGAATATATTTTAGATTGTAAGCTCCATGAGCAAGGCCTTCCTATTCCTTCTGTATTGAACTGTATTGTATTTGCACTCTTCCCCCTTTATATTGTAAAGCACTGTGCAAACCGTTGGCACTATATAAATCCTATATAATAATAATAATCATTTCACTGGGAGAGATCATCATTTAAACATTTCCGGTAAGAAACCTAGGATCTAAACAATGCAGACCATACCTATGATTTAACTAGCCAACATCTACTGAATCCTATTCGTTTTGGGTGGATAAATGCTTTAGGTTTTTGGCAATTTTAATTGACCTATTATATTGTCTGATTAATCATTCTGTAGTTGCTTCTATAAAGTCTTTTTCTGTCCTTAACAGACATTTGTATTTTCCTGCTCGGACATTCCGTTCAGTGAACTGTGTGTTTGTTTCTCACCCTCTTACCTTGCCCTGAATAAATAGCTTTTACATTTGTTTTACTGTTAATATTAATCTCCTGCGTACTTGCCAGCCAAACGTGGTTACTTATACAAACTCTGTTACAAAAGTTTCAGCAGGTCAAGAGCAATGCCGCCTCTTGATCTGTGTTCATTTTCATAGTTGTACTTGTTCACAGCAGGTGGACGCCCAACACATCAAAAATGTAACATACTTCAAGTTTAATGTAGCTATCATAGTTAAGATAGAGTTGAATGTCAGTATGAACAACACCTTTGCTGTCCGAACTACATCAAGGTACTATGTCTATTACATCTACAATTTTTTCACAAGGGACAGACACTATATTACCAAAAGTATTGGGACACCTGACTTTACACGCAAATGATCTTTCCGTCAATATTGATTTGGCCCACCCTCTGCAGCTATAATCACTTCCACACTTCTGGGAAGGCTGTCCACAAGGTTTGGGAGTGTGTCTATGTGAACAAGAAGGCCTGGCTCACAGTCTCCGCTCAAATTCATCCCAAAGGATTGAAGTCAGGACTCTGTGCAGGTCAGTCAAGCTCCTCCACCCCAAACTCGCTCACCCATGTCTTTATGGACCTTGCTTTGTGCACTGGTCTAACTCATTTGGTGGAGGGGGGATTATGGTGTGGGGTTGATTTTCAGGGGTTGGACTTGGCCCCTTAGTTCTAGTGAAGGGAACTCTTAAGGCATCAGCATACCAAGACATTTTGGACAATTTCATGCTCCCAACTTTGTGGGAACAGTTTGGGGATGGCCCCTTCCTGTCCTGACCTCAACCCGACAGAACACCTTTGGGATGAATTAGAGCAGAGACTTGCGAGCCAGGCCTTCTTGTCCAACATCAGTGTCTGACCTCACAAATGTGCTTCTGGAAGAATGGTCAAACATTCCCATAGACACACTCCTAAACCTTGTGGACAGCCTTCCCAGAAGAGTTGAAGCTGTTATAGCTGCAAAGGGTGGGCCAACTCAATATAGAACCCTACGGACTAAGACAGGGATGCCAATAAAGTTCATGTGCGTGTAAAGGCAGGTGTCCCAATACTTTTGGTAATATAGTGTAAATGTATACTCTATATTCACAAGCAATGAAGTGTATATGTATACTCTATATTCACAAGCATACCCAGATGGCCACATTGTAACCTCATTTGATGCTTGAGTGGTGCATTTTATGGTTAGGACCCCATGAATGTGAACAGTGCTTGGTCCACTTGGGAAGATTAGACTAGCCCATGGTTGAAACTAGATAAAAAAACACATTTTTAAAATTGCTCTTTGCTGTAAATTCACAATGCTCTGTGTTTTTGCCTTCCTACCGAAAACACAAGTAGAACCCTAATGGGCCCAAAGGTGGTGGTCCAAGTCCAAGAGAGCTAGTCTTAGCTAACCAGGGGCCAGCAGATCTAAGTAAGTTACTACCTCCTGCATCCAGTGCACTTTTTAACCTAGTTCACGGTAAAAAAAACATTAAAAAAGTGTAAAAGAAATAAAGTATCCCCAAATAGGCTACTTTGTTAAAACATTTGGTGAAGTTTGGTCATTTTCATTAAAATTCTTTTTGGAATGTTTACAAGTTTGCAAACTCATAAATTAGGACACAAATAAATTCCCATTACTTGTATACCAACTTTATTGAAGACAAGCATACTTTCTAATATACAATAAAAATACTTTCATGACAAGGATTCTTTGTTTTCAAGTAAGGCGGCCCAATGATAGCTGCTCACTTGTGAACTGCTTCTCTCTAATAAATACTTTATACAAAGTCATATGATAGGGGCTGTGTCTTTCCTCTTACATAGCTTTGTGTATAGTCTGATCCCAAATCTACGGCTCCATGCACACTGGACTCTCTCTGGGCGTCGGATTATGTGGCAGGAGACGCTGCTTAGAAAACGTGCTTTTAGCAGCGTTTTGGTAAGCAGCGCTTATGCGCGTTTTTGCGCGCTTATCGGCGTCAGCTTTTTTTTTTTACTTCATTAGCTTCCATTGACTACAAAAAGCGATGTACACCGATAAACGCTCATTTAGCGGTGTTTATGACCATTTATCTGCATCCAGCGTTTTTTGTGGTCAGAAGAACTGCTCTTGAATGCCAATTCAGGGCATTCAGATAACAGCCCATAAACGGCACTGCTGTTAAACGACAGTTAACGTCCATGTGTGCATGGACATATAGGATAACATAGAGGAGCGTTTATGGGCTGTTAAAAAAAACACCCAAACGCACATAAACGATTGTTTATTGGCTACAGTGCGCATGGAGCCTAAGCAGCACAGAACTGAATGGCACTGCACAGAGGCAAACAAATACAGACCACTTGTAGTCAGCCGACTCCAGAGCTCCACCTGCTAAATGCACATGGTATATATGAAAAATAGATGGTATATATGGGGTTTTTTTCAATATTTCAAAATGTTTCAAATTTTGTTCCCAACATATTAATTAAAGAAAATATGTACACAACGCACTCCATTTAAAGAGATTTCTGATTTCACTCATCAAATGCAAAGTCCCCTTTGCATTATTATTAAAGTTAGGAAAATAAACGTCACCCATATGCTCCAGGTACAACCCAAATTAGCTTTTATATTGATTATTAGGTATGGGTAAAAGACTCACAGGTTTCATAGTCTGATTTCTATATCATTTTTAAGGCTAAGTCTAGTGTTTAAAAAATATTTAAACAAATTCTGCCCCAGGCATCCTTATAGACTATAAATGACAGCTTTGCTAACCTTGCATCTTTACCGATGGACTGTGTGGCAGGTGTGCAGTGTGTACAGCTGCTGACGTGTGCACTGCCGATGTATGCCTGGAGACCGTACCAAGATGCAGACAAGTTGGCAGGATCTGCCTTCTGCTGGCCAGCATTCTTTATGAGTCAAGCAAGGCAGCTTCCACCCACTTGTACCAAAGGACTCAATCATGGTTGATGCGACTCAGTACCACTGTCATATATCTAGACCTATTTTACATTCAACAATGGTTATCCCTTTTGACCAAAGAAATAAGGGCAGTGTTTGTAAAGCATACACAGTGTTTGTGGAAGTACATACAATTGATTATACACAGCTGCATACTTCCTTCAGTTTTATAAGGTAAAGAATTAGTTAATCATCAGTCTGCATGGACTTCTATAATTAACCCGAAACGAGACTGTGTGTTAACCTTTAAAGTTTAACAAATTGACTAATGAACTTGTGCATTTGTATTTATTAGTAATTTCCTCAACAGAATACATACATTTTCATGCGTTTCCAGCACATTCCCTTGCGGTTCGATTGTGCAGCCCATTTCACTTCAGCACTTCTTTTTCAAAATGTGCTGCACCAAACCACAGGCGTTTGGTACCTGCAATTGTGTTGCGTTTGCAAGATGTGTCTGGGGTGCCAATATCAATTCATTGCCACCCGCATGCTCTCGCAAAGGGCAGCATGTCCACCTGCAATGTGGGAAATGCATACTGAATGTGCATTTCCTGCTCCACGTTTTGGTGGGAACTGGAGATATGACAATAGGAAGGACAGCAGTAGCCAACACCTTTCGGGCAAGACCTCCTCCTTCATCAGAGCTTTGGCTAATATATATATATATATATACAGTTTCTCAAATAGTGTTTTATAGAGCCCCCAGTGGACAATCTCAATTAGTAGAAATAGCCTTGCTGTCTTGATTTACTTATATTTAAAATACTAGTATAATAATACTGTGCCAACGGAGTGAAAGATCAAGTCAGTAAAGCTGCTTTTACCATCTCCTAGACCAGGCGTCTCCAAACTTTCTAAACAAAGGGCCAGTTTATTGTTCTTTAGGCTTTAGGGGGGCCGGAATGTGGCCAGTGGGAGTGGAAATATTCCTGGCATTAGTGGGAGTAAACATGGTCGCATTTGGTATTGGGGAGGAAGAGTGTTCCATCTTTGGTATCATACTGATGACTAGTGCCCCATTATTGGTGTCAGTGGGAGAAAATGTGCCTCACTTTTGGTGTCAATTGGCAGAATTGTGTGTCATATCAGTGGGAGAAATAGTGGCACAAGGGCCTAATAAAACAAACAGAGGACTGCATTCGGCCCCTGGATGGTTTGGGGCCACTGCTTTTGGAAAAGCAACAGCAATGTTACTTCGTACTGTGAACTATAGAAATATATATATATATATATATATATATATATATATATATATATATATATATTATACCTGTCTATACCAGCAGGTGGCACTGTAGTATTATAGAGTATTGTATATGTATTCTATGATGTAAGCCTTGTAAGGTAATCAGAGGCAGTACCGTCCTTATTGTGTTATATGCACTTGTTTGTGTTCTCCTCCTGTTTTCTGTCTACACGATGTAAAGCCATGATAAAGATATCCTCCATGAAAGTAAAGCTATCTGCTGCATACAACAAGCTTCCAGCGAATAATTTCAATACTCTGCCAATAACTGCCCTAGACTAAACCAGCAGGTAACGTTGCAGTGTGGGTGCAGCCTCACTGCAAGGGAGAATTTTTAGGTTTCCATGAGTTCAGCTTTCCGTTTTACTGCCATCCTATAGTTGTTGGGTGTCAGATTTGAGTCCATCACATTATGTTTGTTGCTATTGTATTCTGAGAGCTAATACCCGTGGCTGTCAGACTACCCAAACAGTAACTGCATCTGATTTGCTATAGGAAAAAAACAGTCACTCCAATTAGCTCTTCTTGCAGTATTTTTAATAAACAATGTGTTAACTACATATGGTTGTGTCTCCAACCCAAGGGTGGCTGGTTTTAGGTTGGAGACATTACTGTATTCAGTCAACGCATCGATTATTAAAACTAATGCAAGAAGAGCCAATTGGAGTGTGACTGATTTTTTTCCTGTTTTCAAGAACTGTGACGACCAGCACCCAGGTTGTCCATGTGCAGCAAATGGCAGTCTTGAGTGGAGCTATGGATCTGTGTGTGTTTCTGCAGCTGATTGGCTGCTGTCACTGTCTGGCTGACTTTTTACCGCAAGGGCTCTTTCGTTTCTAAATTGGAGTTTTTCGAGCCAGATAGTGTCAGTAATGCCACCTACAGTAAGACTTTCGTCCAATCAAAGGCAATCTTTAAGTCAATTTAAGTCATAAATGGTCAGCTTTGAGGTGAAATACTACCCAACATGTTTGGAAAGAACAGGGAAGTCCAACCAGTGGCATTGCATGGGTTGGCAGCAGCCAGGGCTTGGCAAGTAATTTGCACCCCTAACCCGAGGACTTTTAGCATTCCCTGAGTCTCTTCCACTAGTACAGGGTTCAACTCCTTACCACCTAAGCACATATATTGTATTTTAGGAAAATACTGATGTAATTAAAGTAAAATGCATCTAAAACTAGTATACTTAAATTCCTATACTAATGTTAATGAGGATAGGTGAATGTATTGTTAGTAATCAACATCATGTAGGTCAGTGTACAGAGGTCAGTAGGAAGTAGGGCAGTTTACAGAGGTCAGTAGTTGGTAAGTCAGTGTACAGACGTCAGCAGTATGTAGGGAAGAGTACAACGGTCAGTAGTAGATGGGGCAGTGTACAGATGTCAGTAGTATGTAGGACAGGGTACAGGGGTCGGTCGTAGGTAGGGCAGTCTACAGAGGTCAGAAGTATGTAGGGCAGTGTACAGAGGTCAGTAGGATGCAGGGCAGTGTACAGAGGTCAGTAGTATGTAGGGTAGGGTACAGGGGTCAGTAGTATGTAGGGCAGTGTACAGAGGTCAGTAGTATGTAGGACAGGGTACAGGGGTCAGTAGTAGGTAGGGCAGTGTACAGAGATGAGTAGTATGTAGGGCAGTGTACAGGGGTCAGTAGTATGTAGGGTAGATTACAGGGGTCAGTAGTATGTAGGGCAGTGTACAGAGGTCAGTAGGATGTAGGGCAGTGTACAGGGGTCAGTAGGATGTAGAGCAGTGTACAGAGGTCAGTAGAAAGTAGGGCAGTGTACAGAGGTCAGTAGGAAGTTGGACAGTGTATAGGGGTCAGTAGGGAGCAGGGCAGTGTACAGAGGTCAGTAGTATGTAGGGCAGTGTACATGGGGTCAGTAGTATGTAGGGCAGGGTACAGGGGTCAGTAGTATGTAGGGCAGTATACAGAGGTCAGTAGAAAGTAGGGCAGTGTACAGAGGTCATTAGGAAGTAGGGCAGTGTACAAAGGTCAGTAGTATGTAGGTCAGTGTACAGGGGTCAGTAGTATGTAGGGCAGGGTACAGGGGTCTGTAGTATGTAGGGCAGTGTACAGAGGTCAGTAGGATGTAGGGCAGTGTACAGAGTTCAGTAGGATGTAGGACAGTGTACAGGGGTCAGCAGTATGTAGGGCAGTGTACAGAGGTCAGCAGTATGTAGGACAGGGTACAGGGTTCAGTAGTATGTAGGGTAGTGTACAGAGGTCAGTAGTATGTATGACAATGTACAGGGGTCAGTAGTATGTAGGGCAGTGTACAGGGGTCAGTAGGATGTAGAGCAGTGTACAGGGGTCATTAGAAAATAGGGCAGTGTACAGAGGTCAGTAGGAAGTAGGGCAGAGTGCAGAGGTCAGTAGGATGTAATACAGTGTGCAGGGGTGAATAGGAAATAGGGCAGGGTACAGAGGTCAGTAGGATGTATTGCAATGTACAGAGGTCAGTAGGATGTAATACAGTGTACCAAGATCATTAACATGTAGAGTGTACAGGGAACAGTAGTACAGGGGTTAGCAGGGCAGAGGACAGGTGTTGACAGGACAGAAGATAGGGGTCAGTAGGGCAGAATACAGGGGGCAACAGGACAGTGTACAGAGATAAGTAGGATGTAGAGCAGTGTTCAGAGGTCATTAGCACATATGGCAGTGTACAGGGATCAGTAGGGCTGCAATTTCCAAAGTAGTGCAGGGAATTATTTCCTGTTACACGGGGCGTGGCAGCCCATTCAATTGAATGGGCTGTTGTGCCCGAGCAAATGTGGGCCACACAAGTGTGAACCTACCCTATTTATGCACCCCTCTAAATTTTGCGCCCAGAGTGGCCGCACCCGTTCCCCCTCATGCTACACCACTGAGTCCAACTTCATTGTTTCTCTTGGTGACCATTGTCTCTAGGGTAGAAAGTGAGAGGAATTCTAAAATGAAACAGTTGTCACTAGAACAGGAGTAGCTAGGATATCTTTTAAAGTAGTAATAAACCCAAAAGCAACCATTAATTATATTGCCGCTTACCATTTTGTTGATGCATGGCTACATTCATTTTCTTTTTTAGGTTTTCTTTCTTCTATTTTCATCTGGTGATCTGGCCAGTAAGTTTGTTGTTTTTCAAAAGAACAAGCTCTGCCGCAGAATGTATCAGTTACAGAAATGAGACAGGCCCCCGTGTATTAAGACTACCTTCAGAACTTCTTTTGCAGTGTGTTAAGACAGTAATGTCAAGCATTTAAGCTGGCCATAGATGGTGCAAATTTCTTTCCTACCACGGGTTGCAGGAAAGAAAATCGCTTGATTCTCCCATCAACAGGCGGAGCCATTCCATCCAGGAGCGGACACAGTGATTATTGCTAGCTACTATAGCCACTGGCAATAATCGCATGAAAAATAATAAAGGCTGATTGCACCCAAGTTGATCGATCGACACATGGTATTATTGCTATGTGTTGCGGTGTGCTGCAACACATGTTGCTTTAGTTTGGATGTTAAATAAAACAAATGGCATTGCAAAGCATAGGTGTGAAGCCAGGCTAAAGCAAACATGTCATAAGAAAAATAAAGGAGCTAGTGTTGCTAATGAAGGTCACTTCACTTCTGAATATACTAGTTGTCTTGCTGTCTCCGGCCGATTTGTAAGTTGCTAACATGGATCAGGTACCCATATTAGAAATCCTGGCTTGCTGCATGCTCGTCCTGTATCTGTAACTCCCAAAGTATTGAAACCTGAAACAACCAGTCAGCTAGCTTTTTTCAGCAGTCAGGTGTACTGGTACTCCATTGTAGAGAAGGAGGCTGGCTTTGATGTGAAGGAAGCATAAGCCTCTTTATCATAAAGGAAACCTGTACTTAGGCCCCGTTCACACCTGAGCAACGCTGCCAATGTGTGTTTTTTGTGTTCTTTTATAGCACTTTTTGGAGCGTCACTTAAGAAATCATGGCATTGCAAGCGCATTGTGCTTTTTAGCAAGTTTTTTCATACTTCTGCTACGCCCAGATGTGAACGGACCCTAGATAATCTGGGTTATACAATTGCTGCCCTCAATTTAAGAAAATGCTACTTGGCTGAGTTGTAGATCTAATGGCTTTCATACCTCTGGAGGCACAGACCTGGAACATTCAGACTTCACTTCTAACCTTCTAATCTGGATGCATTTTCCAGTTCGGTAAAGCTGACCACACACCATGCATTCTGTAAAATCACTCTAGTGACAGCCTGCCTCACTTGTCTTCCTTTTGTTAGTCTGCAGTAGAGAATGAAGGAAGTGGGGGAAGGAGATGTCCACCAGACTCATGCTGACCCCACCCTCTTGCAACAATGTCTCAGTGGACTGTGGATAGCGACGGGGACCAGCAGAGAGAACCCTTGGGCAATGGGCGTAGATGTGTACTCACCCCTCAAAGTAATGTATTTCCACAACAGTTGGCAATGCACATTAAGTGTGTTGATCTAATGTGGTGCCATTCAGTTTGAAAGCCACCTCAACGCACCTTCCAATGGATGTGCATTACAGAGAAAAGCAGAGAGATGCAATTACTTGTGGTGCACTGGCAAAACTTGGCATACATGCATGCATACGTCTGTGCCCCTCGTTAGGGAGCTTCACCCTCTCTATTTGTCCTGTTTACCGTTATCATCGAAAGCGAAAGTAAAAGAAAATCCCAAATTTTGGGTTGACATCAGAACATAATAGAGGGGAAATCTTCCAATGGAGACACTAGTTCTGGTGACCGACTAGGATTCCCTCACTATAGAGGGATTTCCTCTCACTTCCTGTTTCCTGGGACAGGAAGTAAAGGGAAATCACCCCAATGGCCCTCAGATGGCAAAAAAACCTGACAGGGTTTATAACCCTCACTTACTCTATCCAAAATGATAAAAAAATTTTAATGTGCATTGGAGTAAAGTGCATGGTGGGAGCTGGGTAGACCCTGTTAGGTAGATTGTTCTATGATTTCTAATGTTGTGTAGACGAGTCCTAAAATGTGACATAGTCACCGGCATGTTCTCCACCAGAGACCACCTAAAACAGGGCTGACTAAGACCTAACATACCAGCCACTGACAGTCCACACACTGCTACACATGTGCACGTATAGTGTGTTTGAAACATGGAGTGACCCATACACCCACTCATCATACTCCTGGTCACCTAGGACAACAACACTCCTCTGGCTTGGGACACTTCTTGCATTGGGACCCAACATCTTTACATGGCTTCAAGAGAGAGCACCTTCTTCCCTCTCCACCAAAATACCCTAGCCCAAACAGGTTTGTACAGAGTTTGTTCACCAGGATATTATCTCCCAAGGTATGTTCATCATGAGAGACGCAGCCTAGCTTTAACTTAATGGGGTGCTATCTTGTTTACAACATCAGAGATACTGTTATGTGAGTGTGAGAGCATTGAGGGTAAGAGCATTGATTTCAGAAGAAATGTTTAACTCATTATGGCCTCTCAATGCTCCTTCAATAGCACCCTGTGATATATGGTAGACTACAACAAACACGTTGTGGAAGTTAAGGGTGCTTGCTTTGTACCAGTGAAATATGGAAATTTCAGAGGATGCTTAGGTGTAATAATTACTAAGGAACAAACAACAAATTTGATGGGTAGAAAGTGGTTTGAACGCCTTGGAATTTCATTATCGGGAGTTCAAAATGTATCTCCAGTTACTCAACAGAATGTGATAGAGGACTTTAGTGCAGTTTTTGAAGAAGGCCTTGGCATGTATAAAGGCCCTCCTGTTTCTTTCAAATTAGACCCTACAGTAACCCCAATTTGTATGAAACCATGCAAATTTGCATTAGCTCTAAGACCAAAAATTGATGCTGAGATTACACGTTTTGTGGAGCAAGGTATACTTGAACCTGTAACACACCCTAAGTGGTGTACCCCAATAGTTCCAGTATTGATGCCAAATGGTGACATTAGAATTTGTGCTGACTATAAATGTACAATCAACAAAGCACTGCAGGAACATCCCTGTCAAATTCCAGCTGTACATGAAATTCTGATTACGCTAGCAAAAGGAAAGGTGTTTGCCAAACTTTACAGTTGTATGCAAAAGTTTACGAACCCCTGACAATTTCCATGATTGTCATTTATACATATTTAGGTGTTTGGATCAGCAATTTCATTTTGATCTATCAAATAACTGAAGGACACAGTAATATTTCAGTAGTGAAATTAGGTTTATTGGTTTAAGAGAAAATGTGCAATATGCATCAAAACTAAATTAGGCGGGTGCATAAATTTGGGCACCCCAACAGAAAAATCACATCAATATTTTGTAGAGCCTCCTTTAGTAGAAATAACAGCCTCTAGACGCTTCCTATAGCCTGTAATGAGTGCCTGGATTCTGGATGAATGTATTTTGGACCATTCCTCCTTACCAAACATTTCCAGTTCAGTTAGGTTCGATGGTTGCCGAGCATGGGCAGCCCGCTTCAAATCACCCCACAGATGTTCAATGATATTCAGGTCTGGGGGCTGGGATGGCCACTCCAGAACATTGTACTTGTTCCTCTGTATAAATGCCTGAGTAGATTTTGAGCAGTGTTTTGGGTCGTTGTCTTGTTGAAATATCCAGCCCCATCGTAACTTCAACTTTGTGACTGATTCCTCAACATTATGCTCAAGAACCTGCTGATATTGAGTGTAATTCATGCGCCCCTCAACTTTAACCAGATTCCCAGTACCGGCACTGGCCACACAGCCCCACAGCATGATGGAACCTCCACCAAATTTTACTGTGGGTAGCAAGTGTTTTTCTTGGAACGCTGTGTTCTTTTGCCGCCATGCATAACACCCCTTATTATGACCAAATAACTCAATATTTGTTTCATCAGTCCACAGCACCTTATTCCAAAATGAAGCTGGCTTGTCCAAATGTGCATACCTCAAGCGACTCCGTTTGTGGTGTGTGTGCAGAAAAGACTTCTTTCGCATCACTCTCCCATACAGCTTCTCCCTGTGCAAAGTGCGCTGGATTGTTGAACGATGCACAGTGACACCATCTGCAGCAAGTTGATGTTGTAGGTCTTTGGAGGTGGTCTGTGGGCTGTTTTTGACCGTTCTCACCATCCTTCGCCTTTGCCTTTGCCTCTCCAATATTTTATGTGGCCTGCCACTTCTGGCCTTAACAAGAACTGTGCCTGTGGTCTTCCATTTCCTCACTATGTTCCTCACAGTGGACACGACAGCTTATATCTCTGTGATAACTTTTTGTAGCTTTCCCCTAAACCATAATGTAGAACAATCTTTGTTTTCAGGTCATTTGAGAGTTGTTTTGAGGCCCCCATGTTGCCACTCTTCAGAGGAGAGTCAAAGAGAACAACAACTTGCAATTGGCCACCTTAAATACCTTTTCTCATGATTGGATGCACCTGTCTATGAAGTTCAAGGCTTATTGAGCTCACCAAACCAATTGTGTGTCCCAATTAATCAGTGCTAAGTAGTTACAGGTATTCAAATCAGAAAAAATTACAAGGGTGCCCAAATTTATGCCTATGAAAACAAGGCATATCACCAGGGAAGAACATAGAGATATTGTGTTTCTGCTAAGCAGGAACACGGATCTCTGTGTCCATCCAGTCAGTCCATCCCCCACACAGTTGTCAAACACCCCCTAGGGACACACTTAACCCTTTGATCGCCCCTGCCAGTGCCATTAGTACAGTGACAGTGAATATTTTTAGCACTGATCACTGTATTAGTGTCACTTGTCCCAAAAAAGTATCAGTTCAGTGTCCAATTTGTCCGCTGCAATGTCGCAGCTCCGCTAAAAATCGCTGATCGCCGCCATTACTAATACATAAATAAAGAAATAAAAATCCCATCATTTGTAGACGTTATAACATTTGTGCAAGCCAATCAATATACACTTCTTGAAATTTTTTTTACCAAAAATATGTAGCAGAATAAATATTGGCTTAAATTGATGAAGAAATTAGATTTTTTTTCATTTTTTTATAGCAGAAAGTAAAAAAATATTGTTTTTTTGTTTTTTTTTTAATTGTTGCTCTTTTTTTGTTTATAGCGCAAAAAATAAAAACCACAGACGTGATAAAATGGCACCAAAAGAAAGCTCTATTTATGGTAAAAAAAAGGACATCAATTTTATTTGGGTACAACATCGCACAACCGCGTAATTGTCAGTTAAAGTAACGTAATACCTTCCGTGGCTGAAGGGGTTAATGAACACTATAAATATATGGAGAAACTCTAAATCATTATGTTGTTTGAAGTGAAAATAGGTTCGCTGTCAAAGCAAATGCTTCACTCTTTTTGCTTATGTGTTAGTCATTTTGTAGTCTCCTTCCTGTCTGAAGATATTTTCTTTCCTCCGATCTATTTTCTTTCATTCTTCTAATTTTCTGTTCCTTTCCCTTTCTAACCAACACATTCCCTCCACCCCATTACTTTGTGCCGCGAAAAAAAGGGTGGATCTGCTGGACAGAGCCAAAAAAAGTCAAGAAACTGCTGATTATACCAAATTTAGCCCGGCCTCAAGCTGAAAACTGCTACTGGAAGCAGAGAATAAGAAAGAGAGAGGGAATCCAGGGAGTGAGTTGAGGACAGGAGGTATTTGGTGGGCATGAGAATTCTCGGTGCATTCTGTATATAATGTAACCCTTTCATTTCTAAATGTCTTTATAATAAGATACTAATGTGCATTTTTGCAGCACGTATAATAAGGACAGAGCTTGGCTTACATTACAGGAGAACAAGTAGATAAGGCTTTGGTTACTCAGGGCTGGATTGGCACCTTTTTAGGCACTAAAATAAATTTCCAACTGATAAGTGTTTCAAGAGCCTGTGAAAGTGTTTGACGGTTTTCCTCACTTCACTTTCACAAGTTGCTGCATGCCTGTTGAAACTGTTCTCAGGCACACCGTGGATGTATTTAATAAGGTTGCACATAGGGCACTGATATACTGCTAAGTGGAGTAACCCAGAGCAGCGAATGAGATTTCAACTCAACAAAGTCAGAACAGTAAAAGCTGAATTCTAATTTGTTGCCTTAAGTTAAAGCATTTTGTTGTTGCTCTTTGATGTAGGGGCCCTTTCAAACTGACCAGATTTTCTTCCGTTTTTGCCATACCAAAATCAGAAGAAAAATGCATGACCATTAATTCCTATGGAACTCTTCGCACCAGTCTGCTGCTGGCCAATTGTGTTTTTAAAAGTCCTTCATTTTTGGTGCAGTAAAAAAAGCACCAAAAATGAACCTTCCCATTGAAATGAATGGAAAATGCATCAAAAACGCAACAAAATGCATAAAAAATGCAACTGTGGTGCACTTTTTGAGTCACGTGTCCTTTTTTCAAAGGTGCAAAATGCGACGCAAATGTGGCAAAAACGCATATGCATTTTTACTGCATTTTTGCAACAAAGCAGTTTGAAAGCAACCAAAGGTGTCACCAAAACTAAAAATGGCCCCAGAAATGAAATCTCCCAAGGGACCCACTGCACATAACTTGTCCCTGTTAAACTCTGTAAGAGGGTCGAGGAGCAGTATGTTCAGATAGCTCACCCTCTTCACGCCCCCTTCCGATAAAGCTGGACAAGGAGATGGGCTTTTGACTGATGTGCTCAAAGGAGGGAGGACGCTGCAAACAAAGATCACTCTTTCAGACCAAACATTTGCAGCTCTGTGCCTCCTCTACTCCCTTTGTACTGTAAAAAGACTAAGCCACAACCTCCCATAGCTCTGAATCGCACTGCAATTGTGGCAAAGAGTAAAGCTTGTCGCCCAAAAAGGAGTAGGCGCTTCTTTTGTGACAACTTTGCGCAATGTGTTTTGTCACGATTGCTGCGCGATTCTGTCACACAGCAAACTGCGTTTGAGGTGCCATTAAGAATGAATGGCATCCAAATACGCATGGTGCATTTTTCGATGACTGCAGTGCGATTTTGAACAATGGGCAGAATCGACATGATTCTGCCTGTGATTCAAAGTAGCAAAGTGCGAAAGGGGCCTTGTTAGTGTTTTTTATGGGCAGCCCAAGACAATTCCTCTTCTTCCAATATGGCCCAGGAGAGTCAAAAGGTTGGACACCCCTACCTCAGA
The DNA here is from genome assembly GCA_018402905.1 of Glandirana rugosa. Lineage (NCBI taxonomy): Eukaryota > Metazoa > Chordata > Amphibia > Anura > Ranidae > Glandirana > Glandirana rugosa. The sequence continues at coordinate 272,057 of BLSH010527116.1, read as the reverse complement.
ATATTGTATATTAGAAAATATGTCAATGCTCATTGCCTTATTGCCACCAAACATAGCTATCTGGTACAGGTAGAAAAAGTACTTTCACTTATTTCTGATGAATTACATGTAGCAAAGTTTCTATGTATGGCGGCTAATAGGTCTCAACGCGTTTTGTTGTTCACTTCCTTAGGGAGACAAGAGGCAATCTAGATGAATAACAAAGAAGTTTACCTACAACTGCTTTACAACTGTTAATTGCATGTATACTTACCTGCTGTTAGTATCCTAGATTGATTCTTGTTCTACTAGAAGCAAACAGCAAAATGCATTAAAAACTGATTGGCCAGCATACATAGAAACATTCCTACATGAAATAATCAGAAATGAATCAAAGTAATTTTTATACTTGTACCATATAGCTATGTTAGGTGGCAATGAGATCATTAGCATAGTTGACATATTTTACTGTGTACAATGTTCTGGGGTTATAAGAACTATTACTAGGTCATCAATTTAAAAAATGTGTATGCACAATGTAATTAAGATTATGTATTATGCTATGTAACGATTTGTGAGACATGTATTTGCCACTTAAAAAGTCCCTCATCCAACAAATGGATGTTATGTAGTACACAACCTCCCACAGTCACCAACTTTGGAGATTACTACAGTAATAGCTGGCAGCTTGAGTTGTAAATAACAGCAGCTGGAAAGAAGCATTGTCATTCACAAAAATCAAAGCCAACAGCAATACAAGCCGGCAGCTACGACATTTTGTCTGAGAGAGGCTAGTATAGTAGCTACCGGCTTGTGCTACTGTCAGCTTGTGTTTTTGTGAATAACAGCACTCTACTCTAAGCAGCATCATTCACAATGCAAGTTGCCATCAATCACTGTACTAATCTTCAAAGCTGTTGTCTGTTGAAGATTGTGGAAGCTGGTACCTGTGGGAGCTTGTCAAAGCTGAGGGCTACAGGAAGCTGTGGAAGCTGTTGTCTGCCAGAGCTTGTGGAAACTGGCAGTTGCAGGAGCTTGGAGAAACTGCTGGGTGAAGGAGATTGTGGAAACTAGCAGTTGCAGGAGGTTGTGGAAACTGTTGGCTGCAGGAGATTGTGGAAATTAGCAGTTGCAGGAGGTTGTGGAAGCTGGTACCTGTGGGAGCTTGTCAAATCTGAGGGCTACAGGAAGTTGTGGAAGCTGTTGGCTGCAGCAGCTTGTAGGAACTGGCAGGTACAGGAGCTTGTGGAAACTGTTAGCTGCAGGAGATTGTGGAAACTGGCAGTTGCAGGAGCTTGTGGAAACTGTTGGCTGCAGGAGATTGTGGAAACTAGCAGTCACAGGAGCTTGTGGAAGCTGCAGGAGATTGTGGAAACTGGCAGTTGCAGGAGCTTGTGGAAACCGTTGGCTGCAGGAGATTGGGGAAACTAGCAGTCACAGGAGCTTGTGGAAGCTGCAGCTGCAGGACGCTGTGGGCTTAGTCTTCTCACAATACAAAAGCAGTAGAGGAGGCAAAGGGCTGCACAGCAAAGAGGGATGGAAAACATTGAGATCACAAGGAGGGCTGGAGAAGGGTAAGGTGGCTTTGGCTTCAGATCTGCCTTTACCTCCTCCCATAGGAATGCCCTTAATTTGGGCTTCTGCGTGGGATGAAGCTATAGACAGCCATGGCAGAAGTAAAAATGGAATTTTGCTTCTAAACCACAGCATAGATTTTAACATGGGGATTTAACATTCCCTTTTAACTTACAGTGGGAGTTCTTCTTTAAGATTTTTTTATGTGTATTTATAGCATATGATGTACAGTTATAACCACACAGAGGAGTTGATTTACTAAAGGAAAATAGACTGCACTTTGCAAAGTGCAGTTGCACTCTGCAAGTGCAGTTGCTCCAGAGCTTAGTAAATGAGGTAAAACTGCACTTTGCAAAGAAAACCCAATCCCTTGCAAGGAAACCTAAAAAAAAATGCATTTTTGCTTGCATATGATTGGATGTTGTCAGCAGAGCTCTCCCTCATTTACTAAGATGTGTAGCAACTGCTCTTTGCAAAGTGCACAGTCTATTTGCCTTTAGTAATTCAACACCACAGTGCCTAGTCTAAACTATGCTTATTATTGGATGAACAGGGGCACATTGTTTGTCAACGTGGCAAAAAAATAATTTTTGCCCATAATGTGATAATCGGATAACATGCATAGTTTTGTGGACATATAGACATCAGGTGTATTTTAGATCTAATTTTACTGCTGTCTAAACAGTAAAAACAATTGTTTTCACAAATTAGGTGTCAGTAATTGGCTATTCCACCTGAAAGTAATATTTCACTGTTTTTTGTAGGCAAGTTTTGCCTTTAGTAAATCTACCCTTATAACTTTCCTACACATTAAATAATATACAGGCGGTCCCTGGGTTACAAACAAGATAGGGACTGTAGGTTTGTTCTTAAGTTGAATTTGTTTGTAAGTGGGAACAGCTACATTTTTTAAGTGTAGCACCAGCCAAAAAAACAATTTTTAAGCTTTTTGGATAGCATAGGGAAGGGTTAACACCCTTGTAATGTTTGTTTTGCTGTCTATGTTTCTGTTCAGAAGATTTAACCTCACTTCCTGTCCCAATGATAAATGGATTTTGAAAAATTTGGGTTGTTGTGGAAACAAACCTTGGTGATAAAACATCAGTGGAGATTCCTTTTTATCCATAATTTGGATACAGGAGTGAATTTCCCTTCCTAGGGGGAGATTTCCTCTCACTTCCTGTTGTCTCCCTTTGTTTGTAAGTAGGAGTCGTTTGTAAGTTGGATGTTTGTAACTAGGGGACCGCCTGTACACAGATTTGGGTTATTTTCAGGTCAACAGAATACATTTTGGGCTAAATTTATGAAGAGCAATTATTTATTTGCAAAATTTTATAACAGAAACAGAAAAACACATTTTTTTTCAAAATGTTCCTTCTTTTTTCATTTATTTAGCAAAAAATAAAAAACCCAGTGGCGATTAAATGCCAATAAAATAGAGCTCTAGTTGTGCGAACGAAATGATGCAAATTTAGTTTGGGTACAGTGTTGCATGACCACGCAATTGTCATTCAAAGTGCCACAGCACTGAAAGCTGAAAATTGGCCTGGGTGGGAAGAGGGTAAAAGTGCCCTGTATTGAAGTGGTTAAAAAAACAGATTTCTGTCACTTGCAGTCTGGCACACTGTGTAGATTTTTAATGTGTTATATAATGAATAGCTATAGTTACTTTTCATTGGAAAACAGAAATATTTGGAGGATATACAATCTGCAAGCCTTGATGAGTGTCCAAGAAAACGCGTTGGTTGTCTTTTTACCGATCTTTAATAAAACATCACTTTGGACTTTCACAACATTAATGTGATGATCTGACTGTTACCTCACTGGCATCAGGTCTGTGATTTTACAATACCAGCAATGGAACAGTTTCTATTAAGGCCTCATGTACACTGCTGCTGGTAAAAAGATGTTAAAACGGAGTTCCACCCAGAATTTTTTTTTTTTTTTTTGGCATCCACTATTTTACTACTAAATAGATGTAACCTTTTGTTTCCTTACTTTCAAACCGCCTAGTAACTGCATGTATTTTTTACTCACAATTTCATTTCTCTCACTGCTGGACTTTTCCATTTTAGGTGAGGGCATCTGAAGCCCATCCATAGTCTCCTGGCATCTCTTCCTGAAAGAAGTGCATGGTGGGTAACCATCATGCACTCCTCAATCTCGGTCAGCCTTAAATCGTGTCATTTCCTGTTTGGAAATAACAAGATTTTACAGTACAGGGAAGCCCACTGACTCCTGGGAAATGATGGGTCACATCTCCCAGGAGGCCAGGGGAAGCAGGAAGTGAGGAGAAGGGCCTAGGACCTAATAGGGGCAGATTACAGAGACCACCTAGCAACAAGCGACTTAGGGTGAGTACAATTGTTTTTACCTTCAAAGGTAAGTCTATATAGGCAAAGGACTTGAATGATGTAAAGAAAAAAGTCTGGGTGTAACTCCGCTTTAAGGAGCAGATGGGCATTTTTTCAGCTGCCCCTGAACTCTTCTCTATGTTATCTTATCAGTACATGTACACAGGGACGTTTATAACCGTTTCTATGCAGTTGAGTTTAGAGGCATTTGTTGGAAAGCTAAAAAATGTGTTCAGGACAGATGTTCAGAGGCATTTGAAATGCCAAATGCCTGTAACAGCTTGTAAACGTGGTAACTTGGGTGTAGCAGCATATAATTTACAGGTGTTTTTCATTTAAAAAAAAAAATGCTTCTAGATGCAAATGCGCCTAAACACGGCATGTAAATGTGGCTAAACGGACGTTTTTAAACGTCGGTTTCTAACTGTTAAGTTAAATCATTCAGGAGAGGTTACACAACGTCCCGTGTACATTAAGCCTAATAAACAAAAGCCACATATGAAATGATTCCGCCATACTAATATAAATATGGCAGAAGAGCAATCACCTTACTTTACAGAGAGTCTGTGGACCATTGACATTCAGGGATCTGCATTTGCAGGAATCAGTAAATGAGCTTGACAACAAGCCTTGACTAACTTGTAGCTGCAGGCACTGTGGAGCAATTGATCCTTAAAGTGCAAAAGAGATAAAGTTATTCAAATGATTCTTTCAGCAGCTCCCCCTGCTCCCCCAAACCCATAGTGTATATAGTACAAGGGAGGGAAGTACATAATCATTTGAAAAATGCAGAAGTTCTATTCAGAAAGTAGAATGAGTAGCCTGATGAAACTCTGCCATGTCATATTAGAGATCCTGTCAATAGTGTGCCATTCATCAAAAGCCCAGGGTGAAAACAGGGCAAGGATAAGTCATTGGTTGTTAGGATGCTGGCAGGGGCTGGCTCCCTGACAACCAGCTTCTCTGAGCTGGAACTGTCACATCTAGTAGTGGTAGTAATACTACTACTAAACGTTTCAGCTCTTATATTTGTTAAATAGCGAGTGGCTAGACCACAAGGTAATTGACACACGTATTTTTTTTTTTATGAATTGACTTTCCCGTAATATCATTTTTTTTTTGCTATATTCACTGCAGGGAATTACCACATGTGCTTATCGCATGAGATATTTTGTATAAAGCTTATTTTGTATAAAATGCAAATATCTCATGCAATACATTTTATTGAATCAACCTCACAATCTTTTAAAAGAATGAATGTTCATGACCACAAAAATTCTGGATGAAAAAAAACTTCTTCACAAAAACTTCTTCTAGCACATGCGCATTACAAGTACAGTTTGCCCTGACCAAGGAGAACATTAACAGTTAAAGTTCATTTTCACCTGTGGTAGCCCGCTGTGGAGCAATCCACGGTGGGTAGCTTTACACTCACATGAACTTTAATGGAATCCCAGTCTTTGTCTGTAGGGATCAACATTGAGTTGGCCCACCGTTTGCAACTCTTCTGGGAATGCTGTCTATAAGGTTTAAGACTGTGCTATGGGAATGTATGATCATTCTTCTAGAAGCGCATTTGTGAGGTTAGGCATTGATGTGGCCGAGAAGGTCTTGCAGTCTCCACTCTAATTCATCCTAAAGGTGTTCTTTCGGGTTGAAGTCAGGACTCTGTGTAGGCCAGTAAAATTCCTCCACCCCAAACTCGCTGATCCTTGTCTTTATGGACCTTGCTTTGTGCACTGGTCCAAATCATTTGGTGGAGGGGGGATTATGATGTGGGGTTGTTTTTCAGGGGTTTGGCTTGGCCCCTTAATTCCAGTGAAGGGAACTCTTAAGGCGTCAGCATACCAAGACATTTTGGCCAATTTCATGCTCCCAACTTTGTGGGAACAGTTTGGCCCCTTCCTGTTCCAACATGACTGTGCACCAATGCACAAAGCAAGGTCCATAAAGACATGGATGAGTGAGTTTGGGGTGGAGGAACTTGACTGGCCCGCACAAAGTCCTGACCTCAACCTGATAGAACACCTTTGGGATGAATTAGAGCAGAGAATGCGAGCCAGGCCTTCTCGTCCAACATCAACGCCTGACCTCACAAATGTGCTTCTGGAATAATGGTCAAACATTCCCATAGACACACTCCTAAACCTTGTGGACAGACTTCCCTGGAGAGTTGAAGCTGTTATAGCTGCAAAGGGGGAGGTGCACCACAATATTGAACCCTGAGACTGGGATGCCAGTAAAGTACATGTGCGTGTAAAGGCAGGTGTCCCAATACTTTTAACAATATAGTGTATATTACCGTTTGACTCACACTGGAGCAAGTACAATAGGCTAGTCCTTAGCACCTAGTTTAGAAACACAAGTCAGCTATTTTCAGCATTAAAACCTTGTTACTAAATAAATTGTACTGAATATGGCAGTTAACAATAATTACAAGCTTTTGGTGAAATATGCACTTTTATAGCTTTGCAATAATACTAATCACCATGTATGATGATTTTCTTTTTTTATCACTATAAAGTAATTGTTTATTAATGAAATCACATTGCTCGTTTAATTTTACATAGGTGTAATACATTGCCTAATTAAACTTTATTAGTTTGAATAGTAAACATACCGTAGATGTTCTTTGCTACGTTCTTTGGTGGTCTAAGTTAACATTTTCACTGACATTGATTCTCAATGTTGTATCTACTGATTTCAGCAGGATCGACCGGTACTTATGATGGACAGCAAGGGCATATAGTGGTTTGAGCTGTAGTCTTGCAGCACTGTGATCCTAAGTGCAATGCTGACCAGGGAACACTCTGTACAAAGGTTGTATTTTACTACACTGATCAGCCATACCTGTAAGACCATCCACCTAATATTAGTGGGTCCTCTTTTGCCTCCAAAAGAGCCCTGAGCCATTGAGGCATGGATGCCACTAAACCTCTGAAGCTATGCTGTGGTATCTAGCACCCAACCAAGTCAGCAGTAGATTATTTAAGTCCTGTAAGCAGTGGGGTGGGGCCTCTATGGCTCAGACTTGTTTTTTCCAGCACATCCCACAGATGCTCAATGGAGATCTGAAGAATTTGGAAGCCAAGTCAACACCTCAAACACTTTGTTGTGTTCCTCAAATTATTTTTGCAGTGTGGCAGGGCACATTATCCATCTGAAAGAGGTCACTGCCATCAGGGAATACCATTTCCATGAAGGGTGTACTTGGTCAGCAACAATTTTTAGGTACTTGGTACATGTCAAAGTAACATCCACATAAATGACAGGACCCAAGGTTTACCAGCAGAACTTGCCTTCTTCTCATACTTCATCTTGATGCCATTTTTTTCCCCAGGTAAGCAACGCACATGCACCCGGTCATCCACATGATAAAAGAAAGTGTGATTCATCCGACTAGGCCACCTTCTTCCATTGCTCTGTGGTCCAGTACTGATATTCACATGCCCATTGTAGGAGCTTTTGGCAGTGGGCACGGGTCAGCATGGGTACCCTGACCAGTCTGCAGCTATGCAGACCCATACACAATAAACTGCAATGCCAATGTTTTCTGCTTTTGACACAACTTTAGAGACAACATGTTTACTTGCTGCCTAATATAGCCCACCGATTATAGATGGCAGAAAATCAATGTTATTCAGTTAACCCATCAGTGGTCAGTTATGGCTGATCAGTGTAAGATTATGAGAGCTTCTTTGGATGTCCCCAGCTTCTCCCCATAACCCAAGACCATACAAGTACTGTAGGCTAAGGTTAAAGCCCACTCTGGGCTGCTGTCAAATTTACCCACACAATGGTGTCCTCTCCGCACTGAATGGGTTAAATGCTTGTTTGTCTGGGGGGAAACCTCCCAACTCTCTAGAATGTGGGTGAGCTCTCATAGTCCTCATGTACAAAGCAAGACTGCTGGTCCTGCATTGTATGCGATGACTGCAGAGTGCTTTGACCAGACAGGCAGCAAAGTGAAGCAACTTCCAGTGGACCAGTGGTACATAGAGAAGGAAGCCTGTGGGAGTGAGGAATAGGGTAAAAATGTCTACTTCTTGCGTTCCCAATAAAAAATGAACATTTAAGCCAAGCAGTGAGGGGGATCCCACTGAATTTGTACATTTAACAGCAGCCCAGAGTGAAGCTTCAAAGCTGAATTCCAAGCAAACAGCAAAATTCACAGTTAAAAACGCATATGAAAACTGTTTTATTTCACATTGGATTTTTATTCTATGCAACTAGTTTTGCGATTTGGGCCAAATACGAAAGCCAATTCAATTTCCACTGCAGCGGCCATAGTTGCTCAAGAACAAGTTCCCAGCCTGCCAATTGGCCAATAATACTGTATATCAGCATTACAGTTGGGCGAAAGGTACAGCCCCAGCATGAGTTTTGGCTTAACATTGGCTGTTTGCCCCATTCGGGGAACAAGTGAATTTGCAGGGTGTTCGGTAGGTGCCGGCCGCAGCGTCCTTAACAACCGATGAGTCATCACCTGTCAATGGGCTTCCTCGCTGACAGCTTAATAAAAAAATAGTTTAAAAAAATGGCGTGGGTTCCCCCCAGTCCAGCCCAACATGCACCGGTTCGTGACATCACAAGGGTGCGGTGCCACCAGGTGAAGTCAATATAAGAACTGTCAAACGGCAAGGAGTCATTCGGCAGTCAGTCGTCAATGAGTGCAGAGCGTTGTTTTTCTTTTTTGGGTGTGGTGGACAGCGTCATTGAAGATGGATTTACATTGGGGGACACTGTTTTTTTATTTTTTATTAAAGGAGTTTTTTTTACTTTTGACTTTTTTGGTGAATGGGTAGGGGTACTATGCACCCAATACTCATTCACATGGGGGGGGGGATCTGGGGGCCCCCTTGTTAAAGGGGGCTTCCAGATCCTGATAAGCCCCCTGCCCGCATACCCCCACAAGCACAGCCCAGGGTTGTGCGGAGGAGACCCTTGCCCCATCAACATGGGGACAAGGTGCTTTGGGGTGGGGGGGTAGCAGAGCCATGTTGAGGGCATGTGGCCTAGTATGGTTTAGGATAGGGGTGCTCGCTCGCCCCCCTTTCCAGACCTGCCAGGCTGCATGCTTGGATAAGGGTCTGGTATGGATTTTGGGGGGGGGCCCGCACACTTTTTTTAAAATATTTTGGTAAAATAGCCGAGCGCCGGCAATTGCACCCGCGAGTCAATTGAAATGTGATTCGACTCAACTTTTTCCTTCAGAAATGCAATTTTTGCTGCAGCATGTTCTATGTATGCTATTGATGCGCCACTTTACAGGCAGACTAAGGGGACACCGCCCCCCCCCCCCCCCGTCTTCTCGTCGGCTAGGCGAGAGGCGACGAGTCCAGACGTCTGGACTCGTCTCCTTTTCGGCTAGTTGCCGAGAAGGATAAATGTGACACTAGTCGGCACTAACCAGTACCGACTAGTGTACCATTTTCCGAAGCCTAGCTTCGGAAAATGGAGCCAGCCATACGCCACCCAGTCTGACTGGGTGCCGTGGTGGCTAGCGGCGCTACGTGCGGGGGGCCCCGCGCGCTAGCGCGTAATAGGACTCCTGCAGTTATCTGCAGGTCAGTCCTATTACTTGGGGGGCGGGCCTGCAGTAAACAGTTACGCGGCCCGCCCTTCACCAATTTATATCACGGGCCCCCCCCCCCCCCGCCACAGGGGAATCAGA
>BLSH010527116.1:222048-262346 GCA_018402905.1 Glandirana rugosa | reverse complement strand
CAGTGCCCACCTGTGCCAGCTATCAGTGCCCACCTGTGCCACCTAAAAGTGCCCACCTGTGCCACCTAAAAGTGCCCCCCATCAGTGCCCAGTGCCACTTATCAGTGCCGCCTAGGAGTGTCCATCAGTGCCGCATATCAGTGCCACGTATCAGTGCCCATCAGTGTTGCTTGTCAGTGCCGCCCATCAGTGCTGCATATTTGCCCCATCATCAGTGCAACCTTATCAGTGCCACCTCATCAGTGCCAATCTGTACTGCCTCATCAGTGCCCGTCAGTGTAGCCTCATCAGTGCCCATCAGTGTAGCCACGTCAGTGCCCGTCAGTGAAGGAGAAAATGTACTTTATACAAATTTTTGTGACAGAAACAAAGAAAAATGTTTTTTTTTTTCAAAATTTTCGGTCTTTTTTTGTTATAGAGCAAAAAATAAAAACAGCAGGGGTGATCAAATACCACCAAAAGAAAGCTCTATTTGTGGGAACAAAATGACAAAAAGTTTGTTTGGGTGCAGCGTCGCACGACCACGCAATTCTCATTCGAAACGCAACAGCACTGAAAGCTGAAAATTGGTCTGGGCGGGAAGTGTCCTAAGTGCCCGGTATTGAAGTGGTTAAAGGAATTTTTCATTATTATTGTTGCACTTTGAACATCATGAAAATCACTGGTCCTGAAAAAACAATTGTTTTAAAAAAATGTTTTGCATTGATACATGTCCCCCAGGGCAGTACCTGGACCCCCATACCCCTTTTATGACCAATTACTTGCATATAAGCCTTCAAAATGGGCACATTTGAATTTTCCTGTTCTGCTCCCATAGGCATCAATGGGATTCGCCTTTCAGGTCAGAACTTTTCCCCTGTTTGGGAATTCTGCTGCAAACTGAATAGGAAGGTGTTCAGCCCATCTCTAATCAGCATACCAATGATGTAATTCCCGTGTTCACTCTTCCCCTTTTCTCTTTTGCTGCCTTCTTTATCCATAAATTTCCAAATGAACAATAAACAAGTCGAAATAAAGTGATACTAAAGTCTTGTTTATTTTGTTTCAAAATAACAAACATGTTATACTAACCTGCTCTGTGCAGGGATTTTGCACAGAGCAGCCCAGATCCTCCTCTTCTTGGGTCCCTCTTCGCCACCCCTGGCCCCTCCCTCCTGTTTAGTGCCCTCACAGTAAGCATCTTGCTATGGAAGCACCCGGCCCGGCCCCGCACCCTCTCCCTCCTCATTGGCTCACTGACTTTGATTGACAGCAGCGGGAGCAATGGCAGAGTCCCTGATGGCTGAGTCTCTCGTGCAACATCGCTGGATCGAGATGGGGCCCGGGTAAGTATTAGGGGGGCTGAGGGGGGCTGCTGCACATAGAAGTCTTCTTATTTTTTTTTTATTCATTTCTGGCGTTTTTACATTTTTTTTTTTTACTAGTAATGACGGCGATCTGCGATTTTTATTGGGATTGTGATATTGGGGCGAACATGTCGGACATTTTTGACACTTTTTTGAGACCATTGACATTTATACAATGCTCAGAAATGTAAATATCCACTGATTACTGTGTAAATGTCATTGGCAGTGAAGGGGTTAACCTGGGGGGCAATCTAGGGGTTAACTGTGTTCCCTGGGTGTGTTCTAACTGTGAGGGTGCTGGGCTGTCAGGGGCACCAGAGATCTAACTGATCCCGAGTACAGGGATCAGTAGATCTCTGACATTTTATAAACAGTGATTCACGCTACAGAGCCTCACTGCAGCAGTAAATGTACGCGAGCTGGTCGGGAACCGGTTAAAGTGCAACGTGGTACCATGGCCTTCCATTAAAAAAAGTATTTGCTGCAGCACATATTGGTTCCCCAGTTTCATAATTACCTGTCAGCGAAGTCCATTTAATGGAGCTTTCTGGGATGGTGTGTCAACAATGCTGCACTGCTCCTGAATTCAGAGCACAGTTGCCACTCTCATGTAGCCTGTGTCTGTTGGCACTACAGTGGAATGAGAAGATGTTGTAGGGGCAAGGCTATCTATACTGTCACTGCTGATTCCCAAGCCTTAACTTATTACTCAGCACCTGGCCACACCTAGTCGTGCCCACTGCTTTCTGGATTGAAGCACTGGGAAAAGCGGAGGGGCCCCAACTAAGTGTAGTATTATTAGATCAATATTTATTGCACAGGGAGGTACCCCATCCAGTTTACATCTTCCCCAGCCTCTTGGATGGTTTGTGGAGGCTGCAGAATGGCAAAGGGACTGCCAGGATTGATGAGTATACGATGGGCATGAATTTCTATTGCTTCCTGTAAGTGTTTGTAACCCTGTGCAATAAATGTTGATCTAATAATACACTTAGTTGGCACCTACCCTTCCCTGCTTTTCCCATGTTTTACAGAGTTTCCGGACACACTCTGAGGATGGCTGCTTTCTTTTAACTCTTTACTATCTAGACTTTTAATATCGCCACTCAGCATTTGCCTATTTAAAGGGACATATACCATTTGGAGTGCTAGATCCCTATTTTTGTACTTTTCATTGTATTGAAAGCACTGCATTTGTTACTGAAACCCTCCCACTGTGAGCTGCAGTGTCTGTGAAGAAGAGTACGTGAAACAAAAAAGAAGGAGGATTTGGCTTAAGCCCCGTACACACGATCAGAAAATCGTACGGAAAATACTGCTTTCGTAACAATCGTACCGATTCGATCTGAGATTAGCATGCGAAAAAAAATGGACGATCAATCGCCCGCTAATCTCATACCAGGCGTTAGTCAGGAAAGATAAATATGTTTTTTGTTTTGTTTGTTCTTGTGCATATCATAGTAACCATATTAGGTGCTTGTTTGGGTGGTTATACGGGAGATTTTAGTTGTACTTTATACTAATCATTTAACATTTGTCTGTGTTTTCATGCTAGGAGATTTCTCCTTACTTTTTTGTGATGCCAAAATGGAAACGAGGGTCATCTATGCAGAAAGGCATTGACAATAATAAAAATGATTCTGTTCCTACCTATGTCCCCCTTTGAGGGATTCTCCTTTGCTTGCTGTCACAACAACAGGATATGAAGGGAAATAGCCACAGTAGGGACACAGACAGCCATATAAGCCCTACAGAGGTCCTAACCCTTCCCCACTTTATCCATAACTAGAAAAGTTACAGCAACAGTAGGGCTTTAAAGCCCAGCTCCTGGTAAATAAAAAGTTATTACAGTGGGTCCTGATGTCATAAAGACCAGAGGAGGGTCCATAGCCACCAGACAAGCCACCACTAGATCGTGGAAGGATCTGTTGGTGGGAGCAGAGAATCAGATAAGTAAAACTGTTTGTCATCTTTCCTGGACAATATGCGCTATCAACCCTTGCAATGTGGGCACAGCTCCACTGCAAAAGATAATTTTTTTCTGCCCAGAGTTGGATTTTAAGTTTGTGCCAGATCCCTTCCACAGACACCACTAACTTGAAGCAGATTTAAAATTCTGCTAAGGAACGATGGAATCTTATTAGCGAGCTTATCCTCCGGCAGAGGCCATTGCTCTGCAGAGTAATAAGAGGCTGTGTTCAGCGAAATGACCCATTTATATGTTTGATCTGACTGCCTGCCACAAGGCCGGATGTTGACTTCAAAGGCTTTGGTTTCTAGGCTTTCCAAGGACTCCATAAGTTATTCTGTTTGACATTTTAATACAATACAACCTATTAGTCCATGGTCATAAATATATTTGCTGTATAAGACCCAAGCTAGGAGAATAACACAGGAGCAGTGCAACATCTTTCAAACAAACGTTACTATTTTATTGGTATCTACAAAGTTTTGAGTCTATTACATAGTTATTCTCAGTGATGGATATAGGAGGTTTTCTTTTTACTCTTTAAGATTTTTGAAGGAAGGAAGTTGCATTGGGCTGTAAGAATTTCACTTGGGCCGAAAGGTTCACAGGAAAGGCAATGTAAACTTCCCCCTATTAAAAGAGCATTGACAGAAGGAAGAAATGAAGACAATGGGATCTAGAAGGAAAAGGGCGAGGGCAAGAGTTAAACATTGGAGTCTGAAAACACAGGCTATTTCCACCTGTGCCAGCAGGGATATAAGCAAGCAAATAACCCGGTGACACTACAAGTGTCTTTAATTCTGGAGACAATCCAGCATCAAGACAAATGAGCAGTAATGAGGAGAATTTATCAATGCCCTCTGTTCCCGGGAGGTAAACTAGTGACAGGTTTATCTGCGTAAATACAATGGTACTTTTCATGACTAGATCTTTTCTGTGCATGAATAAATGTGGAGTGAAGGAAGCAGAACAAGATCTCATCAAAAGATATAGGCCTATGGAAAACACAAGAGATTTTTGTGCATGTCCATTCGAAAAAAAATATTTTATTTGTTTACACTGTGGTTTGATATTTAAAGGGTCTGACAACCTTAAACTATTACTTCTGCTTGAGCTGATTCTGGTTGTCTGAATCAGTTGCTGTGTATCGCTCAAGGACACCTTCGCTGGATTTCTCATCTGTGCCCCTTCCCACCATGAGGTCACACTCTCCTGCAGCAACAGTGGGAATTTTGTTGTAATGTAAAATTAACCATGACCCACAGCAGGGAATGAAGCTGCTCATAATGGTGGAAATGGGTGAGCATACAATAATTAGTTGTAGGAGAACTAACTCTTTAAAAAACTGTCCACATAGTAGAACTTTATGTTTCTAGATGACCTTACACAGCCTTTCTCAACCTTTTTAACCACTTCCTTACTGGGCACTTAAACCCCCCTCCTGCCCGGACCAATTTTTGGCTTTCAGCGCTGTCGCATTTTGAATGAGAATTGCGCGTTCATGCGACGTTGTACCCAAACTAAATTTATATCATTTTTTTCCCCACAAATAGAGTTTTTTTTTGGTGGTATTTGATCCCCTCTGCGTCAATTCCGATCGCCGCTATAAACAAACAAAGAGAGATGATTTTGAAAAAAACCCAATATTTTTTCCTTTTTGCTATAATAAATATCCAAAAAAAAAATTAAAAAATAAAAATGATTCAACAGTATTGGCCGATATATATTCTTCTACATATTTTTGGTATAAAAAAAAATCGCAATCGGTGTATATTGATTGGTTTGCGCAAAAGTTATCACGTCTACAAACTATGGGAATTGATTTATGGCGTTTTTATTATTATTTTTTTTTTACTAGTAATGGCGGCGATCTGCGATTTTTATCGGGACTGTGATATTGCGGTGCTTATGTCGGACTTTTCTGACACTTTTTTGGGACCAATGACATTTATACAGCAATCAGAAATTTAAATGTCCACTGATTACCGTATAAATGTAATTGGCAGTGAAGGGATTAACCTGCAGGGGGCAGTGAAGGGGTTAACTGTGTTCCCTGGGTGTGTTCTAACTGTGGGGGGGCGGGGCTGGTCGGGACATAACAGATCTAACTGATCCCAGTGACAGGGATCAGTAGATCCGGTATGTCCCTTTCAACAGAACGGAGAACTGCCGTGTTTACAATGGCGGTTCCCCGTTCTGCAGGTCTGACAGGGGATCGTGGGTCTCGGGCGGACATCGAGTCCGCCCGACCCGCGGGCACGGCCCCGCAGCGTGCGGCGGGCACGTGCGCGCGCCGCTGCCGGCTGTGAGTGCCTGCCAGGAGCGCGCACATGGCCAGGAAGTCCATGGACGTCCACCCGGCATTTCAGATCCGCGTTGGAGCCGTACTTTGGCTATAGCGCGGATCTGGACGGGTTAATATGGAGAAACCCTTGAAATAGCATTAGCTACAGCTTATGGTAAATGTGGTGGTCAATGATCCTTACACTTGTGGCCATTGGGAAGAGACCCCTATTCTTACAGATAGCTAAAAAGATCAGTAGTGTCAGTGGTTACTTATCTGAGAGACACACATTGATCAGTGCTCAAGGAACCCCTACTACTTCTGAATTAAAACTAGCG
The DNA here is from genome assembly GCA_018402905.1 of Glandirana rugosa. Lineage (NCBI taxonomy): Eukaryota > Metazoa > Chordata > Amphibia > Anura > Ranidae > Glandirana > Glandirana rugosa. The sequence goes on along the minus strand of BLSH010527116.1, from coordinate 256,409 downwards.
ATTATTGGAACTCTGGTTGAGAAAGGCTGTTTTTATACTTAGATAGCCCCTGATTCACCCATATGGGGAAGTACCATTAACACTCTGGGGCTGATTTACTAAAGGCAAAAATACTGTGCACTTTGCAAAGTACAGTTGCTCCGGTGCTTAGTAAATTAGGTAAGGCTTCACTTTGCAAAGAGTATCCAATCATGTGTAATGAAAATAAAAAACAAAAACTGCATTTTTACTTGCACTTGATTGGATGATGGAAATCAGCAGAGCTTCTGCTCATTTACTAAGCTCTGGAACAACTGCACTTTGCAAAGTTCACAGTCTTTTTTCCTTTAGAAAACCTCTCTAAGTCAGGGGTGTCCAACCTTTTGACCTCCCTGGGCCACCTGCGGAGCAGAGGAGTTGTCTTGTACCACACATAAAATATACTAACAGTAAGGATAGCTGATGAGCAGAGAAAGTCAGGCAGATCACAAGGTAAGAATCATTGATATAGCTGTAGCACCCTCTAACTTAGGTAGGTGCTAGAGAGAGATTTTTGCTAGGTGAGGCAAATTTAGTCAGGCCTGATTGTTTTGATTCTGGGCTAGGAGTGGCTCAGGGAATGGTTGGTGACTCACAGGAAGTGACACAACTCGATTACCTCCCCTTTCTGCTTCTAGAGGTTTCTAGAAGAAAGGGTGTGGAAGAGGGGTGGAACTGCCTGAGAAGACCTGACCAATCCCCAATCTGAATTGGCAGGGGGCAGTCTTTCTCAAATGCATGGGGTCAGAGTTTGGGTGGAAGAGATGGAGATGGAGTAGTACGGAGGCTGTCGGGGGCCTGGAGGAAGCCCCCAGTTTGGGGGGGGTGACTTCGGCCTGGGGCTTGGGTGCATCCGGGAGGAGAGTGAGATCCTGGAACAGAGGCACACGTGAGAGAGCAAGTGAAGGACATTGGGAGAGAGTACTGCCAGAGAGATCTCCAGGATAGGAACTACAAATGTCAGGTGTCGGTGAGTGATACACATCCTGGGAAGCTGGAAGAGGCACACTGGAGCAGATTGGGGTGAGAGACAGTCTGAGAAGGGTGCAAGAGCCAGTTGGGACTGTGGTGCCACTGTGGCAGTGAGAGGGCCATCCCAGCCATGAGGCCTGCAGGGCCTGGAAGAGCATGTGCTGGGAGCAGTAGTCCATCATGGCTAGCTAGCACTTCAACTAAATTTTCCTACACTATAGAGGTCTGTGGTCCCTGCCTGTAATGGGTGGTTCTGAGGCTATGCTAAAGTAACAGCAGGCCTCACCATGTGCTAGCTAGGCCTAAGAAGTTTGCACAGGAGAGAGTAAAAGGAAGTAACTGAGAAGGAAGATTGTGCTGGAGGAAGAGGAGGAGTGTATATACTGAAGTGTATATAGAAGGTCCCGTGAAAGAACTGTTAATCCTTGGGCATCCCATAACTACCCCTTTCCCCATCCAAGTTTAATCCCCTTATAAAACAACAAAACAAAGTACCGGCCTGTTCTTGTGACTCCAAATGTGAGGAAAAATGTAATTGAGGGCAGTATGACAGATAGAACCACTACTTTCAGCAAACCCCAAGGACGCAATGGCTACATAGCTTATGTATCTATCTGAATAATAAAACAATTCTTTTTGTAATACTTTTTATTTAAAAAGTAAAAGAGGGCAGCATAAACGTGTGGTTTATTTGAAGTGGATGTAAACCCGATTCATGAAATTTGAGCTGGGCACATAGATCTGCAGTGTTTCGTTATCGTTCTCCAAAGCCCTGTGTCCCATAGCTCTCTCTTGCTGCGTTCTTCTGTTATCAGCCTGATAAGTTTTCTGTCACAAAAATATTAAAAGCAGGTGGTGTTTTGTGTTGGGGAGGTTGCTATAAACGGATTAGCGCAGCTCTGAACGATACAACGAACAGAGCTGAGAGTCTCTACCTATGAGGAGGGGTGTGCCTTTCCTCCAATCAGCTGTCTTGGCTGTGTGGCCAGGCTTCACTGCAGTCTTAACCAGGAAGAGAAAATCTGCTAACATGAGTAGCACTTTCTAAAGGATATATAAAGTTGAAGACGGCTGATATACATGTAATACTTATGTAGGGAGATTTGTTTCATCTCTGTGTATGATCTGAGGCTGTTCACTTCACTGGGTATATGTGAGGGTTTACACCCTCTTTAACCACTTGACGACCAGCTCACGCAGATATACTGTGGAAGGTTGGCTCTCCTGCATGAACCGACGTACCTGTATGCCGGTCCGTGCATGTGGGGTTGCGGGCGGCTCACGCCCGCAGATCCCGCCAACTCGATGTATGCCGGCGATCCGTGATCACTCTGTAGAGAGACAGAACAAGGATCTACCAATGTAAACACGGCGGATCCCCGTTCTGACAGGGGACATGACAGAGATCTACTGTACCCAGTCATTGGGAACAGTGATCTCTGTCATGTCCCTGGCACTGGCCGCCCATCCCCCCTACAGTTAGAACACACCCAGGGAACATAGTTAACCCCTTTACCCTTCCCTGCCAGTGTCATGTTTACATTGATCAATGCCCTTCATGCGTTGGGCCGCATGCATAGCCGTCTTGGGCTGCAGGTTGGACACACTTGCTCTAAGTGTATCAAAACACAGAAGCATAAATGTATTATACTGCAGCTTGCCAGTCTGTAAATCTGGTGGCTAGAGATGGTCTGAACAGTCCCCTGTTCGGTTCGCACCAGAACTTCCCGAACAGAGAAAAAATTCTGACCCGAACGGCGAACCCTATTTCAGTCTATGGAACCCAAAGTTGAAAAATCAAAAGTCCCAATTTTGAAGGCTTATATGCACGTAATTGGCCATAAAAAGGGTAAGGGGTCCGGGTACTGTCCTGGGGGAAATGTATCAATGCAAACATTTTTTTTAAAAAAAAGGTTGTCTTTACAGGAGCAGTGATTTTAATTATGCTTAAAGTGCAACAATAAAAGTGAAATTCCCTTAAATATAGGGCCTGAGGTGTCCCTTTAGTCTGCCTGTAAAGTGACGCATCTGTAGCATATATATAAAACATGCTGCAGCAAAAATGACATTTCTAAAGAAAAAAAATGAATGAAATGACAAAACATTCATACCAGACCCTTATCCGAGCACGCAGCCAGGCTGGCCAGGAAAGGGGGGGGGGGGTGTGAGCGAGCGTCCCACGCCCTCCTCCTGAACCATACCAGGCCAAATGTCCTCAACATGAGGAGGGGTGGGTGCTTTGGTGCGCCAAACGCCTTACAAATTCGGGTGTTCACTGAACGGATAAACAAGTGATGTTCGGGCTGAACTTTTGCTCAGCCCAGACCATTCAACCAACTTTAGTTATGGCTGCATTATTTTTTACTCATGCTTTTTTCCTATATTTACACCTGACAGTGATATTCACAATTCTGTATGTCTGATGGAGCAGCTTTGTCACCCTAGGAAGTGTGATAGGATACAAAACACCTCTTGCTCACCTCATCTCTTAGTCTAGATGGGAGGTGTTCTATAGTCCACAGAGGTGAATGCAACAGGGATGATAACATTGTTTGAGGTGAACTGGGCAGGCCTGATAACATTGCTTACGACAACAACAGGTATTTTTTGCACTTACAGCACAAAGATAATTAAACACTTTCAATTGTATGTTTTTTTTTCCAATTCTTTGCTTAGATAAATCATATAGTAATACAGAAACCTCAACTTTGGTGTACTTATAGTGGATAACTTTCATGAACAAGACCACATGCACAAGCAGCACCATTTTGTAAATGATACATAAAGGTATCTCTAATCCCAGGGGAGTTAAGTCACCAGCTCTGCTCCTCAAAGTAGGCAAACTCATGCCAATAAAACCATTTCTTGAGGAACTTTTCACAGAGGCCACCAAGTCCTCCGGTGCATAGATTTCGGCTACTCTTTTCAACCAAACGGCCACCGACGGCGGCTCTGTCTGCTTCAGAACAATGGGATGCAGCTCTTCGCTGCTGCGAGCAAGAGAGGTAGAATGGATATCCTATAGATCTTACTTGGTATCTCGTGGTGGTGCAAGAGGTAGAATGGGGGAGTCCATGGTAACTCCCGATCAGTGAACTTCTGGACAATGCAGTGGACCTCGGTCCAATAGGGATGCAAAAGGCAACAAGACCAGAAGATGTGGAGGAGAGAGTCCAGTTCCTCCCCACACCTCCAGAACAGATCTGAGCTCCGAGGGAAAATCTTATGGCTCCTCACTGGTGTACAGTACCACCGGGTCAACACTTTATATCCCGCCTGGTGGTTATCACATATAATCCGGGAGCGGAGATATTCGCAGTTGGTAAGTCTGGGATACTACTAGGGATTGTTCCAGAGACAGTAGTTCAAAGGTAGTGAGTCATCTCAGGAAGGGCTCCGGGGGGGGGGTAAAGAGCCAATGAAATGGGCTAGCTGTTATTTCTACCAAAAAGAAAGAACTGCAAGGGCCGTGTCCTCCATGATTCATTGCCTGGTCATCCACTGTCCATTGAAAAGGAAGTGGTGGACCTGGGATCTTTCGACCCCTTTTAGTTCATGAAATCTAGGATCGCTGAGCCCGGGACTGAAGGCTGCGTTCCCAACCACAGGGGTGAGCAGCAAAGGAGTAGGCGCAAAGGGAAAGTCGCGGAAGGTTTTTTGCGAAATCCGCCACGTCTCCCCCATAGTTGGGTGGTCTAGAAAAAGGCTTGGCAAAAGGCTCTGTTCCACTTGAACCCACTGTTTCAGCGAACATTGGCAAAACCAGTGCAGGATCCATGCTAAATGGCAGGCCATATGGTAGAAGTTGGCATCTGGCAAAGCTATGCTTCCCAACAGTTTAGGCAAATGCAAAATGGACTGGGCCAGCCTTGGGGGATGGGAGGAAGGATGTGTTCAGCCTGGGAGACACTGGGGGGGGGGTATGGCCAAGAGGCATAACAAAACCATAGCCCTGGTTCCAGGTATAAAGTCTACCCGAGCTTCCCTCCTCAATCCCAGAGAAACGAGACAAGGAAACAGGAACTGGGCCGGTCAGTTGTAGATAGCTAAGTAAACACCCCCAATAATAAGAAACAACATTTAGCCCCCCCAGAATCACCCAGCCATCCCCAACCCTCCCCCACCCACCACATGCCGAGACAACCAGAAGACCGCACATGGGCTAGACATCTCAATGCACCTGTGTTGAAGTGGGTTAAAATATAATGTGCTTGTGGGCAGTTCAAAGCTGAGCAGGTATGGTAGTAGCGGTAGTCTTAAGATGCTGAATCTTAACAGACAGACATGAGGGCAGACCCACTGCATTCTGTCCAGTGAATGATGTAGGATAGGGCATCTGAGGAGAGGGGTAATGGGGGGATAAACAGTAGGGACAGAAAGTTTCCTGTGAGGGGGACAGCAAGCCTCCCCACCACCCCCGGGGGGAGACAAAGAGCAGGGACAGATAGTTTCCTGTGAGGGGACCAACAAGCCTCTCCACCACCCTCGGAGGAGGCGGGCGCAAAAGCATAGGTTTCCGTCAGGCACGCAAAACAGAAAACTTGTTCATGCTGAAACCAGCATAGGAGGTAGGCAACTCACATGAAGTTCTCCATGAGATGACATTTCCGGATCGTTCGCCCTGATCGGCGTCGGATCCCCTCGTTGGCACCTGGAATAGCGGCATGGCAGTCCCAACCGATTGACCCAGCGAGTAGAGCGAAAGTCTCTGCTGGGCAGAGGTCGCAGCCAGTCCTGCAGAGTGATTGCCTCCATCTCCAGGAAAGCGAACAGATCAGGGAGATCCGCATGGCATCTCCGGGGTGAACAAGGAACCCCCTTTGCGGATGGTCATCTGGAGAAGGAACCCCCAGCGATATGGCAGTTCCACCTGGCGCAGTGTTTCCAGCAGAGGCTTCAGCATTGCCTGCCTTTGCAGGGTTGCCCAAGACACATCTGGGAAAATAGAAATAGGCACTCCATCAAAGTCTATTGGGCCTTTGAACCAGGCAGCTCGCAGGATCGCTTCCTTTTGGCTGTAGCAATGCAGGCGGAATATCACATCCCAGGGCCGCTCCTGGTCTACTGGTGTGGGACCCAGTGCCCTGTGCACTCTGCCGAACTCCATGCTGGCGGGTGGGTCAGAGTACATGACTTTGTGCAGGATTGCCAAGACAATATCTGCTAAGTTCTCTGGGCCAGTAGCCTCCGGCAGCCCCCGAAGCCGCAGATTGTTGCGGCAACTCCGGTTCTCCAGGTCCTCCGTGTGAAGCTGCTCCACTGCCAGTTGATCTTGGTAGCTTGAGTGCGCTTGCTCCAGCTGGGTGACACGGACCTCCAAGGCACTCACTGCCGATTTACCCCTGATCAATCTGTTATCCAGGCCTCTTACCTCCAAGCGGATCTTCTGGAAGTTACGGCAATGTTGCTCCACCAGCCGCATCACCAGTGCCTCCATGTCCAGTAGGGCTCTAATGTCTGCATCGTCCTGTGAAGGCTGTGTGAGAAGTCCTGAGCTGCTCAAACTGTGGGGCGAGGGGTCCAGGAGAGCCAGTAGTCCCGCCAGTGAGAGGGGCACTGAGTGTTGAGAGGCCACCATTGATGGGGAGAACGAAGATGAGGGCCCACGAGCACCACGTGCCTCTTCTGTAGATGACGCCGGGGAAGATTGAGGTGAATCCTGGAAATAGCAGCTGATCGAGGCCACTGGTGCAGATTTAGATGATCCCCTGGTCTTCCCTCTCTCACGGTAGCTCATGGCCGGTGGTGAAATGGCTGGAAACAGGCATATAAGCCTTTTTAGGTGGGTCAGGAATCAGGAGCTCTGGAAATGAGCCTCTTCACTCCACCATGTTCAAGTCACGCCCCCTTCAATTGCATGTTTAACAAATGAAAAGAGAACAAATACAGAGTAATTATTAGTAAGGTTTACATACACTTTAAAGGGATCCTGTCACTATCCTAAAAAATAAAACCCGCAAGCACACTTAAAAAAAAGAAATAAACACTGTACTTATCTATCTGGTGGATGGCAAGTCAGATCTTCGCTCTTTTCAAAAGCTCCAAACACACACACTGCTGACACTTCCTGGTGTGTCGGATAGAGTGTCCCCTACTGGGTGCCATGGTTCCTCCAGAAGACTTCTCCATCACTTCAGGACACATGCCTAAGGAGCAATTCCCTTGGAGGAAGTATAAGATTACATGATCACTGTGCAATCTCCAAAGTCCTTGCAGTTATCCGACTCCTGGTGGGAGTCAGTTCCAAGAGTTGGTAGAAGAGACCTCATAAGGGGAAACCCACTCTTACCCTACTCGTCACGTACCTCTCTATATCACTGCTCCTACTTTCTCCCTAACCAACAGGGCACTGTCCCTAAACCCACTCCCACACTGTGGGTTGATCTAAAGATGCAGAATCTGTTAGTTAAGCACTTCTGTGTCAAGATGACTACCCAAAACTTGTGGGATTTTGGCATCTCCAGAATAACCACCTGGAGTCAATAACATGGGACACATTAGTCCTCAACGGTCTCCTGCCAGCCTGAAGAAGTGGCACAGTGCTATCTTCAGGTTAGCACATATACTACAGTACAACATCTGCCTACACACAGTTGCAGAGTGATGGTGGTTCAGCCCCAGCCCTTGACCTGTGATATAAATTTTGCTTGTGTACCCACTCCCTCTGGCCACCATCAGAGGTTAAAGTGGGAAGTCAGGAGGCAGTAAAAAATGCAACTCAACTACCTATTTTTACCACCTCCCCTACCCTGGCCACAAATCCAAATTAGACCAGAAAGTAATAATGGTAGGATAAGAATGGCAGAGCAGAGAACTGAACCTTTAATGGCAATGGCAGCTTTTGTATGTCTGTCCTGATAGTTGTACTTTAAAGCTGAATTCCGGGCTAAAGAAATAATGTCTAAACACAAGAGCATTCTTACTTTAATCTAGGTCTACTTTCTAATGTTCTTCCAGATCTTTGTAGTAGGACAAAACAACTACAGGAGTTGCCTGTAATAAAGACCAATCACTGCGGCTCTCTGTCCTTGGGCAGGGTGACTGGTCTTTATAAAGAAGTATATACAACTGACAAAACCTATGTACAGGCATACATAAAACTATACTGCATGATTATATTACCAATACATTATCAAATGGTGTACAATAGCCCACTTTACCCCATAAATTGTATCTTTAATTCCTTAATGGGCTCAAATATTACTCTATTTAGATGATTGATTTGTATTCGTAGGAAACTTGCCGTGGACCATTTGATAATGTATCGGTAATATGATTATGCAGTATAGTTTTATGTATGTCTAGACACATTACTTTTGTCGGTTTTATAAACTTCTTGTGAAAAAGTGCGTAAATGAATAAAAGATATAGCTATTATTAGCAAATACTGTCTTATGTCTTATGATTCTTAGTAGCACTTGAAAAGTCCCAGTTGTTTCTTTTTGTTATATTATATCCTTTGTTATTATGGAATATATTTCAAAGAACATTTTTTGTGTCCGGAGTTTGGCTTCAAATTCAATGCGGGTTCATTTACGGTAGATTTCATGTGTACTCTTGTCCCTTCAGTCTGAAATAGGCTATTAAATGCATATCGAAATTCAAGCTAGCAGCATAATAACAAAAAAATTAATAATTCACACAGTGCAACAGAAACACATTAAAGATGCATTTGCGTATATGAGCTTTTTCATATGTCCTTGAAAACTGCAAGGAATACTACACTGTATATATAGCCCAGGGCTGCAGGACAGGGCACATATTTATAGTAATGTATTTAGATATGGAGGCCCTGTTTAATAATTATATACAGAGGGCTATGTTGTTTATCTGTCGAAGCCGGTGTATTAAACGGTAGTGTTTATATTACTTCTCAAAGTAAACTTGTGTTTTGCCCATACAGGGCACAGCAACAAGTTAATTTTAATGCCAGCTCCGGCAGCAGCTTATACTAAATGGAAAATTGGGGCATATGAGTAAATGACTCCCTTCTCTGTCTTTCACGAGTCAGTGCTGGTTTTTGACAAAAAGGTACTCAGGTACTAGCCCCATGACATTGACGAAGGAAGAAATTCCCCAGCCCTTTGTAACCCCCAGCTAGGTTCGACATAGTACTTACACAGGCCTCTTTCACTAATTTCTAGGCTGGAAAACGGAGTGCTGAGTTTGGAATGAAAAGGTAAATTTATGTTGCTCTGGGGGTTTGTTATAAATCAAACCTGTTGCTTTGCACATGCAAGGCACAAGCTCACTTGAAACTGGCCACAAACACTAGACACCTGATGCCCAGCCTGTGGCTTGAGGACCACATGTAGCCCTTTGGTACTTTTGTGGTCCTTGGGCCCCAGAAGTCTTTAGTGGAAATCGGAACATGGAACTGAAAAGGGGTTTTAATGATCTATAGCATTTTTATGATCAAAAATGAGCCACTGAGGAAAGTGGATGCATCACTAAACATAGTACCAGCAGAAAAGAGGAAAAAGTGACCACACAAGGTATTATTCCTCAACCAGATGACAGTGTTGTCTCACATTAGAAGGCACTTGCTCATCAGCACATTTACTACGTAGTGGATCCCAGACACTTCTCTATGTCCTTTCAACGGCTTGCAAGGATCTCTTTCCAAAGCTGATGATGTCACAGGAAAGACTCCAACTGATGCATTGTATCCCCAAATGAACATCATCAGAGGCTGGGAATCAACCTGCATCACCACACTCTATAAGGGTACTGCTCCTGGTTCCCACAGTTCACAATCTCCCATCTTACTATATATTTTATCCGATTGTTCACAAGGGGAAGTCCATCTTTCAACATATGCTAGGGATCAGACCAGCCCTACATGGGACCATGCCTATAAGTGTAAGAATAAAAACATTAATGTAAAATCCACACACAGAGCAAATACTTTGTCAGAGAATACCTTAAAGTGGCTGTAAACCCCATAGAATCTGAGCAAAGCACATATGTCCGTAGTGTTTACTTATCTCTCTCCAAAGCTTTAAAGCCGGGTGCACACTATGAGTTTTTTTTCCGTTCAATCCAGCGGGTTGAACGGAAAAAAAAGTCAGCTCCGGTCTGAGCCGCTGTACTAACGTTCCGACTTTAGTACGGTGATCTCCCCCGAAGAGCTGCTGTGTTCTGACAGGGGGATGGCTCCCCCGCCAGAACACTCCGATCAGCGTTCTCAGCCATTGGTCTTAGAGCGCTGATCGGAAGCCAGTCGGCTGCTGGTCTTCCAGCATGCTTGTCCAATAGAATCTGCCCAAATGGCCCACTTCTGTTGGACCGTCTGACATACACACGGGCCGAATGTTGGCCTTTTTTTTTAACCGACCGATGTCGCCTGGCATTTGGCTCGTGTGTACGGGGCTTTAGTGTTGTTTCTCTCTGGTGCTTCTTTCCTCTGTTATCAGCATGAGCCACTTCTGAAAGGTTTTCCCAAAACATGAGATAACATTTATATTGGGGGGGGGGAAGGGCTCAGCAGACAGCTTGTCTATTCAGAACACAGTTCTTCTTCTGTGTGGAGGGGGTGTGTGCCTTTCCTCCAATCATCTCTCACACATTGTAACTGCAGCCTCTCCACCCCCACCTCTGTGCTCATGAAGAAAAAATGTAACACTTTTCTGCCCCTTTGAAGGGATGTAGGGAAGGGAAGACTGCAGATAAATAAGTAAAACCTGTGTAGGAGGATTTGTTTCAAATTTGTGTATCATTTGAGGCTATTTAATTCACTGGGTATAAGTGAGGGTTTACAACCACTCTAAAGGGGATACAGGTGCAGTAACATTACTTATCTCTTATGAAGATTGTGTGTTTTGTTTGTTTTTTCTTTTGATTTTATTTTATAATATCTTTATTTATCTTAACACAACATATTAAAATGTTTCACCATTTACAATCTACACACAGATGGAACAATTGGTTAACAGCATTATTGCCAACCTCCCAGATTGAAATTTACTGACACAATACCCAAAATTTACTGGCACAGCCAAGTTTTTACTGGCATTTCCAAATGGTACACAATTACAGTTTTAAGTGCAAATTTCAGTATTTAAGCTACAAACAAGTACAATATGCAATTAGAAATCTGATTTAGAGTAGATATTAAGGCAAGAAATAGTTGTTATTTTATTTTGGATATAGTAAGTAGCTCAGGGACAGGACTCAGGAGGGCAAGAAATTAGAATGAGATAGCACACACACATGAAATTGACTCTCACAGTGACACTAACAGCAGTGTGCAGCAGCACAGATGATGATGACACCTCACCGACACGACACGTCCCCTCCTGAGTCTTTCTCCATGCCAGGTGGTCCCTTCAGTTCACTCCAAGCACTGACAGTCCCACTTCCAGCTTGTCTTGCTCCTGTCTTGCAGACTAGCACACGAGGCTCCGGTCAATCCTCTTGGCTCCCTTGCATCATGACAACACACAACATGCTCAGACACAGCCTCCACCAGACCCACTGCTTGAACGCAGTGTAGGCGGTCTTGGGCGGCTCCGGACCAGAACTGCACATACGCGAGCGTCGCAGCCATACTTTTTTACTGGCAACCTTTTCCTGTTACTGGCATTTACTGGCATGAGAAAAGTGCCCATTTTTTACTGGCTGCTAGTAAAAATACTGACTCTTGACAACACTGGTTAACAGGGAATTCTGAAAGCCAGAACAATGTGCATACGGATGCCAAGATCAGGATTCCAAAAGGACATGTTAATAAAGGATATATTAATTTTCCAGGTGGTATGGTAAAGAGGATTGCGTCAAGGTCATATGCCATGAAATAGGAATTTGGAATTTTATATTTAAAATGAAGTGTATGTTTTGTTATTTGCTCTTTAGTGTAGAAATGCCCCCTATAGTGATGACATGCCCTCTTCAAAGTGCTGTACTTCTGGTGCTATGGGGGTTAACGTCTAACATTACAGTACCTCGAAAAAGTCCCAACAGCTGCCCACCCCTTTCTGTCCTCTATTCAGAAAAGTCATCACATTGTTTTCACAGAATGCAACACATTCTGAAAATGGAGAAGAGGATCCTGCCTTTCATCTGAATTCCCCCCTTGTGTTGCATTCTGTGAAAACAGTGCAACGACTCTACTAAGTAGAGGACAAAAAGGGGTGGGCGGCCTTCGGGACTTCTTCAATGGCTGAGTGAGTGTATTTCCTGAAGCCTCTCACCAACCACATTTAAACTGTGGTTGGCTGTGATGTAGACATGGCCTCATGCACACTGCTGTTCCTAAACTAAGGTGACCCGATTTTTAAAATGAAATCTGGGGACATAATTTTTTTTTTATGGGCAAATGGTAAACTATTTTATAAGCATTTTTTCCACAAACCATATATGCAGAGTATGTGTTTATTGAATGATTGTATGATATATAGCTTATTTCTCACATTTCGTCCATAAAGATAAAAAAAGACACTTCTTAAAATATTTTGAGATATGACTACCAAATGTTATGAAGATAAGATAGAGAAAAAACAGAGTGCAGATTTCAGGAGTGTGCTACATAAAGAATACAGGGCTAAGGGATGCACTACATAAAGAATGCAGGGCTAAGGAGCGCATCTACATAAAGAATGCGGGGCTAAGGAGCGTGCTACATAAAGAATGCAGGGCTCAGGAGTGTGCTACATAAAGAATGCAGGGCTCAGGAGTGTGCTACATAAAGAATGCAGGGCTCAGCAGTGCGCTACATAAAGAATGCAGGGCTCAGCAGTGCGCTTCATAAAGAATGCAGGGCTCAGCAGTGCACTACATAAAGACTGCAGGGCTCAGCTGTGCCCATCTATGCAGCCTCACTAATGTCCAGCAATGCAGCCTCACCAGTGCCCATCTATGCAGCCTCACCTGTGCCCAGCAATGCAGCCTCACCTGTGCCTAGCATTGCAGCCTCCCCCGTGCCCAGCAATGCAGCCTCACCCATGCCCAGCAATGCAGCCCCACCTGTGCCCAGGAATGCAGCCCCACCTGTGCCCAGGAATGCAGCCCCACCTGTGCCCAGGAATGCAGCCCCAACTGTGCCCAGGAATGCAGCCTCATCTGTGCCCAGGAATGCAGCCTCACCTGTGCCCAGCAATGCAGCCTCACCAGTTCCCAGCAATGCAGCCTCATCAGTGCCCAGCAATGCAGCCTCACCAGTGCCCAGGAATGCAGCCTCACCAATGCAGGGGATCAGAGATAAGGAGGAGAGCCAGCAGGATCATGATGCAGGCCGGCATTGTCTGCTGTGTCAGCTTTAATTTGAATTGCCAGGTGCCTGCCGTCGCACAAGTCCCACCTCCTGGATCAACTCCCACCTATGATAGAAAGCACATGTCCCGGCATTGGACAAGTGTGCTGTCTGTCAAAGGAGACATACCAGGAGGCGGGACTTTATGTGATGGTGCCCGTGCCCAGGAATGCAGCCTCACCCGTGCCCTGGAATGCAGCACCACCCGTGCCCAGGAATGCAGCCCCACCCGTGCCCAGGAATGCAGACCCACCTGTGTCCAGGAATGCAGCCTCACCTATGCCCAGCAATGCAGCCTCACCAGTGTTCAGGAATGCAGCCTCATCTGTGCCCAGGAATACAGCCCCACTGTGCCCAGGAATGCAGCCCCACCTGTGCCCAGGAATGCAGCCTCATCTGTGCCCAGGAATGCAGCCTCACCTGTGCCCAGCAATGCAGCCTCACCAGTTCCCAGCAATGCAGCCTCACCAGCACCCAGCAATGCAGCCTCACCAGTGCCCAGGAATGCAGCCTCACCTGTGCAGGGGATCAGAGAGGAGAGAAGGAGGAGAGCCAGCGGGATCATGATGCAGGCAGGCATCGCCTGCTGTGTCAGCTTTAATTTGAATTGCTAGATGCCTGCCGTCGCACAAGTCCCGCCTCCTGGATCAACTCCCACCTATGATAGAAAGCACATGTCCCTGCACTGGACAAGTGGGCTGTCTGTCAAAGGAGAAATACCAGGAGTTTATGTGACAGTGGCACCCGGTGATTCGGCTCTCTGCTGGCTTCGGAACTCCTCCCCTCCAGTCTACTGCACTCCAGCTCCTCCTAATCTCCACCCCTTCAGCCCTCTGCATTGCAGCTCCTCCCAGTCTCCCTTGGAATGCTATTCACCCTTCTACTGCCCCCACCCTCCCAATATGTGGCACCCGGGGCAGACTGCCCCCCTGCCTCAGCAGGGGACAGACTGGCTCCGGGGACAGTATCCTCAATCTGGGGACTGTCCCTGGAAACCGGGGACATGTGGTCACCCTGTCCTAAACTCACGTAGGAGCTTTTGGTGTTTTTTTGCCTGAGCCCCTGAACTCAACTCAATAAAAGCCCATGTCCATGGATACATAGGCTTTTACCAGAGTTTAGAAACAGCAGAATTTAGAGGAAGTCAAAGCTTCTCTCCTGAACACAGAAGAATCGCATTCAGGAGAAGAGCAGGAAAAAATGCCAAAAGCGCCTTAACGTGTTTAGCACTTCAGCATTTATTCATTACAATGGCCAGAATAAATTCAATTCTGGCCAATGAAACAAACTCCGAAACATCAAACACTGCTAAACTCACCTTAACTGGTTTGAAAAAATGCAGCTTAGGTGAGTTTTTAATGCTGATATTCTCCTGTCAGGAGGAACAGTGTTTACAATAAAGAGGTGTGCATGAAGCCTAAGGCCCCTTTCACATGAGCGGAGCTCCATCCGTTTATCCGCGCTGAGCCGGTGGATGACAGGACCGTCTCTGCACTGCAGAGACTGACCTGTCACAGCTCCATTCTCCTCTATGGAGGATCGGATGAACACGGACTGTCTGTCGTGTACATCCAAACCGATCCGCCAAAAACATACGGATGGAAACCCTATTTTCCATCCGTCTGTTTTTGGCGGATCGGAGCTGATTGGATGTCAGCGGATATGTCATTGCTGACATCCGTCGCTCCATAGAGGACAATGGAGCGTCCGTTCGGGTCCATCTGAAAAACTGACAGTCGGACTCGAACGATCCGCTGGTGTGAAAGAGCCTGTATATCAGAGTCATAAAGGAAGGTTTCCAGCTTCACCAACAGATGCTTTCCAGGCTCTCCAGAAAGGAGGTTAGGGTGGTCTGGTACAATAACCTGGATAGAAAACTGAACTCCTCAGGAGCAAGAGGCTATTCTCTCCAGATGTGTTTCATGATTCAGTGTTTAATTTTGACTAGAGAGCAAATTTAGGCTTATATCTTAAATAAAAATGATTTTACCCTTGATACAGCATATAATGGCTTGTTACATTGCTTCTGGTAATAACTGCCAATATCACAGAAGAAGCTGTTGATCAAAAACCACAACCAAGCAATTTTAGAGAAAGCTGTTTTAACTGAAAATAATTCTGCAGATAAAGCACAAAACCAACCATTCAACAAATCCAATATGTTAAAGGCCACAGTGTGTAATATATTTTATTAACCTAACCTCAGTAGTAGCACAGGTCAGGGTTCTGAACAGTAGCTGATGTGGAATTTCATGTGATAAGTCATTGTTTACTCATGCAGTGATAGCAGGACAAACACAAACCTAGGAGGTGAGCTGTCAGTTCTGCTTCGGGGGCCTAATAGATGGGGATGACCACTGCTAATCCTAACTTACAGTACCTCCTATACTGTTTTATATCCAACTCCAATGAGAAAGGGCTTGCTTCCACTAGATTGTATGGTTAATGTGTATTGTCTTGATGGGTTTTCCTGATGTTTTATTTAAAGTATTGACTTCAAGTTAAAAATGAGCTCCAGGCACTTTCAGAAAAAATTAACAGACAGCATCTACAAATACTATAGCTGCTGACTTTTGATATAAGGACACTTACCTGCCCAGGGATCCTGCAATGTCGGCACACCAAGCCAATTCTTCAACCTGCTTCAGGTGCAGGCGCTGGCATCTGTAGAAAGGGAAACAGGCAGTGAAGCCTTTACAGCCGGTTTCCGACTGCGCATGCGCAAGTCGAGCTGCGCTTTCTGAATGGTCCCGCCATCTTCTGGGACTTGTGTGTGTCCCTGAAGGTGGCGGGAAGGGGAGGAGGATGGGCCGGAAATATCGTAGATCGCTGATTGCCGATCTTACCTGGAAGTGGGAGTAGGTACCTGTCAAAACCAGGTACCAGCTCCCCCCTCCGTCCCCAAAAAAGTGACAAACGTGGCAGTGGAGGGGGGGTGCAAACAAGTGGAGCTCTGCTTTAACCACTTCAATACAGGGCACTTATACACTTTCCATTCTCAGACTAATCTTCAGCTTTCAGTGCTCTTGCACTTTGAATGCCAATTACTCAGTCATGCAACACTGTACCCAAACAAAATTGTTATAATTTTTTTCACACAAATAGAGCTTTCTTTTGGTGGTATTTAATCACCTTTGGGTTTTTTATTTTTTGCGACATAAGTGAAAAAAGAGCGAAAATTTTGAAGAAAAAAAAACACTTTTTTTGTTTCTATGATAAAATTTTGCAAATAAGTAATTTTTGTTCATAAATGTGGGGCAACATTTATACTGCTACATACTGCATGTTTGGTAAAAATAACCCAAATAAGTGTATATTATTTGGGCTGTGTGAAAGTTATAGGGGTTGATTTACTAAAGCTGGAGAGTGCAAAAACTGGTGCAGTTTTGCATGCTATCAACTTCTAACCTTAGCTTGTTCAATCAAGCTTTGACAATAAAACCTTGAGGCTGATTGGTTTCTGTGTGGAGCTGCACAAAATTTTGCACTTTCAAGCTTTAGTAAATCAACCCCATAGAGTCTACAAGCTATGGTACAAATCATTGATAATTGATCACACCTGATATACTGACGGCCTATCTCATTTCTTGAGGTCCTGAAATGTCAGGGAAGTAGACAGTCCAAGGTATTTAGTAAGAGGCATGACGAGTTTTTTGAAGTTGTAATTTTTTCACACAAATCTTGGGAAAATAAAGACATTATATATATATTTTTTTTTTACACAAAATTGTCATAATAACAAGTTATTTCTGACACACAGCATATGCATACTTCCAATTACACCCCAAAATACATTCTGCTACTCCTCACGACCTATCACAGTTTTGAAGGCCCTGGAGCACCAGGACAATGGAATTATCCACAAAATTACCCCATTTTGGAAAGCAAACCCCCCAACGTATATTCTATGAGGCATAATGAGTCTTTTGAACGGTTCATTTTTTTTCCAAAAGTCTTCAAAAAAATTTTACACAAAGTGGTCAATTTATTAGATATTTCTAAAACATAACATGTACGTGGCAAAAGTTACCCCACAAAATACATTCTGCTACTCGTCCCGTTTATGGCAATACCACATGTATGAGACTTTTACACAGCCTGGCCACATAGAGAGGCCCAACATGCAGGGAGCACCGTCAGGCATTCTAGAAGCATAAATTACATATCTAATTTCCTAACGACGTACTCGGGTACTCTGATGGGCTGGTGACAGGTACTCGGGTACACTGATGGGCTGGTGACAGGTACTGGGGTACTCTCATGACCTGGAGATAGCTACTCAAGTACTCTGATGGGCTGAAGATAGGTACTCGGTTACTCTGATGGGTTGGTGACAGGTACTCGGGTACTCTGATGGGCTGGTGACAGGTACTCGGGTACCCTCATGAGCTGGAGCTAGCTACTCAGGTACTCTGATGAGCTGGTGGTAGGTACTCGAGTACTCTGATGGGCTGGTTATAGGTACTCAGTTACTCTGATGGGCTGGTGACAGGTACTCGGGTACTTTGATGGATTGGTGACAGGTACTTGGGTACTCTGATGAGCTGGTGACAGGTACTTGGGTACTCTGATGGGCTGGTGAAAGGTACTCGGGTATTCTGATGGGCTGGTAATAGGTATTTTGATGTGCTGGTGACAGGTACTTGGGTACTCTGATGAGCTGGTGACAGGTACTCGGGTACTGCAGAAGTGGCGAAAAGCAGAGGACGTCATATAATGCCCGCCCAAGATGGGAGAGTGTTTCTGCGGGCGTTATATGACTATACAGCGGTAGGGAAGTGGTTAAGTTCAGTCATTTAAACTTGAACTAAACTAACTGTATCTGAGCACAAGAAACTGAAAATTCTAATTAATTCATTTTTAACATTCAAAGCAAACTCACCCATCTATTCACGTCTCTGTGTTTTTCTTTTTATGTTTTGTTTTTTGAAAGATCACTTTGAAAAACACCCCTCTAGCATTTCTAGCTGCAGCCATGTTGAATAAGGGCAGATGATTCATGTAACATTTACTTCCTGGAATCCATCTTTCTTCTTCTCAGTCGTGCAGGCTGGAGGACGTGCAAGGCACTCCTCCAGATGAAAGTAAAACTGCTCATGAGGACTCCTGGGATGTATGACATAATTTTGGCCTAGGCCAGAAACCAGGAAGCAACTGAGAAAATGTAAAAAAAAAAATTTAAAACAAGTAAATATAATATACCTTCCTATCTATTTACTAATGTTAACAACATAAGGATCGCAAATAGTTAATGCTGATTAGAAGAGTTTAGTTCCACGTTAGGGTAATATCACATTGTATTAAATACAAGTGTATGTATGAGTCAATTTTTTATTTTATTTTTAAAGTAGAGAAGGATTAAAGCCCCTGCCAGGCTATTTTTTGCCATCTGTGTATCATGGTGTAAATATTGTTTCACTTTCTGTCCTAGAAACTCAACATGAAGTAAGCAGAAATCTCCCAAAGTGAGAAGAAGTCCTGCCTTAGGGTTTCCTCACCTTGGCAGTTGACAGTTTTAACAGTGCCTGAGCACGGTTCACCCCCTTGGTCCAGATCATTCAGGTAGTGTGAGTGCTCCAAACCATGCCCGGAAACTGTTAGGCTAACCATGCCAAAGACCACTTGGGAGAGGTGGTCCCAGGTGAGGTTCACTTGTGGTCTGATACGATTCCCTTCAGTGTGAGCACAAAACGCACGTGAGCCCAGAAATCTCTATAGATCACTGAGCACAGAAGCAGGGATCACTGTGGTCTGGATGATGCGAGGGTGCCAGAGAACATGTATTTTAAAGCATAGTGTGAGTGTAGTTCAGCAGGGGATAACTGCAAAGGGTTAACTGCTTGTTTAGTCTAGGGGAGAGGAAAAGCATTTTAAAGTGGATCTTCATCCTCAATATGATGTTGCCTCCTCTCCATCCCTCCTCCCCGCCACTGTAAAAATTGGGCTTTTACTTTTTTATTTTTTTAATGAGAAACCCCTGGCATGTGCCCCCATGCATGTCATTCGCCTAGGTGAATGAAGTGCGCTTTGCCCACTGTGCCTCCTGGGATATGTACATCACATATCCCGAGAGGCATAGTCCTTCATTGAGAAAGGCGCATCATTGGGAGAGCAGCCGGCTGAACCCAGACAACTTGGCAGCTTCCTGATGGCATTATGCTAGAGAATGGTGAGGTGGAACCAAGTGGGGAACAGAAGAGAAGCGGATCACAGCAGGACAACACTGGATCTGCTGGACAGGTTAGTACCTTAGTACAGGACCTGGAACCAGGTAAGCAGGGGTTAAAAAGAAAGGGGACAAGGGTGAAGATCCACTTTTACTTACCTGATCGCAGATGGTGCTCCCCCACATTCTAGCAGTGGACTATCCCTTGGCATCATCACGTCCAATGCAGGGTGGATAACGTCAGGACCTTAGACCACTGGAGCCGAGATGACACTGGGGGGACTGGTCTAGCGGCACAAAGGACTGGAGAATCGGGTAAGTAAATTGTCTTTCCCCTAGACCTAAACAAGCAATTACCTCTTGTAGTGTGTGCGCAGACCCACTGCAAGGTATCATTTTTAAGCTTCTGAAAAGTTGAGCTTGAAGCCTCGTACACACAGGACGACGATCGTCGCAAATCGTATGTTGCATAATGTAACTTATACTGACTGCACTACACGATCGTACGAGCACAGAAGAACGTTCAGGTGCATGTAATTAGCATCCGGCCGTTCCTGTCTTCGGAGCATGCGTGTTTTGCACAATACAACTTGTTGTACCAACTACTCTGTACACACGATACAACGGTCGTATGAGCGCTTGTTGGTACGACCAAGTTTTCTAGTTTGCTCATACAACTCCCTTGTACGACCGTCGTATGTTTGGCTGTTCTAATCGCGCATACGAACGATCGATATCGCATACAATGGTCGTTAGTACGACCTGTTGTATACGATCGTCGTCCCGTGTGTACGAGGCTTTAGGTAGATCTACAATTATTTTTAACTACAGTATATCATGTAATTGCTTATTATACGGTATATTATAGTTAATGCCTTTTCATTGCATTATAACAGGATACAATTGGATTTCCCCATGGCCTGTTTATTTCTGCTCTACAGCAGTATTTAATGTGAGCATATACCGGAACCATATCTTACGTCAGTCTGTCCCGAAGTGGTCAATCCCTCTGAGTTCTATTTGTTTTTCTAACTTTAAATAAAAAAATGCTCTTTCACATGTCTTTGTGTTTGCTCAATAGAATGCCATAATTGTTAGTCACAAGATATTTTAGTCATTCACTAAAATGCCAGCTTTGTCTGTGTCCCTGACCAGTCAACAGGGTAATTCTATCAAAGTGCGCTTGTGTTACTTTGGTCACCAATGACTGCAGAAACAATGATTTTTTTTTTTTTTTACTTTACAAAAATAATCTGAAGGAACTATAATGGTTTTGATCTATTGTATTTAGAGACTTTTTTAAATGTTTCCGAATAAACATTTAAGGTTACATTTACAGTAAGGGAAAAAAGTATTTGATCCCCTGCTGATTTTGTACATTCGCCCACTGACAAAGAAATGATCAGTCTATAATTTTAATGATAGGTTTATTTTAACAGAGAGAGACAGAATAACAACAACAAAAAATGCAGAAAAACTCATTGCAAAAAAGTTATAAATTGATTTGCATTTTAATGAGTGAAATAAGTAATTGACCCCTTCTGAAAACATGACTTGGTAGCAAAACCATTGTTGGCAATCACAGAGGTCAGACGTTTCTTGTAGTTGGCCACCAGGTTTGCTCACATCTCAGGAGGGATTTTGTCCCACTTCTCTTTGCAGATCCTCTCCCAGTCATTAAGGTTTCGAGGCTGACGTTCCCTCCAAATATTTTCTATAAGGTCTGAAGCCTGCCTCCACTCCAGGACCTTAATGTGCTTCTTCTTAAGCCACTCCTTTGTTGCCTTGACCATGTGTTTTGGTTCATTGTCATGCTGGAATACCCATCCATGACCCATTTTCAATGCCCTGGCTGTGGGAAGGAGGTTCTCACCCAAGATTTGACGGTACATGGCCCCACCCATTGTCCCTTTGATGCAGTGAAGTTGTCCTGTCCCCTTAGCGGAAAAACACTCAGAAAAGCATAATGTTTCCACCTCCATGTTTGATTGTGGGGATGGTTGTTCTTGGGGTCATAGGCAGCATTCCTCCTTCTCCAAACACGACTTGAGTTGATGCCAAAGAGATTGAATTTGGTCTCATCTGATCACAACACATTTACCCAGTTCTCCTCTGAATCATTCAGATGTTCATTAGAAAGCTTCAGACGGGCCTGTACATGTGCTTTCTTGAGCAGGGGGACCTTGCGAGTGTTTCTGGATTTCAGTCCTTCACAGCGTAGTGTGTTACCAATTGTTTTCTTGGTGACTATGGTCCCAGTTGCCTTGAGATCATTGACAAGATTCTCCCGTGTAGTTCTGGGCTGATTCCTCACCGTTCTCATGATCATTGAAACTCCACGAGGTGAGATCTTGCATGGAGCCCCAGACCGAGAGAGATTGACAGTTATTCTGTGTTTCTTCCATTTGCGAATAATCGCACCAACTGTTGTCACCCTCTCACCAACCTGCTTGGCGATGGTCTTTTAGCCCATTCCAGCCTTGTGTAGTTTTACAAACTTGTCCCTGACATCCTTGGAGAGCTCTTTTGTCTTGGTTATGGTGGAGTGATTGGAATCTGATTGATTGCTTCCGTGGACAGGTGCCTTTTATACAGGTAACAAGCTGAGATTAGGAGCACTCCCTTTAAGTGAGTGCTCCTAATCTCAACTCGTTAACTGCATAGAAGACACCTGGGAGCCAGAAATCTTGCTGATTGATAGAGGATCAAATACTTATTTTACTCATTAAGATGCAAATCAATTATAACTTTTTTGAAATGCGTTTTTCTGGATATTTTGGTTGTTACTCTGTCTCTCACTATTAAAAAAAACCTACCAATAAAATTATAGACTAATGATTTCTTTGTCAGTGGGCAAACGTACAAAATCATCAGGGGATCAAATATTTTTTTCCCTCACATATTACTTGCATTTTATAATTTAACATTTATATTTTTCTTGACGCGTGTGTGATGGGCACTTGAATTGCACCAAATAAAACACATAGTTTGCGTGTGTTGATGGGGATTTGCAACATCTGCAGAAATGGTAAAAAACGCAAATTGTAATTTGTCACAGGAATGTCGCAATTTGTGCACCCTATATACTAATATCTGTACCACATGTAGCGCAGATATTGGACCTCCTCCCAATGTTGCGGGGTGGTGGGAAGGGGCAGACTGCAGGCTCCCTCTGACCAGTATCTGGAAGGACATGAGAGGAGAAGAAAATATACAGTGGGCTGCTATAGCTCGCTGTATGACTTCCTGCACAGTGACAGTACACTGGGTTTGTACTGTCAGGGTACAATATGCACCTAATAAACAATCTAGTATTAAAGCACACTAGTAGAGACAGAAATATATACAGTTGTGCTCATAAGTTTACATACCCTGGCAGAATTTATGATTTCTTGGCCATTTTTCAGAGAATATGAATGATAACACAAAAATATTTCTTTCACTCATGGTTAGTGTTTGGCTGAAGCCATTTATTATCAACTGTGTTTACTCTTTTTAAATCATAATGACAATAGAAACTACCCAAATGACCCTGATCAAAAGTTTACATACCCCAGTTCTTAATACGGTGTATTGCCCCCTTTAAGCCTGGATTCACACCTGTGCATTTTTTGTGCTTTTTGCAGATTTACAGTACAGTCTATTTAACATGGTTTTCTATGCAAATCTGCAAAATACAAAAAGCACTAAAAATGCATAGGTGTGAATCCAGCCAAACATCAATGACAGCTTGAAGTCTTTTGTGGTATTTGTGGATGAGGCTCTTTATCTTCTCAGATGGTAAAGCTGCCCATTCCTCTTGGAAAAAAGCCTCCAGTTCCTAGAAATTCTTGGGCTGTCTTGCATGATCTGCACGTTTGAGATCTCCCCAGAGTGGCTCAATGATATTCGTAATGATAATCGTATGACCGTTTGTTGCTTGTTGGTACTACCAAGTTTTCTTGTTTGCTCATACAACTCCCGTTGTACGACCATCGTACATCGGCTGTTCTAAACGCGCCTACTAACGATCGATGTCGCATACAATGGTCGTTCGTACGACCTGTTGTATATGATCTTCATCCCGTGTGTGTACGAGGCTTAAGAAGCATCATTTTAAAGCTATTTTAAAGCATTTCCAAACAAAAATAAGTCACAAATCATAACAAGCAGGGGAACAATACCCTAAGGAGATTAAAAAATGTTTGATACCTTAGTTTTATTTGATTGCAGAATCATTTTTATATTTGTATATATACGATCATATTTTTTTGTTTGTTTTTTTTAGGTTGGATGAATAACTTTGGCTATTTTCATCTGGATGCTTAATACCAAATTAAGAACCGGAATTAATTTGCATCTACACGTCTTTGCAATCTCAAATCTACTTACCATCTTCAGTGATCATAAGATAATAAATTGGATGCTACATGGTCTTCCCTGAGGCATTGTCTGAAGGCTCTACACATCTGTGATATCATTAATTCTACTTTTCTCTTGCATAGGGAACACACATAAGATACATAGAAGACAAAAAACTGACCAATAAGGTCAAAATAAATATCCTTGAAGTATCTAGTCAATGGGCCTTTGAAAAGTGGGACTTGTCACCAAAGACAATGCTATAGAAATTGTTTGCGTGCGTTTATTTGGTCATTCATTTCACATCATTAAACAGACACAATGAGTCTGGGCAGCCTTCCAGTCATAAAAAACCTGGTTTCTCGGTCCAGGCGGGAACGGGTGTCACTGACACCAGATATGATTAGCCTTCCTCTAGGTGACTTCCGACACACTATGCATGTGGGTAGAAAAGGTGAAGTCTTTGGAGATACATCATTTCTCAGCAACTGTCATCAGAAACAAAGACATAATCGTTGGAGCTATATAACCAAAAAACTCCGCCAGGCTAGATGGATGTCACCTGAACCCCAATCCCCTGGGCATCCCACATCACCTCCACCGCCTCCTATCTCCCCCATCATCAAGAATGCTGTGTCCTTGCCACTTCTCAACAAGCGTAATTGGGATGATGAAAGAGATGGAAGCTCAGAAGAAGCTTGGAATTGTATCTCAGAGACAAGCAGCCCTTACGGTATGTTAAAGATCCAAATGAAAATGTAACTTAATTACTTAAAAAAATTGGTGGGATATTTCAGTTCTTGGTAAATACCAGTGATTTATATTACACATCACATTCTTACATCTCTTGGTAACACCAATGGATAGAATTATACTCCTCAGTTCTCAACGTCAAGAAACTTCCTACATGCAGTATGTGTTTAAATTATGCAGCAATTAGCAGGTTGTCTAGAGTTGTAGCCCTGCTTGTAGTTAGCCCTTCTTCCTGAAAACAACCACTTCATGCTACACATGTTCACTATGGCCCCCTTCATTCCTGTGAGTAAGTCATACTTTGAGTGACCATCACAGTCTTCCATGAATATGGCATTCCCATAAGAATGACTGACTCGCATGTGCATGCGCAGTAAGGAGCAGCTGTTTAGAGGAGAAAGGCTTTGCTGCTAGTGAAGAACGTTGGATGTGGGCTTTTTTAAAAAAAAAACCACACACACAGGTTTTGGAAATGGCCCTGAAACTCCTTTTCTCTGGCCCACCTGCTGGTACTTCAGCTCCTCCTCCCCAGGCAAGTGTCCCCATAGAAAGCTGCTTTCTATGGGGCATTTATGCAAGCTCACTCCCGAGCCCCGTTGTCTGGAGTAGGAGAAACTAGCAGATGTCACACATGGTGAGTAGTGTGGAGATGAGCAGGTACCAGAGAAAGAGGAGGAACAGCAAAATGGGGAATCAGCAGAGCTGTGGGTTACTACTGAGTGTGGAATCAGCAGAACTGGGGGTTACTACTGAGCAGGGGATCATCAAAGCTGGGGGTACTATTGAGTGGGGATCTGCTGAACGAGGGTACTAATAAGCTGGAGATCTGCTGAACGAGGGTACTAATAATGTGGGTGGTGTAGTGGATAGCACTTTCGCCTGGCAGCAAAAGTGTCACTGATTCGAATCCCAACCACGACACTACCTGCCTGGAGTTAGCATGTTCTCCCTGTGCCTGCGTGGGTTTCCTCCGGGTACTCCGGTTTCCTCCCACACTGCTGGTAGGTAAATTAGATCCTGTCTAATTTGGCCCTAGTATATGTATGAATGTGAGTTAGGAACCTTAGATTGTAAGCTCCTTAAGGGTAAGGACTGATGTGAATGTACAATGCATATGTAAAGCGCTGTGTAAATTGACAGCGCTATATAAGTACCTGAAATAAATAAATAAATAACAAGCTGGGGGTCTGCTGAACGAGGGTACTAATAAGCTGGGGATCTGCTGAACGAGGGTACTAATAAGCTGGGGATCTGCTGAACAGGAGCACAAATGAGCTGAGGATCTGCTGTGTGGGGATACTACTGAGCCGTAGGTTAAACTGGGTTCTTTTAAAACAAATAGAAAATCAACATTTATGGAATTTGCCCACTTCATGAAAGTTTCAAAAAAGCATCATCGAAGCATCAAAAACACATCAAAAAAGTGGTAGGTGTTTTATGAGTGCTAACAGAGGAGGTGAGGGTGAAAATACTGATGCCAAAAATTTTTTTTAAATGTTTAGGCTCTATAACCACTTTAAGGTAAGTATTTATCCTAGAGGAATGCACTCAGGAGGGTGTGTGGTTTGTCATTGAAGAACAATTGTAAATGGTCACTCATTCACCTTTGTGCAAATGCTTGGATGTGCGGCGACACCAGGGGACAGTATGCAGGCGCCTCCTGGGCACATAAACACCTTGTTCATGCTGAACAGCCCTCTGTGCCCATGTGAATGGGGCCTAATGTACTTTATAAAATGCTAGTATAAGTTGTAAAAAAAGAAAAGAAAACTGACTTTATTGTATATGTAGGTGTATGGTCACAAAGAGCCCTTTCACGCTGGGGCAGTGTGGGCGGTAGCGGTAAAGTGCTGCTAGTTTTAGCGGCACTTTACCGCTGTTATAGCGGTTCTTTTCGGCCGCTAACGGGACGTTTTTAACTCCCAAGAAGGGGTTAAAAAGGGATTAAAATCACCAGTGATGAAGCGCAGCCCATTCATTTCAATGGGCAGGGCGGTTTAGGAGCGCTGTATATACCACTCCCGCACCGCCCCAATGATTCTGCTTGCAGGACTTTTTTTACCCACCCTGCAAGCGCACTGCCCAAGTGTGAAAGTACTCGGGCTTTCAAACTGGGGCTGCAGGGGAGGCAGTTTTCAGGTGCTTTACAGGTGCTAGTTATAGCACTAAAGCGCCTGAAAACCGCCCCGGGGGTCTAAATAGCATGTATACTCATATTGCTGGCTTGTAGTGACTACAGTGTAAAAATATATATCAAAGGGCAATAAGACCCCTTTCACACTGAGGTGCTTTTCAGGCACTTTCAAGCTATAAAAAGAGCCTAAAAAGCTCAAGAAATCTATTTCCATTAAAATCAATGAATGCTTTCAC
Source organism: Glandirana rugosa (assembly GCA_018402905.1). Lineage (NCBI taxonomy): Eukaryota > Metazoa > Chordata > Amphibia > Anura > Ranidae > Glandirana > Glandirana rugosa. The sequence goes on along the minus strand of BLSH010527116.1, from coordinate 229,539 downwards.
ACTGAGGCATTTTTCAGGCGCTTTAACGCTATAAAAAGAGCCTAAAAAGCTCAAGAAACCTATTTCCATTAAAATCAAAGAATGCTTTCACACTGGGGCAGTGCATTGGCAGGGCGGTGAAAAAATGCCCCTCTCCATTGAAATGAATGGAAAGCTTTTCAAAAGCGCCCGAAAAACTCTTCAAAAGTGCTCAGTGTTTTACTGGCAGTTTAGAAGCGCCTCAGTGTGAAAGGGGTCTAATTCTTCAAACATATTTAGAAATGATTTCACATTATTACATTATATATTGTTGCTATATTGGCTTGCCTGTGTACAGAAATGTCTGAAACGAAGGCCTCATACACACTGACATTTTGTTAAAACGAGTTGTAACGTCGGGTCCGACGCTAGGAAACAATCGGCATTAAAAACATGATTTCGTCTGCGTTTTGCATTGGCGTTAATGCGCATTAGTGACGTCAGCGCTGTGTCACGTTTTGCTATTCTGCTATTTTTGGACATTTTAAAACAGAAAACGTCGGCGTTAAAATGCCGGTTAACGTCGCTACACCGCTAATGTGCGTTAGTGAGCGTTTTGCTGGCTCAGCGTCAAAAACGTTCTAACGCTACAGCCTCGGAGCACGCGGGCCCTGCATTAGATATACAGCTTAAGAACGCAGACGCCATCTACAGCTCAAAAACATCAACGTGTGTATGAGGCCATTGAATAACATGGTGTGGCGTTCTTAAGCTGTAAAAACAGCTCAAAATCGCGCCCGTGTGTATGAGGCCTAATACTACATGTATAGTTTGTATTACGCTCTTAAAGAAGAATCACTACAAAAAACATTTCTATAGTTTCTGAAGGCAGAGCCCTTTAGATCTAAGCATAAATAACGAAAAATGTAGCCTCAGTTTCTTTATCTGGAAGAGCTAATGAGTTCATCTTCTGAAGCAGACCACCAGAGTACTGTGGTAATAATCTGATGTATGGTAGAAGTAAGTATGAGCTGTGTTGTCTTTATAACTAGCCAGCCACTGACAGAGATGACATTTGCAGGAGGAGGAGTGGACGAGATTCAGCTTCTTTCTTTAATCTTTCAAATGAGACAGAGCAGACGTTATCATTTTTATACAGAACGATGTGTTGTTTTTTTTAGATGCATATAGTACTTAGCAGATTTATTCTGCAATGTTCAACTCACATTATAACATAATAGCATACAGTGCCTTGAAAAAGTATTCATAGCCCTTGAAATTTTCCACACTTTGTCATGTTACAACCTAAAACGTAAATGTATTTTATAGAGATTTTATGTGATAGACCAACACAAAGTGGCACATAATTGTGAAGTGGAAGGAAAATGATAAATGGTTTTCAAAAGTTTTTACAAATGAATATCAGAAAAGTGTGACGTGCATTTATATTCAGCCCCCCTCCCTGAGTCAATACTTTGTAGAACCACCTTTCACTGCAATTATAGCTGCAAGTCTTTTTGGGGAGGTCTCTACCAGCTTTGCACATCTAGAGAGTGACATTTTTGCCCATTCTTCTTTGCAAAATCGCTCAAGCTCTGTCAGATTGGATGGAGAGCGTTTGTGAGCAGCAATTTTTAAGTCTGGACCTTGACTGGGCCATTCTAACACATGAATATGCTTTGATATAAACCATTCCATTGTAGCTCTGGCTGTATATTTAGGGTCATTGTCCTGCTGGAAGGTGAACCTCTGTCCCAGTCTCAAGTCTTTTGCAGACTCTAACAGGTTTTCTTCTAAGATTGCCCTGTATTTGGCTCCATCCATCTTCCCACCAACTCTGACCAGCTTCCCTGTTCCTGCTAAATAAAAGCATCCCCACAACATGATGCTGCCACCACCATGTTTCACGGTGGGGATGGTGTGTTCAGGGTGATGTGCAGTGTTAGTTTTCCACCACACATAGTGTTTTGCTTTTAGGCCAAAAGTTTAACTTGTTTCTCATCTGACCAGAGCACCATCTTCCACATGTTTGCTGTGTCCCCCCACATGTCTTCTTGCAAACTGCAAACGCGACTTCTTATGGCTTTCTTTCAACAATGGCTTTCTTCTTGCCACTCTTTCATAAAGGCCAGATTTGTGGAGTTCATGACTAATAGTTGTCCTGTGGACAGATTCTCCCACCTGAGCTGTGGATCTCTGCAGCTCCTCCAGAGTTACCATGGGCCTCTTGGCTGCATCTCTGATTAATGCTCTCCTTGCCTGGCCTGTCAGTTTAGGTGGATGGCCATGTCTTGGTAGGTTTGCAGTTGTGCCATACTCTTTCTATTGTTGGATTATGGATTGAACAGGGGATGTTCAAAGCTTGAGATATTTTTTTATAACCTAACCTTGCTTTAATGCTGTTTGTTCACTAAGGTTCTCTAACAAACCTCAGAGGGCTTCACAGAACAGCTGTCTTTATACTGAGATTAAATTACACGCGGGGGACTCTATTTACTAATTCCGTGACTTCTGAAGGCAGTTTGTTCCACTAGATTTTAGTTAGGTCCCTTTCACACTGAGGCGCTTTTAAACTACCAGTAAAACACTGAGCGCTTTTGAAGAGTTTTTCAGGTGCTTTTGAAGAGCTTTTCAGAAGCTTTTGAAGAACTTTCCATTCACTTCAATGGAGAGGAGCGTTTTTTCACCGCACTGCCAGCGCACCACCCCAGTGTGAAAGCATTCATTGATTTTAATGGAAATAGGTTTTTGTGAGCTTTTCTGGCTCTTTTTTAGCGTGAAAGTGCCTTTATAAGCACCTCATTGTGAAAGGGGCCTTAGGGGTATACGGGGCCGTCTTTAATATTGATTGGACCCTGGGCAAATATTTTCTTGCCCCCCCCCCCATGCAATTTCACTCTCCACCTGCTCTGAGACATACAATAAGTAGCAACTACACTCAAAATCAGTTTACTGAATCAGACCAGCAGTGATTTTGATTGGTTGCCAGAGGTTACAGCATATCATTACCAATTACTGACTGGTTGCTAGAGGTTACAGCACACATTACGGCTCACTGATTAGTTGCTAAAGGTTACAGCACATGCTTTCTGCTTGATTGGTTGCTAGAGATTACTGTACATCAATACTGCTCACTGATTGGTTGCTGCACATCATTACTGCCCACAGATTGGTTACTAGAGGTTACAGAACATCATCTCTTCACCGCCTGTACACCATGGACTTGGGAGCGCAAAGTCGCTTTCCTGACACCACAGAAATGTGCTCCCCTTTAGCAGATACACAGCAGTGGCTTCAATTATTAATGACACCCTCACACATCTGTTGACATGCTGTGGAACTTCAAGCATGCCTTTGTCTCCCCAGTGGGCAGCATCCAGTATAGGTGATGGTGAATATGACCTCAGGGGGGGCATAATATACATATGAATGCCACCTTTGTTTACATATCAGCGCAGCTGGCAGCCACTATTTACATATGAATGCTGCCGCTATTTACATATCAATTGCAGTTATTTACATGTAAACATAGGGTCTGCAGGTGAGTCATCTGTACACAACAATAGGGCAGAGTTGGGCAGCTTTAGTAGTCACACTTAGATATCAGGACACAGCACAGGTATAAAATTTCAAGGGACAAGGGAATTTACACCAGGATAGTTGGCAAGTATGAGGCAGCTGCTTTGGGCCCCACAACAATGACAGGGCCCAGGGCAGCTGCCCCTTTTACCTTGCCTTAAAGACGGCCCTGGGGGTATCAGAGTAAAAGGGGCTGAATACAAATGCACGCCACACTTTTCAGGCATTTATTTGTTAAAAATTAGGTTGAAGTGAAGGTGAAGTTGTCCTGTCCCCTTAGCAGAAAAACACCCCCAAAGCATCCATGTTTGATGGTAGGGATGGTGTTCTTGGGGTCATGGCAGCATTTGCTCTTCCTCCAAATGCAACTGTTGAGTTGATGCCAAAGAGCTTGATTTTGGTCTCATCTGACCACAGCACTTTTACCCAGTTCTCCTCTGAATCATTCAGTTGTTCATTAGCAAACTTCCGATGGGCCTGTACATGTGCTTTCTTGAGCAGGGGGACCTTGTGGGCACTGCAGGATTTCAGTTCTTCATGGTGTATTGTGTCACCAATTGTTTTCTTGGTGACTATGGTCCCAGCTGCCTTGGGATCATTGACAAGATTCTCCCGTGTAGATCTGGGGTCCCATTCTCATGATCATTGAAACTCCACGAGTTGAGATCTTGTATGGAGCCCCAGACCGAGGGAGATTGACAGTTATTTTGTGTTTTTTCCATTTGTGAATAATCGCACCAACTGTTGTCACCCTCTCCCCAAGCTGCTTGGCGATGGTCTTATAGCCCATTCCAGCCTTGTGTAGGTCTAGAATTTTGTCCCTGAAATCCTTGGACAGCTCTTTGGTCTTGGTCATGGTGGAGAGATTGGAATCTGATTGATTGATTGCTTCTGTGGACAGGTGTATTTTATACAGGTAACAAGCTGAGATTAGGAGCATTCCCTTTAAGAGGGTGCTCCTAATCTCAGCTTATTACCTGTATAGAAGGCACCTGGGAGCCAGAAATCTTTCTGATTATTTCACTCACTCACACTGACACTGATTAAAATACAAATCAATTTATAACTTTTTAGAAATGCGTTTTTCTGGATATTTTTGTTGTTATTCTGTCTCTCATTGTTAAAATAAACCTACCATTAAAATTATAGACTGACCATTTCTTTGTAAGAGGGAAAATGTACAAAATCAGCAGGGGATCAAATACTTTTTTCCCTCACTGTACTTACCTCCTCTGTTGAAGTGAATTTGGTCAGAGCAGCCCGGATCCTCCTCTTCTCGGGTCCCTCTTCGGCGCTCCTGGTCTCTCCCTCCTGTTGAGTGCCCCCCCAGCAAGCAGCGTGTTATGGGGGCACCCAAGCCGAGTCATAGCTCCTGGCCCCCTCTCTTTCCTGATTGGCTTACTGATTTTGATTGACACAGAGCCAGTGGCGCCACTGCTGTGTCTCAGCCAATCAGGAGAGAGAGTCTCCGAGGGCCGAGACACTTGTGGACATTGCTGGACAGAAATGGGGCTCAGGTAAGTATTAGGGGGGCTACTGCACACAGAAGGCTTTTTATCTTAATACATAGAATGCATTAAGATAAAAAACCTTATGACTTTACAACCACTTTACGTTTTGTGCTGTAAATTAGTTTGTAGATAAATGTATGGATTATATGTAGATACTTTGGGGCTTTTTTGTCTGCAATTTAGGTCAGGCTATGTTATTCTGTTAATGCAGACATCAGATATTTATTGATGTGGTGTAAAGAGCAGCTTGGAACCTGTAACTCAGAGGCTAGCAACCTACAGCCCACGGGCTGCACCCGGCCGCTGCCGGTAAATGTGCAGCCCATCAGTGAACGTGATGAATTCATGTGTACCCGGCCCACAGACATTTTAAATAAGAGCAGAGTGGAGCAGGGAGCTGGAAGCTGAATGAGAACACGGGAGAGACACACAGAAGCGCTGATAAGACAGCAGGAGCTTCCAGGAGGTGGTACTAGCAACCAATCACCAGTTTGTCAATATGAAAAATTAAGTCCGGAAGCTCCCGCTGTCTTATCAGTGCTGCTGTGTCTCTCTCCCGTGTTCTCATTCAGCTTCCTGCTCCCTGCTCCACTCTGCTCTGTCTCCCTCTCTGCATGGGGCAAGGTAGGAAAGGGCAGAGCTGCGGGGGGGAGGGGGGGCTGTGTAATATGCAGGGGGTGTGTGTAGGGGGGCTGTGTAATATACAGGGGGGTGGGTAGGGGGGGCTGTGTGATGTGCAGGGGGGGGCTGTGTATTATGCAGGGGGGCTGTGTAATATTTAAAAGTAACAATACTGCACATCCAGAAATGGTTTAAGCAGCTGGCACCACAACTTTAACAGAATTGTGAATAGCAAAAAAACATAAAAAGTGTAGCGCTATAACCATAAAATAAAATGTTCAATAATGTCCCAACAAAGGTTGAATAAATGGAACCTGGAAACAAAGCAGGAAAGTGAAAAAATAAAAAGATAATTAAAAAAAAAAGTGTCCTTATGAGATCACCACAATTGAGTCCAGTGCAGAAAAGGTGAAAGGCTGTGATAAACACATAATAATAATCAGTGCTTCATAGTGATCCACCTTAGACAAGTGTATCCACCACTGTATATAGTTAAACACTCTTACCAAAGGTAGGCGGATAACCAGCATGTGAAATTAATCCTTGTAGTTAACAGTGGATCAGCATGCTCCATGGACACCAGCAGTCAAAAACGGTCATCAGGATAAATTCGGATCCAAACCGTCAAACTATCCCTCATAAACAGGAAGCCAGCAATGGTCCATCCATATAAAATGAAAGTCCGCACATAGCATAACTCCGTATAACAGGGAATTTATTTCTAAAAAGGTTGTACTTACATTTTCAAGCAGATAAAACAACACCCGGGTGATTGTGAGCCCCACATCTTCTCCATTGCGCCATTCTATGTCTGGAATTCCACACTGTTGTTTTATCTGCTTGAAAATGTAATTACAACCTTTTAAGAAATAAATTCCCTGTTATAAATGTTTAAAATGTTATAATTGAACCTAGAGTAGAAGTAGATGTATATGTTCAGCAAGCGAGTAGTGTCAATCTGGTACCATCACCAATCCCTGAAGGTAATAAAAATTGAAGAACCCCGTAGGGGTTCTTCAATTAGAGTAAAAGTAGAAGGAAAGACTACATAATAAGCCACCTGATGAAGCGGAACTAAACTGTATCTGAGTGCCACAACTAAAACCACTATTTAATTTACTTTTAATATTCAAAGAAAACTCACCCATCCCTCCATGTCTCAAAGCTTTATTTTGTTGAGAAAACACTTAGAAAAACACCCCCTAGTATTTCTAGCCACAGCCATCTTGAGTAAGGGCAGATGATTCATGTAGCATTTACTTCCTGGAATCCATCTGCCCTTAGCTCAGGCAAGCATGAGAGTGTGCGTAGCTGAGAGAACCCCTCCTCCCCTCCTCCAGATGAAAGAAAAACAAATGCCAATAAAGATTCCTTGGATGCAGGGGCGGACCAAGTGGGGGGCGGGGGGGGGGGTGGGCCGCCCCAGGTGCCACATTTTGGGGGTGTTCAGTCACAGTGTAGCAAGATGGCATCTCTCTAGTGGGGTGCGCTCCCACTCTGCACATCTTGGCGGCAAGAGCCCCTCAGCCCTGGCTACTCTCTTTTTTTTTTTAGTTGGAATTAGAACACCCCCGCCCACCCACCTCCCGCCGCCTCCACCTCCGTCTTCTTCCTTCACCTTCGTGCCTCGTGGTCCGTCCGGTATGGTGACGCCGCGACGCCCCGCCCCCACAAGATTAAGGTTGATTTTTTTTTTTCTCTCATCGGTCCCGACTCCCCGAGAACGGCGGTTCTACACGTCTCACCCTCGCGTGGGGTGATCTCTCTACGGTAGAACGATGTGACACTGACTTGTGGGGGTTTTACACCGTGGACCCCGCCC
>BLSH010527116.1:182671-221552 GCA_018402905.1 Glandirana rugosa | reverse complement strand
GGCTTCTATTTTTACACTGGGGGATTACATTGGGGGGTTACACTGGGGGGATTACATTGGGGGGATTACACTGGGGGCTTCTATTTTTCAGTGGGGTGATTACACTTAGTGAGAATTACATTGGGGGTTCCACTTTTACACTGGGGGGTTCCATTTTTACACTGGGGGATTACACTTGGGGGGAATTACATTGGGGGGTTCCACTTTTACGGGGGAAGATTACAATAGGGGGATTTACCCAAGAGGGATTACATTGAGGGGGAGCGCTTTGGGGCAGTACACTGTGGGGATTTTTACAGGGGAGTACAAGGGGGATTACACTATGTGGGTGTTTTTATATTTTTGGGGGGTGCCAGATATAGGATCCGCCCCGGGTGCCAAAGGCTCTAGGTACGCCCCTGCTTGGATGTATGACATCTTTTTGGCCTAGACCAGAAACCAGGAAGCAACTGAAGAAATGAAAAAAAAAAAAAACAAATTAAAAAGTAAATATAATATACAGTACCTTCCCAGCATTTACTAATGCTAGCAGCACAAGTATTAAAAATAGGCACTGTTTATTCAGAGAAAAAGTTCTGCTTTAAATGTTACCTCCTCATTGCTCTGATATTTTCAGCAGCCAATTTCTTATAAATCGCCATGTAAATCCCTTATTATACATTAACAAAGCTCTGGATAGTCTGTGTGTTCTATGGAGGTCAACAATGCTGCTAAATTTTTGGCCCTCTGGTCTACATCTTATAATCCCATAGAGCCCTGGTGCTAGGGTTGCCACATCATCCCTTTAATCCAGGACACATATTAATTACACAGGTTCTGTGGCTGATTAAGGTGGTAATTAAACTCACTTGGTGAGTTACCTGCATTAAATTAGCCTCAGAACCTGTGTAATTCATATGTGTCCTGGATTAAAGGGATGATGTGGCAACCCTACCTGGTGCCCAACCTGCGCCCCATTACCATATGATGTGCAAACTTCGAACCTCAGCAGTCTGTAGTAGGAACATTGAGTAGGATAAAACCATTGATCTCTACAAGACTCATGTTACATGCTTCCAGTGTTGTTTGTCTTCTGTAGCATACCTAGGGTTGCCAACTCATCCCTTTAAACCCAAACACATATGAATTACAGAGGTTCTGAGGCTAATGCAGATGAGGCACCAAGTGAGTTTAATTACCACCTTAATCAGCCACAGAACCTGTGTAATTAATGTGTGTTCTGGTGGGATGAGGTGGCAATCCTAAGCATACCCCAACCAAAAAAGTAGCATGTCCACACTCTCTGATCCTCATTACCTCTATTCGATTTTGCAGTTTCTGACAGTCCTCTCAAGCATTCCAATTGTAGCCATTGCCCCCTTGGGGGTTCCTGAATGTAGTGGTTCCATCCTTCACACTGCCCTCAGTCACACTTTTCCTTCCATCCAGTGTCACGAAAACAGTCCAGTACTTTGTTTTGTTTTTTGTTTTGTTTTTTATTAGGGGATTGAACTTGAATAGGGATTGGGATAGTTATGGGATGCCTAGTAGATTAATTCCAACTTGGATCATCTATATACACATCCTGTATATACACTCCTTCTCTTCATCCAGCAAACACTTGCTTCTTTATAACTCCTGTTCCATTCTCCTGCACAAACTTGCTTTGGGCCTAGTTAGCACATGGTGAGGCCTGCTGTTATTTTAGTATGGCCTCCAGACCGCCCATTACAGGCAGGATCCAGGGCGCAGCACTGCCCCCTCATTTTCAGGCGAACTGGCACCAACAGTCCTGATTTTATTTATTTATTTATTTCAGGTACTTATATAGTGCTGTCAATTTATGCAGCGCTTTACATATATATTGTACATTCACATCAGTCCCTACCCTCAAGGAGCTTAAAATCTAAGGTTCCTAACTCACATTCATACATACTAGTGCCAATTTAGACAGGAACCAATTAACCTACCAGCATGTCTTTGGTGTGTGCGAGGAACCCGGAGGAAACCCACGCAGGCACAGGGAGAACAAGCAAACTTCAGGCAGGTAGTGTCGTGGTTGGGATTCGAACCAGCCACCCTTTTACTAAAGTAAGGTAGCGAAAGTGCTACCCACTACACAACTGTGCCGCTGCTGTAACCCCTTGTGTGAAGGATGGAAACTTGCAGACATGCTGATGCTAGCAGGACTTGTCCAAACATGCTAGCCTTTCTGGTGGGTGCCGATGGCAATGGTAAATTTAGTAGCCACTGTCTTCCTGAAGGGAACACTTTTTGCACAGTCCCGCCCGCAGGTATCCACAGGCTTACCCCGATCACCCCGGGGAACAGGAAACAGTTCCAGGCACAATTTACTGTAAGCAGGGGTTTGGAGCAAAAGTTTGTGATCCCCAGCTTTTGCAGGACGCTGGACATATTTGTAATCCATGGGCGCAATCGCCCGCCGTGGTTGCCATGGATGACAGCACATGGTACAAAGGCACTGAATTGCAGAATTAGTGTGTCCATCCCAGCGCTGATTTGGGCAACTGGGTATGCAGGCAGCAATAATTAGCAATAGCTCCCGCGGGTTGCTATGGACAACGCCACTTGCTACTTTCTTGTACTGAATAGCAGGCAATTCACATAAGTCGTTTCCCGGGTTCAATCCTCGCTAACATTTGAACCACAGTTCCCTGGCTCAGTTCACTTTGGTTGCTAGGGATAACGAGTGACAGAATTACGTGAATCAGGTGAATCCCGGACAAGCGCCCGAATTAAGCCATTGCTTCCTTGGGGGTTGCTGAATGTAGTGGTTCCATCCCTCACACTGCCCTCAATCACACTTTTCCTTCCATCTGGAGTCACGAAAAAAGGCCGGTATTGTGTTTTGTTTTGTCTTTTTTATTAGGGGATTGAACTTGGATAGGGATTGGGATAGTTATGGGATGCCCAGTGGATTAAATCCAATTTGAATCAGACCGTCTATATACACATCCTGTAAATACACTCCTTCTCTTTCTCCAGCACACACTTGCTTCTTTATACAGTAGCTCCTGTTCCACTCTCCTGTACAGACTTGCTTTTTAATGACTCCTGTTCTGCTCTCCTGCACAAACTTGCTTCGGGCCTAGCTAGCACAGGGTGTGGCCTGCGGTTATTTTAGCATGGCCTCCAGATCGCCCATTACAGGCAGGGACCACAGGCCCCCAAAGTGTAGCAAAGTACATAGTGTGCTAGCTAGCGTGATGGACTACTGCTCCCAGCCCATCCTCTTCCAGGCCCTGCCAGCCCTCCTGGCTGCAATGGCCCTCTCCACTGCCACAGTGTCACCACAGTTCCAACTGGCTCTTGCACCCTACTTAGACTGTCTCTCACCCCAATCTGCTCCAGCGAGCCTCTTCCAGCTTTCCAGGGTGTGCATCACTCACCGACTCCTGACACCTGTAGTTCCTCTCTTGGAGGTCTCTCTGGCAATACTCTCTCCCGCTGTCCTCTCTCGCTCTCTCCTTGTGCCTCTCCTCTAGGATCTCACTCTTCTCCTGCATGCACCCGAGCTCTCCCAGGCCAAGATCACCCCCCCCCCCCCAGACTAGGGGCTCCCTCCAGGCCCTAACAGCCTCCGCACTGCAACATCTCCATTTCTTCCACCCGAACTCTACTCCCAGACTGGGCAGACCCCAGGTACTTAAGGAGGCCTTCCCCCTGCCAATCCAGGTTGGGGATTGGTCAGAGCTCCTTAACATACCTCAGGAAGCTTCACCTCCTTTTCCCCACCCTTTCTTCCAGAAGCAGAAAGGGGGGGTTACCAAGGGGTGTCACTACCTGCAGTCACCAGTCACTCCCCGACCCAGAAACAAAGCAATCAGGCCTGACTTCCAGTCAGGCCTGATTAAATTTACCTCACCTAACACAAAAATCTCTCTCTAAGCACCTACCTATGGTAGAGGATGCTACACATATATTGAACATTATGTGGGGCCCCCTGGTGATGTCATTTTAGCTCTTAAGTTGACAACCACTGTTGTAGAACAATGACATCATCCCACTGGCATCCATAACCTTAAAGCTGTGGTTGGCTGGGAGACCGATCATGCCACACCAGCTGCACAAAAAAAAAGGATGGAGCCTAAGCTTTGTGCTCATTTGGCCACATAGAAAAACTGTAGAAAATGGTATCTATATGGCATGTCTGATGGGAGTATCAGAGCAGAATATGAAGACTTAAATGGATCTGTAATGGTCTGAGATGACTCCCGCTCTGCTTTTCCAAGAGCTATGTTTCTTTCCCTTACTTATACATATGGGCTCCACACACAGTGTGACCTAACTACTCAACATACCCACTGCCACCTAAGGCTGGAAGATTTTGAATCCTCCTTTCTTCAGGCAGTGGGGTGCTTCCACCTGCTGGCAGAAAAGTTCAACTAATGCCTAGGCTATAAATGCTATTTATGTAAAGCCAATGCTATTGTCCATATAGATGGCATATGTAAGATGAATAACCCACATCAGCAATTAGTTGGTATGAAACACTCTTTAGAGGCTCACATTCTGGGTTTAGGAATTAAACCAAGACATGAGTTTAGAATGTTTCTGTAGCGCCTGAGTAGTGGAGTTTGCTTTTAACATTTCAGACTATCTGTGTGTTTATTAACTGTCTGACTTTAGAGGTGATTTCGTAGCACTTGTCACTTGTAAATGTATTTTGCATTATTTAAAGTGAACCTGTAAGGTTCTAAGCATTGTCCAATTTACCAAGCTGCTGAAGTGCAGTCACCTTCTCCTAATAGCTGCGTTACATTTCAGTTTGGTTTATGTTTCCTTGTGGCTCCCTAGGATTCCAGGCCCAAGACACATACAGGAACTTAAAGTGGCACAAGGTTTTTTAACCTTCTATGCACGAAGGTAAAAAAACCTGCTGTGTGCAGCACCCCCCCCCCCCCAGCCCCCCTAATAATTACTCGTGCCCCCTCTTGATCCAGCAATGTCCACGAGAACCTTGGCTGTCCAGAGACTTGCACTTCTGATTGGCTTTTGGCAGCAGCAGGAGCCATTGGCTCCTGCTGCTGTCAATCACAGACAGTAAGCCAATCAGTAGACTGATGTGGAGCCGAGCCTTGGCTCTGTGTGTGAATGGACACACAGAGCTGCAGCTCAGGAGCATGCCTGCTTGGGTGCCCCTAAAGGGAGGAGGCAGGAGGGAGGAGCCAGGTGCGCTGGCATAGAACTTAAAAAGAGGAGGATTTGGGGTGTTCTGTGCAAAACCACTGCACAGAGTAGGCAAGCATACCATGTTTGTTAAAAATAAGTATCCCAGATGCAGCCAAAGGGTACACCAATATTAGGTATCAGCCTAAATTTTGTACAAGACAAAATCCATGGGGCATAGAGAGTACCAGGGCTTTATGATACCAAAACAATAGTTATAACACATTAGACATGTGCAGAGCGAAAAAAATTGTTTCGTTTTGTTTTGATTCATTATTGGCATAAATTCATTCATTTAGATTTGTTTCATTCGTTTAATTCATTTTCAGAATTTGTTTAGTTTAATCATTTTCGAATTGATTCGAAAAGGTTTCAAATCAATTTTGAATACGTTTTCGAAATCGAAATGTTTTCGAATTCGAATTGTTTTCAAATTTGTATCGTTTTCAAATTTGAATCATTTTCGAATTTGAACAGTTTTCAAATTCGCATAGTTTTCCAATTCCCAAGAAGAATAGGGTGGAGTGGAAAGTGGAGGAATAGAATGGAAAATGGAAAAAGATAGAATACAATAGAGGGGAATATAACAAAAAATGAAAGAATATAATGTGGTGCAGTGGAACAGGGCTGTTGTATTCTATTCTTTTGTTTTCTGTTATATTCTTTTCTAGTCTGTTTTTTTCTGTTCTATTCCTTTGTTTTCTATCCTATTTTGTTCTCTTTGTTAATTGGAAAACTATTCAAAGACTTTTCGAATTTGAAAACTTTTCGAATTTGAATTTGAAAACTATTCAAATTCAAAAAGTATTCGAAAACGATTCAAAAATGATTCAAATTCGAATTTCGTCCAAATTTTTTTTTCTTTATTTCGGATTAATTTAAATTCGGTGCTAGTGTAATTCAGAAATTCGGATACATCCGAATTTCCAAAAAATGAAAATTCGTCCAAATTTTAAATCGGAACGAAACGACCTGCACATGTCTATAACACATGAACTAGTGTAAAACAAATATTTTATTAGATAAGAAATGTTAAAATATCCCCAAATAGGTACTGGTAAACAGAGACGTTTCTAAACACTTATACAGACATAGTTCATAAAAAATACAAAGAAGAAGAAAGGGAATAGGGCATCCTAGAAAGGTTATCTGAGTGAGCACTTCCAAATGGGCCGACGCGTTTCAACCAGAATGATCTAATTCAGGGGATTGCCCTTGGGTAGCACATCAGGGAATTTTCTAAGGTAAACAAATATAATGAGTACAATGCATATAAAAATACAAAAACACAGACATATTCCAAGAAGTCCTGGGAGGTCATATTGTGTACAACTTACATGGGTCATTAAAAGTATCCAACAAAGTATCTTTGGTGACTTCAGCATCTTATAATCTGCTTTGTTGGACTATTAAATGGATGGGTCTGGGCTTAGGAGGAGGAAGGACTTAAAGCTGGAATCCAGGCACAAAAACCTTCATTTAAATATACAGTATCTCACAAAAGTGAGTACACCCCTCACATTTTTGAAAATATTTTATTATATCTTTTCATGTGACAGCACTGAAGAAATGACACTTTGCTACAATGTAAAGTAGTGAGTGTACAGCTTGTATAACAGTGTACATTTGCTGTCCCCTCAAAATAACTCAACACACAGCCATTAATGTCTAAACCGCTGGCAACAAAAGTGAGTACACCCCAAAGAGAAAATGTCCAAATTGGGCCCAAAGTGTCAATATTTTGTGTGACCACCGTTATTTTCCAGCACTGCCTTAACCCTCTTGGGCATGGCGTTCAGCAGAGCTTCACAGGTTGCCACTGCAGTCCTCTTCCACTCCTCCATGATGACATCACAGAGCTGGTGGATGTTAAAAACCTTGCGCTCCTCCACCTTCCATTTGAGGATGCCCCACAAATGCTCACTAGGGTTTAGGTCTGGAGACATGCTTGGCCAGTCCATTACCTTTACCCTCAGCTTCTTTAGCAAGGAAGTGGTCGTCTCGGAGGTGTGTTTGGGGTCGTTACCATGTTGGAATACTGCCCTGTGACCCAGTCTCTAAAGGGAGGGGATCATGCTCTGCTCCAGTATGCCACAGTGCATGTTGGCATTCATGGTTCCCTCAATGAACTGTAGCTCCCCAGTGCTGGAAGCACCACCATGCTTGACTGTAGGCAAGACACACTTGTCTTTGTACTCCTCACCTGGTTGTCGCTGCACATGCTTGACACTATCTGAACCAAATAAGTTTATCTTAGTCTCATCAGAACACAGGACATGGTTCCAGTAATCCATGTCCTTAGCCTGCTTGTCTTCAGCAAACTGATTACAGGTTTTTTTCGTGCATCACCTTTAGAAGAGGCTTCCTTCTGGGAGGACAGCCACGCAGACCAATTTGATGCAGTGTGCGGCGCATGGTCTGAACGCTGACAGGCTGACCCCCACCCCTTTAACCTCTGCAGCAATGCTGGCAGCACTCATACGTCTATTTCCCAAAGACAACCTCTGGATATGACGCTGAGCACGTGCACTCAACTTCTTTGGTTGACCATGGCAAGGCCTGTTCTGAGTGGAGCCTGCCCTGTTAAACTGTATGGTCTTGTCCACCGTGCTGCAGCTCAGTTTCAGGATCTTGGCAATCTTCTTATAACCTAGGCCATCCTAATGTAGAGCAACAATTATTTTTTTCAGATTCTCAGGGAGTTCTTTGCCATGAGATGCCATGTTGAACTTCCAGTGACCAGTATGAAAGATTGAGAGTGATAACACCAAATTTAACACACCTACTCCTCGTTCACGCCTGAGACCTTGCAACACTAACGAGTCACATGACACCGGGGAGGGAAAATGGCTAATTGGGCCCAATTCGGACATTTTCACTTAGACCCCTTTCACATCAGGGTCGCCCGAGCGTTGGCGGTAAAACACTGCTAATTTGCAGCGCTTTACCACTGTTTATGCGCTGCTATTATGGCGACAGAAGTGCGCTTTTAACCCCCTACAAGGAGTTGGAGTTTTTTTAGGGGGGACAGCAAATATTATGCCACCAACACCACAAGCCCCCCGCCCCACCCCTTTGGTCATACTTACCCCATCACAGCTTCCCATACTCTGCAGCGGCCTCCCATTCCCCTGCTCTCCACGGGTCTCCATGGCGGCGGCAGCTTCTGTTTCCTCCCTCCTTCTCTGCGGCCAATTGGGAGTCTTCTCTTTTTGGCAAATAAGAAAACCGATCTCGCACCCGCTTCTGATTGGCCGGATTGAGGATCAGTGTTACAACAGCAAATATACATGTATTGTTATAACACCTGGGTGGAGCCACTCTATTTTGAAGCCTATTAGAGCCTATGGCTCTAATCAGCTGCTTCAAAAACACCCCCCGCTGCTGTAATTCAGGCGCCCGGCGCCCTGAAAGGGGCCGAACGCCTGGATAGGGGGTGGCCACGGCGGCCATGGATAGATTCATGGTATGCATGAATCTATCCATTATGCATATAGGGGGTGGTGAGGATAGAGGGGGCGGGGCCCGGGCGCCCATAATGGATGGGCCGCCACTGCAGTAGGTGCTACCTTAGTCCTGCACCAAGTCACACAATCTAGTACAAGGTAACTGAGCACAATAGATAACAGCAGCGCTGTGATCAGTAGTGCGGTGTGTCGCTCTGATACACTGCATCTCTGATCTCGGTAAACAGTCTATAACGTAGACTCTTTACCATGTGATCAGCTGTGTCCAATCACAGCTCATCACATGGTGACCAGGAAGTGCCATTTATCAGCTTTTCCTCTTCTCTCGCTGACAAGGCGTAAGTAAATCAGAGCCGATCGGTGGATCTCCTGAAAGGGGGTCTGAGCTGATAGTCAGTGCATTGATTATCAGTGCAGACCCACCAGGGATGCCTACTAGGTCCCACCAGAGATGCCTACTAGAGCCCACCAGGGATGCCCACTAGAGCCCACCAGGGATGCCAATCAGTGCCCATTATGGATGCCAAGCTGTGCCCATCAGTGATGCCTGTTAATGCCTCCTCATCAGTGCTGCCTATCAGTGCCCATCAATGTCGCCCATCAGTGCCACATATCAGTGTCGCATAACAGTGCCACCAATCAGTTCCAGCTGTAAGTGCCCACTAGTGCCACCTATCAGTGCCCATCAGTGCCACCTATCAGTGCCCATCAGTGTCACCTATCAGTGACCATCAGTGCTGCATATAAGTGCCTCAGCATCAGTGCCCATAAGTGCCACCTCATCAGTGCCCATCAGTGCAGCCTCATCAGTGCCGTCAGTGCAGCCTCATCAGTGCACATCAGTGAAAGAGGAAACATACTTATTTACAAAGTTTTATAACAGAAAAGATATTTTTCAAAATTTTCGGTCTTTTTTTTATTTGCAGAGCAAAGAATTTAAAAAACCCAGTGGTGATCAAATACCACCAAAGGAAAGCTCTATTTGTGTGTGTGGGGGGGGAATGGTAAAAATGTTGTGTGGGTACAGTGTTGTATGACCGTACAATTGTCACTCAAAATGTGACAGCGCTGAAAGCTGAAAATTGACCTCTTTCCTGCCCAGGACAAAGTGCCCCGTATTGAAGTGGGAGGGGTAGGCTACCTCCAGGCTCATCTGCCCTCTATCTATCTATTAGAATGCATTAGCTTCTAATATGGAGGCTCTCATATAGTTACAAGAGTTAGGACTGCAGAAAATACTGGGGTGCCTTGGAGTGGCTCTGCAGCTTACGTATGTAAGCGTATACAAATGTGTGCAAACTAAACCCCTGTTTTAACACAAATTGTTAGACAGGAGAATTTGGTTGGTTGCAGACTGGCTGATGAGTTGAGCTAGGAATTTTATTTGGCTTTGTTTTACCTTAGATATATGTAATAGTTAGTATCCCATTACCTTCAGACGGTCACTTCTGCTAAAAACAACCCCTCAGTGTCTTCTTTATAGCCGCCAGATACTGCCCTGAGTGGCTGACATCCAGCGCTGTGACAGTTAACAGCACCAGCACCAGCTTCTAATGAAAAAAGTTGCAGCACCCGCCTGCCCCTTCTGCCATCTCAGACATTTACAGAACCACAGTCCCACAATGCATTGTTCTGTGAATAGGTAGAAAAGATCTTGTCATTCAACTGCTCCTCTTCCATTCACAGAAGTTCTGTGAATGGCAGAGAGGGCAGAAGGGGCTGGGTTTCGCAATAGTTGCTGCTGCTGGTAACCTTCACAGGGCCAGAAGACAGCTGCTCAGAGCAGTATCCAGTGTCTCTGAAGGAGTCATTGCAGTAATTAATTTTACCCGTAGTAGCTACAGAAGTTAACCTGCAGTAAGGGGACATAAACCATTATACATAACTAATGTGTATGGGCCTATACCTCCCAAAATATATATATATTAAACTTCAGCTTTAAAGGGGATGTGTAAAAGGTTAATAAAAAAAAACACACACACATACTGACCTTTATGCTGAAACATTGGTGCGACTCTAAGAATGTTTTACAAAGGAAAACTGTTGAAATCTCGAATCACAACAAATTAACATTGTAAACTCTGGGTCTTGAAGAAGGCACAGAGAATTATTGCAAAGGGGATACAGATTTTCTTTCTGCAGCATGTATAGGCAGTGAGAGCTGCACAGGTTCTGTGTGCTCTCTGTATGCACTGCCTCCTCTCCTCTGTGCAGTCAATCAGAAGCCTGTCTCCTTTGTCCAGAGTTGTCGGATTGTGATGGGCAAGGGAAGGGGCCACCTATCCGACAACACTGCTTAGAATCCACAGCAACCGTTTTAATGGTGACAAGTGCTATGTGCACAGGGTCCTTTGGGGGGAATTTAACACGCTTTATTAACTACTGATGAGACTTCCTCTTTAATGATGTAATAATATTTATAGAACCACAATAATTTAATTTAAAAAACACATTGATCAATCTATTAGAATTTATGAAAACCCTAACAATGAAATTTACTTATTTGCTACTCTTTGGTCTGTTATATATACTATTGAAAGTGGTTTGATATACCTGCTCAATAAGCCCAAAAAATATGTTAGAGATTCAAAGATATCCCATGTCCTGTGTACACTTCCTGTGTTACCTTACAAAGTCTAATTACCCCCCCCCCCCCCCAGTTGTTATCCTGGACTACAGAACAATTAGTCCCTAGGTTGTAAGGCTAAGGGGAGTGGGAGGGATTTAGTGGTTTACCAAAGGGCAGCAGTGCAGGGCTGAAACCACTCAGTCCACAAAAATGATGCTGTTGTCAGTCCCCAGCAGGACTTGGGATCTAAGGGCTTTTCTAGCAGATCAACATGTACTTTTCTGTGAATACAGGGGTTTTAAAGTGATAAAACACGGGAAATGTGCATGTATTGTAGAAACTTACTTTAATGAGTAGAGAGCTGCATTTATTTGTATCTTTTTATATCTGCCTGGAATCCATTGAAACTTTAATACAAATGATAACAGGGTCTGTTTACATTTTCAGCTCTGAAATCTGGATACTACACCATGCCTCGACTCTCTAGCTCTGAGGATCAGTCAGAGGACACCAACTCTCAGAAACCAGATGATGACTGGGCTAGCTCTGGGCTACCAGATAGAGAGGATGTCAGTGTCTGTACTGTTCCTGTGGAGCTTTCTAGCAGTCTGTGGCACTGTGACTCCATGCAGTCCTTGGTTATGGACTTTGGACCTTCGCTTACCGAGATCTTGGAAGGGATTAGCTTCTGTGATACTCCCAAAAAAACTGAGGGTGCCAGTGGCTTCAGTGATTCGTTCATACCAACAACCAATGATGACCCATTTCATCTTAACATAGCTACTAACATTGGCACAATGGAGGTAAACCAGTCATATTGTGATATCCAGGTCCAAGAACCTAAAGGTCTTGCATGTTGGGAGCCAGCGACCATACTCGAGGATATGGAGATGGATACAGACAGTGGAATCACTGGATCAGAACAAGGAAGCAGAGGAGTCACTGCTGATCTATGGGACTCTGGAGATGGTGATGGTGATGGTTCTGAAATTGAAATGTAGACATTCTTCAAAATAAAGAACCTCTCAAGAATCACTGAATCAGAACAAGGAAGCAGGGGAGTCACTGTTGAACTATAAGACTCTGGAGAATGCCGATGGTTCTGAAAAAAAATGTAGACATTCTTGAAAATACGGAACCTTTCTGGAATAAAAGGATTGCTCTATAAATTGTATTTTTCCATTTAACATGATTTTGAGCATGGACTCTTCCTTTGAAATGTAAAGTGCCTTTTCTTCACTCCACTTTAACCACATATGTTTATATTGGGTAGTTTTGAATCATTCATGGAATAATAGGCTTCTATATTCATCATCATACATTGCATCTCTCTTATAATATTCTGAGCAATGGAATTTGCAGTCACGCAAAATTTAATGCACTGCCTTCAGTTGCCTCAGTGGAAAGTTCCATATTAATCCTATTTTCCATAATCTTCATCCTGCACGGTCCAAAATGATTAATGTTCCGGTGCAAATGACCTTCTAGTTATATTCATATGATGTGTTCCGGCCATGATTTCTTTGAAATTTTCGCATCTAGACATTTTCAGATCATTCACTAAATGTAGAAAAAACACTGTTTCTCTTTACTGTTAATTGTGCACTTGCTTAGTAACAAAGAGAAGCTATGCAACACTTGAGAAGGGAAGGAGTGGGAGTAGAAATGATTTATACATTACAAAGGAAACCACTTGTGGAAAATCTTGGCTTTGGTTGACAAATAAGGACAGCACCCCTGATGACAATGAGCATTACAGAATCAGGAAGGTAATATTGAGAGATGAAAGAAAAAGGACAAAAACATGGTATAGTTAAAAGCTATATTGTGTTCATGGTGCATTTGTCATTAGAATTTTCCTCAGGAACCTTATGAAAGAAGTTGCAAGTCCTGTATCATCAATTAGAGCTGCTAATGTACACTACATGTTTTTTTTTTTCCATCTGCACCTTTGTATTGTATGGGGGAAAGACAGAAGTAGCAACGAAATATGTTTTCACTTCTCTGCTACTGTTACTGGGTCCAAAAATATTAAAATCTATAGGTCCTCTGAGCATCCCACCAGGGATGACAAAACCCTCAAATGATTGGCTTTTTATCCACCATGCCTATCTATTGGATAGCAACGTGAGCTTGTTTTTGACAGTTGAACTCCAGGCTAACATTTAAATACATAACTGAAATTCATATGTGAACTGTCGTACCTGTAAAGAGATCTGTATTCTGTTAAGGTGATATTAAAGCGACGTTCCAGTCCCCAATCCATTTTTTTTCTAAAAGCTCCGCTGTAATTTTTACTACTTCCACTGCAATATTAGGATAATATCAGCTATGTGGTCCTTGTTGTTTTTATTAAATTATTATAAACTAACCAGATCTCAGAAGCAGGCAGGTTCCATGGCTGTTGTGGGCATCTAAAGCCCGCTTGTCTTCATTTCCGGGAATCGGTGCAGCTGGCTACCTAGCATGCACCTCCCGATCTCACGTATGCACAGTAATACCACTGCGTGTTGATGTTATGTTAATTCCAGACAGGTTGCCATAGCAATGACACCTAACTCTTCCCGTTTTCACCATTTCCAGTCTAGAAATCATGTGAGATTTCAGTATTAGGCGATTCCAATGGACTCCTGGGATAGATGTTACCGATATCCCAGGAGTCCATGGGAATCGTCTTGTGACATAATCACCTAGGTGGACAAAGCTGGAAGTGTGGCATGAAAACATAGAAAAAAGGTATTTAGAGAAAAAAAAAATATTGTCATTTGGAATAGCAGTGAGTCTGTCCATGGGAATGACTGCAATTGAAAAAAATGGATGGAACTCCGCTTTAAAGTTGTTTTTTTATTGAAAAAAAGTATACTTACCTGTTCTGTGCAACAGGATTGCACAGAAAGGTCCCTTCCCTTCTGCCAGTCCCCTGCTGGGCACTGTCCACTCCTCCCTTCTCTAGGTACCTCACACACGGGCGTCAGGTGCATGCTTCTGAGCCTTCATAAACACACAATGCTGGTAGTCCACATCCCCGCTCCATCCTCACAGGAGTTCGACTTAGAGTAGCAGGAACATATGGCTCCCGATGCCATGTCTCCTGCAAGATCAGAAATCCCAGCGGTGATATGGCTGAGACAATGCTTGAACGGTGACTGGCATCAGGATTGTGTTTAGGGACGGGGGTAGGACAAGTAGCAGGGCATTTTTTACTTTAATGCAGAGAATATATTTAGCTAAATAACCTTTTGAATTTAAAACCACTTTAAGCCAGTCTTATTTTCCAAAAAAGAAGTATACTTTGGCACATTCTAGACAATATGAATTCTAATTGAGGTAGCAGCTAAACATTCAAGATTTTTATTCAATAGTTCTCAGTTAGAAAAATATCAGTAGAAAATATCAGTACATCAGCAAGCATTCTGCAAACAGGGCTGTGTCTGTGAAACTGATACAGTCCTGATGAACTGGTTATTATGGATATTCTTCATGTTCACTGGGTCAGCTGCTCTATGTGGAAAATCATGGTCATTTCTTTGCAAAATAAATTTCTTGGGCCCCTTAAACACGGCTGGACTAATTGGGTCCGTCTGCCAGTTTTATTAGCAGACCCTATTGGTCAGACCCTCCATTGCCCCTCTATGGAGCGGCGTGGGTTTCAACTCCATTGGCACCCACCAAAAACCAATCCTATCTGCTAAAAACAGACCAATGGTGAATGTCCCCCATTTGTTATGGGGATAGGCAGGCGGACAGGTGGTCTGTTTACATCCGACCGCCCATAGAGGACAGCAGGCTGTGTCTGTATCCCCTCTGCATGAGTGGAGCAGACACGGACAAGCCACCCTCCTGCTCAGCGAACAGATTCCCTGCTGAGCAAGCGGACTCCTAGCAGAGTCCACACCATGTGAAAGGGGCCTTAACTGAACCACAGGACTTACAACTTATAATACTTTGTAACTCTATAAAACATTGCTGTATTTATTAAACTGTACTTGTTTTATAGAGGTGAGCACATTTTGAAATATTGATACCAGTCTTATGAGCTAGACAACTTTGGCAGCATAGCCATATTTCTAAGCTCACTTTGCTGCACTTAAATTGCACAGTGTAGTTACCAATATTTGTCCTGTTGACTGGACAGTAGAGAAGAATCACCATACTGATAAAGTCAACACTTTGTTCCCCCTGTCTCCAAGATTAAAGAGGTATTAAACCCAAAATGTATTATATTGCAGTTTACCAATCATTAGATGTGATGGCCACATTCATTTTCATTTTTAGGCTTCTTTTCCTGTTTTTACCTGGTGATCTGACCAGTAATATTCCTCCTGTATTTTCCTACACTATGTAGTAGCAGATTTAAATACACTAACAATTTGAAGCCAAATTCCAGCTCACACTTTGTAAGCAGTTATAGCAAAGTTATTTTTTCTTTTTGAAATAAAGGTTCTACATGATAAATAAAAAGTTGATTATTGTAAGCACCCCTGCCAGTGGTAAATGATTTGCCCTCTAATTGCTACAATTGTAAGATAACTTGTTCTGTTGAAAAATAACAGACGTAATGGCAAGATCACCAGGTGAAAAGAAAGGAAAGAAAGCCTAAAAAATAAAATGAATGCAGCCATTGCATCTAAGAAATGGTAGCTGACCATATACCAGAAGAGATTTGTTAGAAATGTTACATTTTCATAAGGTTTTTTTTCGATATTAAACCACTACAGCCCCGGAAAGATATACCCCCTTCCTGACCAGAGCACTTTTTGCGATTCGGCACTGCGTCACTTTCCCTGACAATTGCGCGGTCGTGCGACGTTGTACCCAAACAAAATTGACGTAATTTTTTTCCAACAAATAGAGCTTTCTTTTGGTGGTATTTAATCACCTCTGCGGTTTTTATTTTTTGCACTATAAACAAAAAAAGAGCAACAATTTTGAAAGAAAAAACAATATTTTTTACTTTTTGCTATAAGAAATAGCCAAAAAAATGTAAAAAAAATCATTTATTCCTCAGTTTAGGCCGATATATATTCTTCTACATATTTTTGGTAAATTAAATCCCAGTTGGCGTATATTTATTGGGTTGCGCAAAACTATGGGAATAGATTTATGGAGATTTTTAGCTGGACTCCGATATTGCACTTTTAACACTTTTTTGGGACCAATGACATTTATACAGCGATCAGAGCTTTAAATAGCCACTGATTGCTGTATAAGTGACACTGGCAGGGAAGGGGTTAACACTAGGGGGCGATCAAGGGGTTAACTGTGTTCCTTCAGTGTTTTCTAACTGTGTGGGGGCTGGGCTGACCGGAGTATGACAGACCTAACTGTTCCCGATCACTGGGAACAGTAGATCTGTGACATGCCCCCTGACAGAATGGGGATCCACCATGTTTACATCGGCGGATCCCTGTTTTGGCTCTGTGAAAGGTGATCGTGGGTCGCCGGCGGACATGGAGTCCTCCCAGCCCAGCTACGGCGATTTGCGCAGGAGCGCAGGAGAGCTAACCTGCCTGTGAAAATGACATATCTGTTTACAAGTAGTACAGTTCATATGTTGAAAATTTTTCTCAAACAAAACGAAATTCTGCGCATTTGGTTTGTGCTTGGAAAAAATCGTACATATTGTAATGAAACCTGTTTAATAAGCCTGGGATTTAACAGCTGGAATGGATGACATTTTAAGGGCTTTGGAACTAAATTAATGGCTCAATGATGGTGACAAAGAGTGTTCTGATGGATGATTTTTCTACAAACGCTTGAAAGAAAATTTAAGTGCCAGCTTTAAGAGGGTTAAGCAAAAATTTGATTTCAGATTTGATCTGTCAGATAAAAAAAATGTACCAACAATAGATAGTATGTGAATGATAGTTATGGTAATTATAAAATAAAGCATACAGCTGGTGTGTAGTAATATAGCCTGAAATTCGCTTAAGCCTAGTATACACTTGCAGTTGGGGGACTTGCAGGCTTATCGAGTAACTCCACTTTGGTGTGGAAAAAATAGCAGATAAAAAAATGGATAATTTTGCATATATAATTGCTACACAAACCATATTGTAATTAAATGTTATGCAACATTGCCTTACCTTTTCAACATCCAGTGCTGTAATTTTCTGTAAAATTCAATGCAATATGGCAACCTAGAGGTGTTCAGTAAAAATGTAATTTCCTGCATGTGGGATTGGCTCACTGATTTTCCCAGAAGTCTGCATGAAAATACAAGTCAGATTTTAGGCATCCTCTGCAACAAAAATGTAATTTTTGTTGAGATGATTCCAAAGGTTTAATCACATCCAAAGGGATGCTGACAAAGCAATGTTTCCTCATTAGAAGACTGCAAGTGCATACGCTGATTAACAATAAAAATGCATTCCCATTCAGAATTAGCATCCAGACACAAAGAAAATTACAAACATCTTTTTGTTCAGAGCAGAAACAGGCAGGAATATGCAACAAAGTTTGTAAAAGTCCCTGCAAGGTATATTGACCACCCATAGGGGATTGTATTTTTCTTGACAAAAATGCAGTTACTCATTAACCACTTGCCGACCGCCAACCGCAGTTTGACGGCGACAAAGTGGTGCGATATCGCAAATCGCCGTCATCTGACAGCGGCTGCGAGAACGCGCACTGTGAGCGCGCGCTGCTGGAGGCGCGCCCGCGCGCTCACTGTGTTCGGGGTGGGCCAGGGAGCGGGTGCAGCGGCCTTGATCGCTAACCGCGATGCCCCCCGGAGTGAAAGAACGGAGGTCCGTGTAAGTAAACAGGATCTCCGTTCTGTGAGAGGGGGAAGGGCTGTGATCACAGCCTTCCTCTACACGGAAGCTGTGATCACTTCCCTTCCCCAGCTAGGGCAGCCCCCATACAGTAAGAACACGCCCAGGGAACACAGTTAACCCTTAGAGCGCCCCCTGCAGGTTAACCCCTTCACTGCTAATGGCATTTACACAGTAATCAGTGCATTTTTATAGCACTGATCGCTGTATAAATGCCAATGGTCCCAAAAAAGTGTCAAAATGGTCCAACATGTCCGCCCCAATATCGCAGTACCGCTAAAAATCGCAGATCGCCGCCATTACTAATAAAAAATAAAAACCCCAAAAATGAATTCTCATCATCCGTAAAAGCGGCCACTTTTGCGCAAACCAATCATTAAACGCCGATTGTGTTTTTTTTATCGCAAATATGAGGAAGAATATAAATCGGCCAAAAACAGTGAAAAAAAATGTTTTTTTATATTTTTTTTTTTTGGATTTGTATTTTAGCAAAAAGTAAGAAATTTGGTTTTTTTTGCAAAATTGTCGCTCTTCTTTTGTTTATAGCGGCGTTTAGAAATTATGCAGCGATGATCAAATACCACCAAAAGAAAGCTCTGTTTGTGGGGAAAAAAAGACGCAAATTTCGTTTGGGTACAACGTCGCACGACCGCGCAATTGTCAGTTAAAGCGACGCAGCGCCGGATCACAAAAAGGGCTCTGGTCCTAAAGTGGGAAATCCTTCCGGGGCTGAAGTGGTTAAAGTTGAGTTCCACCCAAAATTGGAACTTCTGCTTTGAGCTTCTGCTTTAAAGCAAGGTGACACCCTGATATGTCACAATTGGCATGTAATTTTTTTTGGGGGGGGCGGGACCCTGCTTTGATAGGGTCCCAGCTCCACTTCCTCCCTGGTGCCACGTTACTGGAAGCAAATTCACTCCCTCCCGGCGATCTGGGCGCTGTGAATGGCTGGTGGCTTCTGGGACCTGTGACGTGTCCCAGAAGATATGCCAGCCATTCACAGCATTCAGCGCGGCTTGCCAAAGCAAGGCACCCACACTTGTGATGCCGCCACCGCAAGGAGGAGGGGGAGAGAAGCGAGACATTGGGCGGCCGCATCACTGGAGCATGGGACAGGTGAGTGTCCTATTATTAAAAGTCAGCAGCTACACTTTTTGTAACTACTGACTTTTAAAAGGGTGGAACTCCACCTTAAGCTGCTAAGGCAACCATATGGGGGTATACACATGATGTGGCTCTCCTGTCACATTTGGTGGGCATTACCACCACTTGCTCAAGTCAACAAGACTCCACCGCAATTACAAGCCAAATGCTAGGAATGGTAGACCTGGTATTCCCATTAAGAAAGCCCATTTGGCTGTCAACAAAAAAACAGGCATTCAGGAGGCAGCAGTATCATGTTCCGAACCCCAGTCACCTGCCCCCTTGTCTGTGAAAAGAGAGTCACTCTAGACCGCTTTTCACAGACTACAGACTTGTTCAAGCCCATATGAACCATTGACTTCACTAACAATGCAGTGGCTCTCAGCACTGTATGACAGTTTCTTCCACTGTGTTCCAGCAGCAGGACATGAATGCCCCATCCAACTCTCAGAACAATATAGAATTGGGTTGACAACCATTCAGAAGAAACTTTGTATTCATTCATAGAATACAAAGCTTCTTCTGAATGGCCGAGCAGCACTCAGCCCAACTCGATTTTGTTTTCCGGTAGCAAGACAGAAAGTTTGCGTCCCACTGCCAGAACTATACTGTATGTAGCGGAGACTGACCAAGCTGGCCCAAATGAACTATTTAAACTTCACAAAAACATGTAGGGCAGCTTTAAATCTAAACTGTCTTTTACTGATACGTCAATGTTGACTTTTTGTCAAAAGTCAGTAGCTTAGCCCTCATCTTCATCTCAACCACTCCCCTTTGCCCCCCCATGTATACAGAGAGCAGTGACGCATGATTATCACAGAAATTGACAACCTGGCAGATTTAGCTTATGCAAGAATCATAATATCTCAAATTATTAGATCTGCGCAGACTTACTTATAAATGCTTTAAATATTTATATATGCACCCTTATTTAGCTTTACCTACACTGTCTGGCCTGAATTTTGACAGGGGTGAGAGGTCAACTGAGGTCTTCCATTTGCTACCTTGTTAATTGGCAGCTGCTGCTATTGTTCCTGTCAGTCTGGATGTCAGAGTAATATTCAGTGAATGCAGTAGAGTTGACACCTAATTCTGACATTTAGCTATAGAAAGAGCTGCAAGGTGATGACTGAGATTGCTGGAGGGACTGGTAACAAAGAGATAACTAAACACCTAAAAGAAATCATTCTTCCTTTGTCTTTTTATTTAAGCCTATTTGTATATCTGCTTTACTGTCCTTTTAATAGCAACATACCAGTGGTATTTACTCCAGCGAGACCTATCAATCTCATGATTTCTTGGGTTTTAGGATTGATCTGGAAATATTAGCTTAAAATAAATTGAAACCCACAATCAAAAATGTAATGTATTGCAACTTTCCAGTCTTGAAGTTGCTGCTTTGGGTTTTTTTGTTCAGGTTTTTTCCCTTTATTATTAGTGATCCTGACAGTAACATACAGCTTGCCCTAGGACAGTGGTTCTCAACCCCTGTCCTCGGGGCCCCCCAACAGGCCAGGTTTGCAGGATAGCTGAAATACATCACAGGTGATATCATTTGTTGCTCAGTGATTGCAGTGTTCTAGTCTGCATCTCCCCAAGGTAATACTTAAAATGTGGATGGTTGGTGGGTCCCGAGGACCGGAGTTGAGCACCACTGCCCTAGGATGACAATGCTCTGTACTGTATCATAGGAGAAGTAGCATTGTCACCATAGGATAGAGCTACAAACACCTCCCACTCTCTCTCCAAGAGAAGGGTTTTGTAGTCTTTAGGGAGAGTTGGGAACTGGCAGAAATGCAGCACAGGGAGGGAACACATGAAGTTATTAATTGGCAAGATTTGTAGCAGAATCAACTGTTTATCAGGCAAATGTAACAAAAAAGCTTTAATTTGCATATTTAACAATCAAAGAGTAGAAAATAGAAGTTCATTGTTAGGGAACTAAACCCTCCAATCCATTTCAGCCAAGGAAGCTGCCATCTTAGCCTCTGTTTGATCTGCAGCTGCCATGGTGCTGCACATGTGATCAATTACGACGTCTGCTATTTGATAGTTTGACAGTTTGGCTGAGAGCACATGCAAATGTGACAGCATTTCCGGGATGTCGGGAATGTACCATACATACTCGGGTATAAGTCGAGTTTTTCAGCACATTTTTTGTGCTGAAAAAGACCCCCCCTCGACTTATACCCGAGTCAGTGTCTGTGGGTGATCAGTAGTTTCACATTAAACAGAGCCGTGCTGCTTCTAAGAGCCGTTCTGTGCTTGTAACTGTGACTAAACACATTGGAATGTAGAGAATGCTGAAAGAGGTGTCAGATTTTCAGCTGTCGGGAGGTGGGCGGGACAAGCTGATGTTAGCTGTTCAGTCCCGCCCACCTCCTGATCTCAGTGAAGAGCTGCAGCTCTCTCTCAGCATTCTCTACATTCCAATGTGTTTAGTCACAGTTACAAGCACAGAACGGCTCTTAGAAGCAGCACAGCTCTGTTTAATGTGAAACTACCTTACTCATCCCTTATGCGTTTTGGCTACAGTCTCTGTGTCCTGGCTAAAATCCCTGTGTCCTGGCTAATATCACTGTGTCCTGGCTAATATCCCTGTGTACTGGCTAATATCCCTGTGTTCTGGCTAATATCCCTGTGTTCTGGCTAATATCCCTGTGTACTGGCTAATATCCCTGTGTCCTGGCTAAAATCCCTGTGTCCTGGCTAATATCCCTGTGTCCTGGCTAAAATCCCTGTGTTCTGGCTAAAATCCCTGTGTCCTGGCTAAAATCCCTGTGTTCTGGCTCCCTGTCCCTGTGTTCTGGCTGCTGCATTTCACACCCTAGGCTTATACGCGGGTCGACTTATACACGAGTATATACGGTAACAGTTTTTTTTTTAAACTGTTAAATTGATGGGTTTGGTTCTGCTTTAAGCCCCTTTCACACATGCGGACCATTTGTCTGTTTTTCATCCATCCATTGACGGATGAAAAATGGACATCGATGCATCTCTATGGAAAAACAGATGATCGTCTCTTTATTTTAGTTTTTTATCTATTTTATCAGTTTACATCCGCATCTGTCAACATCCGTTTTTTTTAATGCATCAAAGCCCTATTTGTGTTCTGTTAAAAAGATGTAACGGATGAAAAACAGATGTAAATGGACAAATGGTCCGTTTTTGCATCCGTTTTTGCATTGGTAGTGGATGTAAACAAACTGATTAGAAACTGAGGAAAAACTGATGTAAATTGATGAAAAACTGATGTCAACTAATGACTAAATGATCCTCGCTGAGCAGGCAGATGACAGATCTGTCTCCACTCACTGTGCAGAGACGAGCCTGTCAGAGTCCTCTATGGGGACGCCTGTCTGTTTTCATCCAATCCCTTCTGATCTGCCAGATGGATGGAAAATAGGGTCACCATCCATCTGGATTTCACTGACAGGATCGGATCAGATAGCAGCGGGTGTCAGCAGACATGTCACCGTTGGCATCCGCCGTTCCATAGGAGGGAATGGAGGGTCCGATCAGGTCCATCTGAAAAACTGACAGGCAGACCTAATCAGAAACCCAAATTGAAAGGGGCCTATATGGCAAAAAGACATTCAAATTTTGGTTCATACAGGAAACTATATTTAGGCTTTGGAACAAAAATGATAATGGCATGTCTATACACTAAAGACTGGCAAACATGTTACAATTGTATTATATGTTATCTGTACACTCTACCTTAGATTTATCAACAACTATGTAGCCTGTAATGTGCATGGCCAGTTTTAGTATCTTTTGCTAACAAGAATTAATTCTGGTTTAGAGAGCCAAGTGTGTGAGTCCAGCTACATTTAAGGGTCCTTTCGCACAGGCACGCTGCACTTTCTCCAGCTTGTGATCTGTAAGAGATCCCCTTCTCAGTCGGAGCAAAATGGGACAACTGTCACTTTTGTGACATCCATACTAGCTCAGTTTTGTGTCTGCATTATGACGGCAAGAGTCCTGTTGAATCTATTGGCTGCTGAATGTAGACAGATTTGTGTCTGTTTACATAAGGCTATCTCTGATCTGTCACAAAAACAGATCAAAAGGTCTGCTGACCAGATCAAAAGGTCAAAAACAGAAAAGGACACAGGGAGAACTTGGAGGTAGGCAGATTTTAAAGGACACAATTTACATCTACCTGCCTGTAGTGTTATATGAAAAAAGTGAAAAACTGACAGGCAGACTTGATCAAAAAGCTTGTGTAAAAGGGGCCAAACTTTTTAGTTTTAGCATAGCTTGTCTGATCTTCTGTTGTGGTGTTCCTCACCTCGGACTGGACCTTCACAGAAATGTATAGAGAAAATAACACAAGATCGAGAAATCTGCCATTCAGTAGAATATAATATATCTGTTGTGGGAGCAAAGACAGCACTACATGTGTAGATCTCATCCCAGGGATCCTCAAGAGTTATGGGAAGCCAACAAGGCCATTAGGCATTCATTCAAAGTGAGAAGTTGGTTTTGGTTGGAAAGCCATAAAATATTTTTTTTAATTCATCTTTCAATGAAAATTAAATATATCAGAACCAAAAAAATTGTATTTGAGGGGTCGGGGAAATATTTACTTTGCTTATTGTTTATATGAAAACAGCAATCGTTTTAACTTTTAACCAAGAATAAATGTTATCCTGTTAAAACATTGTATTGTACTGGCTTATTTCTAGTTTAGAGTAGAACGAAATACAAAGTACAACTGGGGGGATCCATAGTGGAGATAGTGAAGGATCCGATGGTTTTGGTAGATCATAAGCTTAATAATAGCATGGAAAGCCAAGCTGTGGTTCCCAAAGCGAGCAAAACCCTTTCTTGTATTAAGAGAGGTATGGAGTCCAGAGAGAGATATCATTTTGCCCCTGTACAACTCATTAGTAAGACCTCATCTGGAATATGCAGTTCAGTTTTGGGAAAGAGTTCACAAAAAGGATATCGGGGAACTGGAGAAAGTGCAGAGAAGGGCAACCAAACTGATAAGAGGCTTGGAGGAGCTCAGCTATGAGGAAAGATTAGAGGAACTGAATTTATTCTCTCCTGAGAAGAGGAGATTAAGGGGTTAGATGATCAACATGTATAAATACATAAGGGGTCCATATAGTAAACTTGGTGTTGAATGATTAACCTTAAGGTCATCACAAAGGACAAGGGGGCACCCTTTATGCCTAGAGGAAAAGAGATTTCATCTCCAAATACGGAAAGGTTTCTCCACAGTAAGAGCTGTGAAAATGTGGAATAGACTCCCTCCAGAGGTGGTTCTGGCCAGCTCAGTAGATTGCTTTAAGAAAGGCCTGGATTCTTTCCTTAATGTACATAATATAACTGGGTACTGACATTTATAGGTAAAGTTGATACAGGGAATATCTGATTGCCTCTCGGGAGATCAGGAAGGAATCTTTTTTCCCCCGCTATAACAAATTAGATCATGCTTCGTCTTTCTCTGGATCAACTGTGGGTATAGGATTGTGTATATAGGATTGTAAGATATATATATAACTATGGAACTAACTATTACATATGTAACAAAACTTTTTTTTTCATTTTGGATAAAGCAAGGGAAAGTTATAACCCTTGTCAGTTTTTTTCTTTATTGCCATCTGTGTTCCCATTGGGTAGATTTTCCTTTAATTCCTGCCACTGCCACATAGCCAAAACAGGAAGTGAGAGGAATCCCCCCAAAGTGAGGGAATCCCTGATTGTCACCAGGATCACCAGAACTAGTGTCCTCATTGGGAGACTTCACCTCTTTTCCTTTTCTGGTGTCACTCTTGATGATAACAGTAAACAGGACAAACACAGGGGGTGAATCTCTCTAACAGGGGCACAGACAGCAATATAAACCTGACATGTGTTCTTATCCCTCTCTGCTCTTTCTCAGACTTCTAATGATCAACAGTCTCTAATACTTTTTTGCAACTGACTCTGAGATATGCATCAAATCCCAGTGAATGCCACACAGAAGATCATTCAATTATTGAATTAATGTACCTAGTTGATCATGCTGTACATTCATTTACAGCACTGAATAGTTTTTGTCAAAAATATAAGTTTACATTTCAGTATATCTGCTCAACATTAAAAGTGATCCAAACAATAAAGTACCCATTAACACTATGTAAACAATTACCACATATTGTAACCCCTTCAAATTGTAACCCTTACATTAAACAAGTTCCAGGCAACAAGTGAATGCCTAATCTGATTGGTGGTTGTGTTATATTTCTATATATTGACATTTTGGCTGTTTGTATGTGAGAGGCAGGAAGGCAAGTGTTCCAGCATTACCCGCATGTACATTCCAGGATCACCAGATTGCTGCAAAACAAGATTTATTGAAGCAGTGCAACAGAGCAAAAACAGCTAAGGGAAGAAGGAAAGGAAGGAGTTGATAGCTTAGAATTAAATAACGGCTAAAATGGACCTGAACTCTAAAAGTGAGAACTTGCAAGTTATAGGGAACACCTAAAAATGTAAATTGAGCCTAAACAGTGCGCTGAAAATGTACCTCTTGTCTGGAATTTCGCTTGAAAAATAGCTGTGCACTTCCTGGTATATGAATGTACCTAGGCTCTTTGACACCTGCAGCCTCACAGCTGTATATTTGTAAATAGGCACTGCTGCTGGTAACTGTTAGTGTCAGGGCATGGACTTGAAACCGGGAGCTGCGCTGTGCCTGGCAATGACTCTTCTTCCTGAGCTACCTGAGATTCTGGACAGCACCCTGACTGATCCATTAGACAACCCTGCCTTGTGCCTTCACTTCTGCTGAACCATGAACTCTTTGCTCTTCCCATGAACTTCTTGATTTAAGCCATGTCTCTGCACTTCCTGTTTGCCAGAATATTGTTCTCGCTCCAACCAATATCTCGCTCTTGCCTTCCCTGCTGTTGTCCGTATTTTTTTTACCACTCTTTACTGACCTTTGGCATGTTCCTCGACAAGCTTCCGCCTGATCCCAACCTGCAATCACTTGTCAACCCTTGGCTTGTTCTGTTTGATCCTTACCTGCTATATCCGTTTCTGGACTCCGGCTTGCTCACCTCCTGGTGGGGTGATCCTGTAAACAGTGACCTGGTACTAACATGCAGCAAAACCCATCTCCACCATCATGAGCTCTGGTGAACACCGGCTAGTACTTAGACTCCGCACCTCAGGTGAGCCTGCGTCATCCACTAGGGCGACCTGCTTGCATACTTATCTAGTTGGTCAGTATGAGTCCCCCTACTGCTATAGCTATGGGTTTCTGAGCCTGACCCCTGATTGTGACAGTTGAGATTTGGTGTTGTCATTACTGTGTTGCTTGCTGGTGATGTCATTACTGTGCTGCACTACATACATCTCCCCACTTCTGCCTTACTCTTTGTGTTGATCTGTGCTTCCTACACTTCTCCCACTCTGGTGAGACCATGATACCTAACCACCAGCATCCATAGCTCAAAGGCGCTGATGGTCAGGGAGAGTTCACACCCACCAGCTGCACCACCTACTCAAAGAGAAGCGCTCACTGGAGCTTTGTGGTCAAGTAACCATATTGAAAAAACTATAAAAAAGGTATTTACATTGCATTTTTGTAGAAAATGTCTGCATTGAATACAGAACAATGGGCAGACAACATTTGCAAGATGTGTTAGTGCTTTGCCTATCTTTTTAATTTAAACCGATTGCAAGCTTCATTCTCACAGGGGGCTCTGTCAGCTCTCCTGAGCACAGAGTTGACAGCACGCCTGATATCGAGCAATGAGTAATATACCTTAATTGACCAGTTGAAGTAGATCTAAAAGCTACAGGGAAGTTGCATAAGCTAAAGCCCTTAATTTCATAAAAAGTAGCACTACAGTTATAATAGTTTAGTTTGTGAGATTCTTTTTCACAATAATATATTGCATTGTCTTGAAAGTTTATAAAAGGTCAAAACAGAGGGCATTAAAATACGTGAAAACGACAATGGCACATTCCATGAATCCCCTCCCCATCTCCATATCCACCATTACTCTCCGAATATTCAAAATATAGACATCAGGTATGCATCAGGACAGTACACAAGCACTTGAATAGCCAGCAAATAGAAAATAAACAGGTAGGGTTTATCTTGCAATAACATTTAGAGAATATTATCTGAGAGAGAATAGCCCCAAATGTTGTTTAGGGGCTGAACAGTATGTATGGAACTTGGTTAGGCCTGCAATATAGGGGGTAGAGACAAGGCCTGTTATGTCTTGAAATAAAGATTATTTGAGAAGCAAGAGCCACAAATATTGAACAGTGGTTGGGCAGTGCAGGGTGGACAAGTACAGGCTGTAAAGAATATGCAAGACATCAGCATTAAGATGTAACACCTCGAAGTTTCCAAGATGCACAGCATTTTGCTTCCTACAAGATGTTTAGTAAAGGTTTACATCTACTATAACAGATCTGCCAGTGCCTACACCCCCTACACTAATCTCTACTTATGCACTTTATCAGTAGAACTCCCCATGCTTTCCCTATCACTGCCAAAGCACATGGCTGCTGTGACCTCACCTTTTTATAGCAAGGGGGTTGACTTATATAAAAAACCCCCATGTTGGCCCTTCTAAATCAGATGACCTGAGTTCAAAGGCCAAAACACTCTGTTGGTTCTTCTATGCCAGCCTACCTGAGTTCAAAGGCCAGACATTATGATGACAAAGAATTTGGTCTGGTGAATTTCCTGCATGATTCAATGGGAACATACAAGATTTTCTGCAAACCCATAGTAGCAGTAAACCCAAACCTCATCCTTAGTACTGGCGACTATTAGTAAAGTGAAAGGAAAATCCAAAATTTTAGAGTTGTCCCCAGAACAAGAGGTAAGGGGGAATCGTTTGTAGCCCTGATCTGCAATGTTCCTGTCCACCACTGCAAGGACTGGATTGTCAGTGAGGCTACAGCCACCAGCACTGCAGTATCTCTCCCTCTCCTCGGCAGCCAGTGTGCAGTCAGGAGTGGTTGTAGGAGGAGAGGAGGGGAGAGAATGAGAAGACAAAGGTGCAGATAAAAGATGTGTTTGCAGCCACATAGAGTTGGAGGAGAGTCCGCCCACTGTCCCAGGTTGCAGAGGGTGCTGTGATTGGCTGCTGTGCAGCCTGAGTGGAAAAATGACCTGGAACTATGGCTAATGTACTCCCAAGGAGACATCTTTCTGTTAAGCCAAGGATGGGATGAGACTACAATTCCCAGCAGGACGGTGAGCTGCAGGAGGAGAAAAAGTAAGGAGAAGCCTGGGGATTGGGGCAGTCTTGTAGGGAACATGAGAGGTGACTACTGGAGAGAGTTGCTGTGTTGGATTGTCATTGGATAGTTGTGATCACAGACTTCTTTGTGATGAGAGGACACTGGCCACAGCAACCCTGCCCACTTCTTAAATTGAGTGTGTAGCCCTCTTCTTGGCATATAATTTAGGTACTTATGCCTGTAGTGAAGGATTCACTTTTAACTGCGCGCTCCAATGCAGGAACTTTGAGCCCTAGTGGTTAAATGTACACTGGCCAGTGGGAAGGGTTTGGAGAGACTGAAGGACTTTAGCCTCCAATACTGTCTCCTTTAGTTAGGACCCCCCCTAATTTCAGGGTTCAGGTGCAGAGACACTGTGTCATCCCGTTATGTGAACTAATTTATTATATGATATTTTATTTGTGGTGGTGTACTAATTCATTATCTGATATTGTTTATTTTTATTGCTATCCTGCTTTGTTGCCTGTTGGGAATGTTTTCCCAAATAAATCCCTTTTTGTCGGAGGATGTGGCATTGTTGGAAAGGTTGTTGACATCTGGAATAAGGGGACCCAAACATCAGCTGCTCCTTCAGGGATAAGACATCTGTGCTGAGGACAATTCTCTAACAGGGGGATTCCTCCTAACTTTGGGAGATTTACTCACTTTCTGTTGTGTCTCTTAGACAGGAAGTAAGGGGAAATTTCCCCAATGGTACGCAGACAGAAAAAAATGACCTGGTAGGGATCCTTCCCTACTCTATTCCAAACTAAAAATTATTTGGGCTGTAAATACACAAATGTCAAACACATTTGATGTCCCTAGTGAAATCTATTAGAAATACATAACATATTTTCTTATTCTAGCAGTACAGGTGCCGTATAGATGTCAGCAGTTTGGATACCTTTGTGACATGCAGCAGTTCACACAAAGAGCACATACTCTGTCTTTCTTACTAGTGTAGGGCTTGGCACACCTAGGACATTCTCAGGCTTTTAATACATCACAGATCACATGACTTAGAGCCACAGATGTTGTCCGGGAGCTTTTATTCCTCCTGTTCCAATGCTTATCAAGGCTGAGATGGCACCTAGGAAGATTAAATGCTGATAATAGTGGTTCTAAAGCCAAGACATTTTTTACCTTAATGCATTTCCTGGTAAAAAAAAGTCCCAGTAGCAGTATTGCCCCCTAACCCCCCTGAATACCTTCCTGAGTCCACTCATCTGGATCACTTGATCCAGTGCTATGCCCGTCTGCAGTGCTCTCTCCTATCTCCCTGCATTCACAGGACAGAGAGGAAGCAATAGGACCGCTTGGCTTGCTATGCTGGCAGACAGTAAAGAGGAGGAACCAAGAGTGTCAGTGGGGGACCCAAGAAGATAAAGCTTGGGGCCACTCTGTGCAATTCCATTGCACAGAGCAGGTAAGTATAAAATGCTTATTTTAAGAAGAAAAAGCCTTTATAACCACGTTAATGTCTGTTGGAGCCCAGGGGCTACACAGTAAGTGCCATAGGTGCTTGGGCAAAAGGGTGCTAACTACATAAGTTGTGGGTTGTAGTAGTGATTTATGGTTTAGATGGCCCAGGGGACAATTTTGGCCAAGATCTCTATATATTATCAGAACATTTTCTTGATCTTCTGAAGTTCATATACATCTCACGTCAAAAGTTGACTACAAAACAAGTGAGTGTTCCCTTTGGTTCCTGGTACTACCTGCTACTTTTGCACAACTCCTATTTTACAACCAAAGCACTGCAGAATGGGATTAAACACAGAATTAAGCAAGAGAGTTTAGGCAGGAAGGAGATAAACTTTTTGAACTTCTGACAATGAGTATTCATCTTGTGTAAATATTTATTTTTGATTCAGGGCCAATTTTCATTCTTTCTTTGTTGAAAGTCTTTAGTGCAGAAAAAAAAATGTATGCGTTTGCTTGCTGTTTTCTCAAATACTCATATACTTGTTCAACTATGTCAATGACATTTTGCACTGATGGGGTTACATTCAGACCTTATCAAGTTCCGTCATTCTTTGGCAAGCTCTCTCTAACATTCCATAAGGACACTGAGGATATTATGTCTTTGTCCAAAAAGGACATGGGACATTTGCAGTTTGATATTTAATAAAATCTCAAAGATGAAACATGCTGGCAGCACAAGCTAGTTTTTATTCTCTCTCCTAAAACTATAGCTACGTAAATACCAGCCAGAGTATAGATCATCTTGGATAAGAAAGTAGAAGAAGCTAAAGTAATTTAGGAGGATATGTTGACTGAAATTATTGTTATTATAACCATAAAGCAGTAACCTTTAAAAGTGACTCTTTTGCTAAAACCATTATCTTTTATAAAGCTTCACCTGCAAAGAAAAATGTAAATAGTCACATTTCCCACTGGTCATGCCACCAATTGCTTCAGCAGCAACATTATAGCGACAGCTGAAAAATTACCTGTAGTTCCTCCTGCTGCCCACAGTACACAGTAGTGACATAAGGGGAAAAAAGAGGTCCAGGAATCCAACACTCCTGGGAATGTTAGGATCTAAGAGGTTACAATGAAGCATTTCTCGTCACACAAAATTATCCTGAAGTTGCCTGTTTTATCTCCATTTATCCCTGTGATCCCTGTTCCTGGTGGCTGTGCTGACTGTGTACACAGGGATAAACAAGGATAAAACAGGCAATGCATTTCTGAGCTAATCACCCCTCTTTAAAAGGGGGCAATCAGCCCGGAAACTCGTTGCCTGTTTTATCCTTATGGTCCCCTGCTCCTGGTGGCTGTGTGTCAGGAACCATGAATCAGACCAAGACAGAAGTGCAGTAAAAGCACGCTTTTTAATAAAAAGGTAAAATTATATAAACAAAGTAAATGTGGTCAAAACATAGTCAGGGTTCGGTAACCAGAGCGGATAGTCAGAGCAAGCCAGTGAAACAGAAGTCCAGAGATCAGCGAGGTCAAACAACAGTATGCAGGGTCAGGAGCCAGGAGGGGAGTCAGCCAAGCAGGATCTTGAATCCAGGAACTAGAAGGGAACGTCAAACAGGCAAAGTCCATCACAGGAATACACAGCAGAGATTTCTCCAGAGATGTTGACCAATGCGAAAGCATCTGAGATCTGATCCAGGCGGTTTATATAGCAGCAGAGCTGGCTTAACGAGGCAGGATATGGTCATCAGATGAGACAGAGTAGAAGCTGAGACTGGTAATTAACCCTCAACTGAGCACCTTGCTCTGAGAAGAGAGAGCTGAGCCCAGCACTGACACTGTGCTGACCGTGTATGCAAAGCGTATTCACATTCTGTGAGCCGGTGCTTATGCTCCCTTACCAGGCCGGATGTTTCTGTTTTTAACATTAAGTGGATGCATTTTTTATTTCCAGTTAAGTGGATTGTTATGCTTACATCGCTCTGCGCTCTGCCTTTTGTCTGTCCTGTTCTGAGGCTGGTTCTTCCCAAGATGGCTCTGGAGATGCTGTGTTTGATCTGTGGCTGACCCCCATTATGAGCACCATCGTCATCTCCCTTGGTGTGCCCTCATCTCTAAGACAAGAAGTTCATCACCCTTGGACTGTTCATGGTCTATTGTAATTGCTAATTTTAATTGACTCTTTTTCTTAATCCCTTTCTAACAGTACACAAGTAAGCACTACAATTCATTTATTTGTTTTCTTAATGTTCCAGGGCTGTCATTTTAATTTTAGTGAACTACCTTTCGGGACCAAACATGCAGGAAGTGAAGCCTGAAAGGTCATTCCTGAATGCTTGCTTATGGTCAATGTCAGTTTTCATAGTTCTGTCCTTATATGACATTGGATCTTTCAAACTGACATATAACCATACATCAAACCTTATCTGACAATTCAAATATTTCCCTAGCTGCAGATCCCTTGCCCTTTTATCCATACTTTTACCCACCCACATTACATCCTTAACCACTTCAGCCCCGGAAGGATTTCCAGCTTTAGGACCGGAGCCCTTTTTGCGATTCGGCACTGCGTCGCTTTAACTGAAAATTGTGCGGTCGTGCGACGTTGTACCCAAATGAAATTTGCGTCCTTTTTTTCCCACAAATAGAGCTTTCTTTTGGTGGTATTTGATCACCGCTGCGTCATTTCTGATCGCCGCTATAAACAAAAGAAGAGCGACAATTTTGCAAAAAAACCCAAATTTCTTACTTTTTGCTAAAATACAAATCCAAAAAAAAAAATATAAAAAAACATTTTTTTTCATCGGTTTTGGCCGATTTATATTCTTCCTCATATTTGTGATAAAAAAAAATCGCAATCGGCGTTTATTGATTGGTTTGCGCAAAAGTGGTCGCGTTTACGGATGATGAGAATTCATTTCTGGGGTTTTTATTTATTTTATTTTTTTTTACTAGTAATGGCGGCGATCTGCGATTTTTAGCGGTGCTGCGATATTTTAGCGGACATGTCGGACTACTTTGACACTTTTTTGGTACCATTGGCATTTATACAGCGATCAGTGCTATAAAAATGCACTGATTACTGTGTAAATGCCATTGGCAGTGAAGGGGTTAACCTGCAGGGGGCGCTCTAAGGGTTAACTATGTTCCCTGGGTGTGTTCTAACTGTGGGGGGACTGCCCTAGCTGGGGAAGGGAAGTGGTCACAGCCTCCATGTACAGGAAGGCTGTGATCACAGCCCTCTTACATGGACCTCCGTTCTTCCACTCCGGGGGGGGGGCATCGCGGGTGGCCGGCGGAGATCGACTCCGCCGCACCCGCTCCCTGGCCCTCCCCGAACACAGTGAGCGTGCGCGCGCGCCTCCGGCGGTGCGCGCGCGCGCTCACTAGGCGCGATCTCGCAGCCGCCGTCATATGACGGCGATTTGCGCTAAGCAGCCACTCTGTCGCCGTCAAATGCCGATCAGCGGTCGGCAAGCGGTTAAACTACACTATATTGTCAAAAGTATTGGGACACCTGCTTTTACTCGCACATGAACTTTAATGGCATCCCAATCTTAGTCCGTGCAATATTGAGTTGGCCCACAGCTTAGACTCTTCTGGGAAGGCTGTCCACAAGGTTTTGGGGTGTGTCTATGGGAATGTATGACCATTCTTCCAGAAGCACATTTGCAAGGTCAGGCACTGATGTTGAATGAGATGACACGTCTCAAGTCTCCACTATAATTCATCTCAAAGGTGTTCTATCAGGTTGAGCTCAGGACTCTGTGCAGGCCAGTCAAGTTCCCCCACCCCAAACTTGCTCATCCATGTCTTTATGGACCTTGCTTTGTGTACTGGTGCACAGTCCTGTTGGAACAGGAAGGGGCCATCCCCAAACTGTTCCCACAAAGTTGGGAGTAGGGATGGGCCGAACGGACCCCTGTTCAGTTCGCACCAGAACTTTCGAACATCCCGAAAGTTCGGACCCGAACAACGAACCCTATTGAAATCCATGGGACCTGAACATAAAAAATCAAAAGTGCCCATTTTGAAGGCTTATATGCATAAGTAATTGGGCATACAATGGTTATAGGGGTCCGGGTCTTGCCGTAGGGAACATGTATCAATGAAAAAAAGTTTGTAAAAACTTCATTTTTAAATGAGCAGTGATTTTAATAATGCTTAAACTGAAAAAAAAAAATTCCTTTAAATAATGTGTCTAGGGGGTCTCCTTAGTCTTCCTGTAAAAGGGAGCATCTCTGTGATGAGTAGAACATAGCCAGAGCAAAATGACATTTCCATAGGAAAAATTGTCTTTTATTATTGCAGCTGTAATGTATATTGCCGACTCCTGGATATATACAAAAAAATCACTGGAATAATTTGTATAGGGTTGTCCCCCCCAGTCCATACCAGGCCCTTCGGGTCTGGGTTGGACGTTAAGGGGAACCCCGCGCCAACATTTTTTTAAAAATTGACGTGCTGCCTTCCCTAGAATCCAAACCAGACCCTTATCCAAGCATGCAACCTGGCTGGCCAGGATGGGGGGGGACGAGCGAGCACCCCCCCTCCTGAACCGTACCAGGGAGTATGGGTGCTTTGTGCATGTTGATGGGGACAAGAGCCTCTTCCCCACAACTCTGGGCTGTGGTTGTGGGGGCCTGCAGGCAGGGGGCGTATCGAAATCTGGAAGCCCCTTTTAATAAGGGGGCCCCTAGATCCCAACCCCCCCCATGTGAATTAGTATTGGGTCGTACTCCTACTACTTCACCAAAAAGTGTCAAAAAAGAAAAAAACACAGGGGACAATTAGGGACAAGCCCTTTAGTAAAAAAGAAAAAAAAATAAGTGTCCCCTGTTGCAATCTACGGCGAGCAACGGACCCGACAAAAAAAAAAACGCAACAGTTCCTCCTCCATGGTAGGGCTCCTGCCGACTGAGCTGGGTTTGTTGTGACAGTTTATTCATAGTGAAGGGCGGGGCCACCCGGTGATGTGACTCGCCCCCTCTGATGTCACATGATGTCAGAAGGGACGGGGTCACCCGCTTACATCGCCAGGTGGCCCCCGTCCTGCCATATAAATAAACTGTCATGACAAACAGCAGGCAGACGGCGGGAGCCCTCCCAACGGGGAGGAGCTGTGCGTGTCATCTGCGTGCCATGCATTATGGGGCGCTCTGCGGTGGCAAAGTTGCCCCATAATGTTGTAGGTTGTTCAAGGGGGGCGAACAAACGGCCGAATGGCCCGTTTGTTGGGCTGTCCACTTAATTGGAAGCATTTGTCCCAAATGTCTTGGTATGCTGACGCCTTACGGGTTCCCTTCACTTGAACTAAGGGGCCAAGCCCAACCCCTGAAAAAAGAACCCCACACCATAATCCCCCCTCCACGAAATTATTTTTTGCTGGGGCATCCTTATTTTCTTATTGTAAGTATGTACTAAAACACATACAGTATCTCACAAAAGTGAGTACATCCCTCACATTTTTGTAAATATTTTATTATATCTTTTCATGTGACAACACTGAAGAAATTATACTTTGCTGCAATGTAAAGTAGTGAGTGTGCAGCTTGTATTACAGTGTAAATTTACTGTCCCCTCAAAATAACTCAACACACAGTTATTAATGTCTAAACCGCTGGCAACAAAAGTGAGTACACCCCTAAGTGAAAATGTCCAAATTGGGCCCAAAGTGTCAATATTTTGTGTGGCCATCATTATTTTCCAGCACTGCCTTAACCCTCTTGGGCATGGAGTTCACCAGAGCTTCACAGGTTGCCACTGGAGTTCTCTTCCACTCCTCCATGATGACATCACGGAGCTGGTGCATGTTAGAGACCTTGCGCTCCTCCACCTTCCATTTGAGGATGCCACACAGATGCTCAATAGGGTTTAGGTCTGTAGACATGCTTGGCCAGTCCATCACCTTTACCCTCAGCTTCTTTAGCAAGGCAGCGGATGTCTTGGAGATGTGTTTGGGGTCCTTATCTTGTTGGAATACTGCCCTGCAGTCCAGTCTCCAAAGGGAGGGGATCATGCTCTGCTTCAGTATGTCACAGTACATGTTGCCGGGGGCATAACGATAGGGGTTGCAGGGGTTGCGATTGCAACCGGGCCCCATGCTCCAGGGGGCCCATGCGCCTCCCTTGTACACCTGGATTGGAGGGATGGTGGGGGCGGCATTTAAAGGAACCAATCTCCTCCATTTTCCTCCTAATGGAGAAAATTGGTTCCTCTATATGCTGCCCCCGCCGCCCCTCCTATCCAGTTTATTTGACTTCTGCTGTTCCCGGGTCCCTGTGTGCTTCCCTGGTCCCCCCACAAAGCTGCTGTCTTTCCCCTCCTCTCTCCTACCAGCTGCTGTAGAAGATGTGTCAGGATGGAGAGATGGGAATGGGTCGGTAAATTTGTCATTTACCAGCTCCTTCCTTTTCTGAATGGACAGTCAGTGATTGGTACCAATTGGTTCATTCATAACTGAAGCATAGTAAACTGTTTTTACTATATTTCCATTTCTGAATGAATGGGAGGCTCAGTACTCAACCATTCTTGCCCATTCATTCTGTGCAGCTGAGGCTACACAGATGGAGATTGAGGGCTAAAGTTTGTTTCGAGCCCTGATATCTCATCAAAGCCCCCAACAGAGCTCCTAAGAAAATGTAAAAAATAATAAAAATAAAACTGTAAAAGAAATAAAATGCAATGGTAAAATAATAAAATTAAAATAAAAATGAAAAACTACTGACACCAGTGAGGGAACTACCAGGATTGCAAAAATTGCCATTGGGACTGGGCCCTGGCATTTCACCACCATGGGGAGGACTGAAGATGACAGTAAGGGGGCCCGCTGTTGAACTTGTGAAAGGGTGGTGCTGCAGAACCATAATAAAGGGACCCGTGATGGGAGTAAAGGGCCCCAGGATCAGGGGAAAGAGGGAAGGGCCCTGGC
The DNA here is from genome assembly GCA_018402905.1 of Glandirana rugosa. NCBI lineage: Eukaryota > Metazoa > Chordata > Amphibia > Anura > Ranidae > Glandirana > Glandirana rugosa. Next base: position 184,820 of record BLSH010527116.1, on the reverse strand, counting down.
CAGGGGTCAGGGTGGCCCTTCATAATTTCTTGCACCGGGACCCTGAAGGTTCTAGTTATGCCTCTGCATGTTGCCATTCATGGTTCCCTCAATGAACAGTAGCTCCCAAGTGCTGCCAGCACTCATGCAGCCCAGACCATGACACTCCCACCATTATGCTTGACTGTAGGCAAGACACACTTATCTTTGTACTGCTCACCTGGTTGCCACCACACACGCTGGACACCATCTGAACCAAATAAGTTTATCTTGGTCTCATTAGACCACAGGACATGGTTCCAGTAATCCATGTCCTTAGTCTGCTTGTCTTCAGCAAACTGTTTGCAGGCTTTCTTGTGCATCCTCTTTAGAAGAGGCTTCCATCTTGGACAACAGCCATGCAGACCAATTTGATGCAGTGTGTGGCGTATGGTCTGAGCACTGACAGGCTGACCCCCCTCCCCTTCAACCTCTGCAGCAATGCTGGCAGCACTCATACGTCTATTTCCCAAAGACAACCACTGGATATTACGCTGAGCATGTGCACTCAACTTCTTTGGTTGACCGTCGCAAAGCCTGTTCTGAGTGGAACTTGTCTTATTAAACCGCTGTATGGTCTTGGTCACCATGCTGCAGCTCATTAACAGGGTCTTATCAATCTTCTTAAAGCCTAGGCCATCTTTATGTAGAGCAACAATTCTTTTTTTCAGATCCTCAGGGAGTTCTTTGCTATGAGGAGCCATGTTGAACTTCCAGTGACCAGTATGAGCAAGTGAGAGCGATAACACCAAATTTAACACACCTGCTCCCCATTCACACCTTGTAACACTAATAAGTCACATGACACCGGGGAGGGAAAATGGCTTATTGGGCCCAGTTTGGACATTTTCACTTAGGGGTCTACTCAATTTTGTTGCCAGCTGTTTTTGAGGGGACAGCAAATTTACACTGTTATACAAGCTGTACACTCACTACTTTACATTGTAGCAATGTGTAATTTGTTCAGTGTTGTCACATGAAAAGATAGAATAAAATATTTACAAAAATGTGAGGGGTGTACTCACTTTTGTGAGATGCTGTAACTTACTGAATGGAATATATTAAAAAATATGAAAAGGATCCTAAGAGCCCTACAAAGTAACTAAAAATGCAGCACAGCAGTGGTGACCTGCCGTCTGGCTCCTTTTGTCTACCTGATTCTTCAGACTAAGCTATAGTAAAAGGGATGAGCCGCTGGGATGTCAGTGCTAAGGAGTTATGCACTTCTCTGTGTAACATGCAGCTTGGGCTACAGAGCCTGTAAGTAGAGTTGAGCGAACCCGAACTGTAAAGTTCGGGTCCGTACCGAACTTTGGGGTGTTCGTGACCCGGACCCGAACCCGGACATTTGAAAAACAGTTTGGGTTCGGGTTCTGGGTTCGGGTATTTGATCCTGCCTCTTGAATAGCTGCAGGGCAGCCAATCAACAAGCGTTTCACTGGTTTGCCCTTAGAAGCCATCACAGCCATGCCTACTAATGGCATGGCTGTGATTGGCCAGTGCATCATGTGACCCAGCCTCTGTATAAGCTGGAGTAACGTAGTGCTGCATGTCACATGCTCTCAGGCTATTCTAGGGAGAGGATGCTGCCGGCGCTGTGAGGGACAGATTGCAAATATAATAACGTCCCATCCTGCATTACAGAACAATCTGATTCTGGACTAGGTAAAGATTACTACTACTGCTTTGAGGGACAGATTGCAGATCTCATCCTGCATTACAGAACGATCTGATTCTGGACTAGGTAGAGATTACTACTACTACTGCTTTGAGGGACAGATTGCAGATCTCATCCTGCATTACAGAATGATCTGATTCTGGGTAGAGTCTACTGCTTTGAGGGACAGATTATTGTTCTAAAATCATCTCCTAGTTCTATAGGGTCAGGTTCCTGCTTTTGCTGTAAGGGACAGATTATTGTTCTAAAATCATTATCTACTCCTATAGGGTGAGGTTCCTGCTGTTGCTGTAAGGGACAGATTATTGTTCTAAAATCATGGCCTACTCCTATAGGGTCAGGTTCCTGCTGTTGCTGTAAGGGACAGATTATTGTTCTAAAATTATCGCCTAGTTCTAAAGGTTATTAGACAGGGAATGTCGTTGTCGTCCTTGGACTGGGATATCCTCATCC